>OY992881.1:38488096-38560596 GCA_963921405.1 Cepaea hortensis
ACACAGCGACTAAGATTCCCAGATATGTCTCTTCTTGAACACTAACTACGTATAATCTCTGCCCCCGCCGGACGCAGGTTCGTCGTTTGGCAAACTGAGGGAGAGACTGACCCCCTCTGCGTGTTTGCTCTCAGGCCTAAAAATATAACGGCGGTACTACATCATGGACCAATGGCAAGTTACTGCTCCGGGACAATCTAGTGTATTTTTTTTTTGGTGTCAGTGAGCATACAACACTGTTTCTTAGTCATGCATTTATATGAACCCACGTCTTTAATGTTTCAAATACACTACCAGTTCGTTAAGTACGGCACATACACCACCAGTTCGTTAAGTATGGAAGGTTTACAGTTTGACAATGATTAAGCAAATAACGTGCCTTTTTTATTTTTCAGCTGAAACAACATAACACATAAAAATACCAATAATACACAGACCTCCACCCCCACTCCCTCCCCACACCCCAATAAAAAATCATTAACTAACATGCAGGTGGCTCAATACTTCGGGGGATTTCCCCACCTGAAAAAAACCGTACATCATGTTACAAGAGGGTTAATAGACTTTAAGGGAATTCCCCTCCAGATAAATGTACCTGGATTTTCTGCGAGTAAGTTTAGAAACAAACCCAGGTAATATTAGCGGGGAGAGGGGTAAGATGAGTGTGGCGGGAGCGGGTGTTTATGTTGTTATACTGGTTCAAACCAGGCCTCCCTCCCGTGACCCCACACTTTGTTTGTGGGAAATGGAGTAGGAGTGAATCATAAGTATGCCATTTCCTGTGTAGTAAGATTTCAAATATGCTGGATGTTACACAGTATAACGACACATAGCAGCAGTTAATGCAATCTTACACTAGTGTGACTCGGGTATCAATCTCTTAGTCAGTTAAGGGCCGGTCTACACGCCGATCAAGCGCATTAGTATTTGGTGCTAGTCGCATATACCAGTGGGCCCTATGAGTGATGCGGTCAGTATGATAGTATGATTGTCCTCTGACAGTAATTGTGTCTGCATACAGTATCATTGTCACTTACAGTAATTGTGTCTGCCTACAGAATCAGTGTCTACCTACAGTATCATTGTCTACCAAAGGCATCATTGTCTCCTACAAGCCAACAACAATAACACTGATGGCAGGCTACGATAATGTAGGTAGACAATGATACTATAGGTAGACAATGATAGTGTAGGTAGTTGCTGATAATGTAGGTAGATAACGATACTATGTGCAGACAATGATACTATATGTAGACAACGATATTGTAGGTTGACAATGATACTGTAGGTAGACAATGATATTGCAGTAGACAACGATTTTGTAGGCAGACAATGATACTGTAGGTAGATAATGATACTGTAGGTAGACAATGGTACTGTAGGTAGACAATGATACTGTCGGTAGGCAACAATAATGCAGGTTGACAATGATACGATACTGTAGATAGAAAATGATGCTCTAGGTAGACAAAAATACTATCGGAAGACAATGATACTGTTGGTAGATAACGATACTATAGGTAGACAATAATACTGTTGGTAGATAACGATACTACAAGTAGACAATGATACTATTGGTAGACACCGATACTATAGGTAGACAATGAAACTGTTGGTAGACAATGATACTGTAGGTAGACGAAGATACTGCAGGTAGATAACAATACTAAGGTAGACAAAGATACTGTTGGTAGTCAATGATACTGTAGGTAGACAATGATACTGTAGGTAGAAAAAGATACTATAGGTAAAAAATGATACTGTAGGTAGACAATAATACTGTAGTTAGATAACGATACTATAGGTACACAAGGAAACTGTAGGTAGACAATGATAATGTAGGTAGACAATGATACAGTAGGTAGTCAATGATACTTAACGATACTAGAGGTAGACAAAGATACTGTTGGTAGACAATGCAATTGTGGGTATACAACGATACTGTACGCAGACAATGATACTGTAAGTAGATAACAATACTGTAGGTAGACAATGATACTGTAGGTAGACAATGATACTGTATGTAGATAACGATACTGTTGGTAGATAACGATACTGTAGGTAGACAATGATACTGTAAGCTGATAATGATACTGTAGGTAGACAATGGTACTGTAGGTAGACAATGATACTGTAGGTAGACAATGATACTGTAAGTAGATAACGATACTGTAGGTAGACAGTGATACTGTAGGGTAGAAATGATACTGTAGGTAGACAATGATACTGTAAGTAGATAACGATACTGTAGGTAGACAATGATACTGTAGGGTAGAAATGATACTGTAGGTAGACAATGATACTGTAGGCTGACAATGATACTGTAGGTAGATAACGATACTATAGGTAGACAAGGATACTGTAGGTAGTCAATAATACTGTAGGTAGATAACGATGCTATAAGTAGACAAAGATACTGTTGGTAGACAATGAAACTGTAGGTAGACAACGATATTATAGATATGCAATGATACTGTAGATAGGCAATGATACTGTAGGTAGACAATGATATTGTAGATAGACAATGATATTGTAGGTAGACAGTGATACTGTAGGTAGACGATGATACTGTAAGTAGACATTGATACTGTAAGTATATAATTATACTGTAGGCAGACAACGATACTGTAGGTAGACAATTATACTATAGGTAGACAATGATACTACTGATAGACAATGATACTGTAGGTAGACAATGATACTATAGGTAGACAATTATACTATAGGTAGACAATGATACTACAAATAGACAATGATACTGTAGGTAGACAATGATACTATAGGTAGACAATGATACTATAGGTAGACAGTGATACTAAAGATAGGCAATGATACTGTAGGTAGACAATGATACTACATATAGACAATGATACTGTAGGTAGACAATGATACTGTAGGTAGACAATGATACTGTAGGTAGACAATGATACTATAGGTAGACAATTATACTATAGGTAGACAGTGATTCTGTAGGTAGATAACAATACTATAGGTAAACAAGGATACTGTTGGTAGACAACGATACTTTAGGTAGACAATGATACTGTAGGTAGATAACAATATTATATGTAGACAATGATACTGTAGGTAGACAATGATACTGTAGGTAGTCAATAATACTGTAGGTAGATAACGATGCTATAAGCAGACAAAGATACTGTTGGTAGACAATGAAACTGTAGGTAGACAACGATACTATAGATAGACAGTGATACTGTAGATAGACAATGATACTGTAGGTAGACAATGATACTGTAGGTAGACAATGATAGTGTAGGTAGTTGCTGATAATGTAGGTAGATAACGATACTATGTGCAGACAATGATACTATATGTAGACAACGATATTGTAGGTTGACAATGATACTGTAGGTAGACAATGATATTGCAGTAGACAACGATTTTGTAGGCAGACAATGATACTGTAGGTAGATAATGATACTGTAGGTAGACAATGGTACTGTAGGTAGACAATGATACTGTCGGTAGGCAACAATAATGCAGGTTGACAATGATACGATACTGTAGATAGAAAATGATGCTCTAGGTAGACAAAAATACTATCGGAAGACAATGATACTGTTGGTAGATAACGATACTATAGGTAGACAATAATACTGTTGGTAGATAACGATACTACAAGTAGACAATGATACTATTGGTAGACACCGATACTATAGGTAGACAATGAAACTGTTGGTAGACAATGATACTGTAGGTAGACGAAGATACTGCAGGTAGATAACAATACTAAGGTAGACAAAGATACTGTTGGTAGTCAATGATACTGTAGGTAGACAATGATACTGGATGCAGAAAAAGATACTATAGGTAAAAAATGATACTGTAGGTAGACAATAATACTGTAGTTAGATAACGATACTATAGGTACACAAGGATACTGTAGGTAGACAATGATAATGTAGGTAGACAATGATACAGTAGGTAGTCAATGATACTTAACGATACTAGAGGTAGACAAAGATACTGTTGGTAGACAATGAAACTGTAGGTAGACAACGATACTATAGATATGCAATGATACTGTAGATAGGCAATGATACTGTAGGTAGACAATGATATTGTAGATAGACAATGATATTGTAGGTAGACAGTGATACTGTAGGTAGACGATGATACTGTAAGTAGACATTGATACTGTAAGTATATAATTATACTGTAGGCAGACAACGATACTGTAGGTAGACAATTATACTATAGGTAGACAATGATACTACTGATAGACAATGATATTGTAGGTAGACAATGATACTATAGGTAGACAATTATACTATAGGTAGACAATGATACTACAAATAGACAATGATACTGTAGGTAGACAATGATACTATAGGTAGACAATGATACTATAGGTAGACAGTGATACTAAAGATAGGCAATGATACTGTAGGTAGACAATGATACTACATATAGACAATGATACTGTAGGTAGACAATGCTACTGTAGGTAGACAATGATACTGTAGGTAGACAATGATACTATAGGTAGACAATTATACTATAGGTAGACAGTGATTCTGTAGGTAGATAACAATACTATAGGTAAACAAGGATACTGTTGGTAGACAACGATACTTTAGGTAGACAATGATACTGTAGGTAGATAACAATATTATATGTAGACAATGATACTGTAGGTAGACAATGATACTGTAGGTAGTCAATAATACTGTAGGTAGATAACGATGCTATAAGCAGACAAAGATACTGTTGGTAGACAATGAAACTGTAGGTAGACAACGATACTATAGATAGACAGTGATACTGTAGATAGGCAATGATACTGTAGGTAGACAATGATACTGTAGGTAGACAATGATATTGTGGATAGACAATGATATTGTAGGTAGACAGTGATACTGTAGGTAGACGATGATACTGTAAGTAGACATTGATACTGTAAGTATATAATTATACTGTAGGCAGACAACGATACTGTAGGTAGACAATTATACTATAGGTAGACAATGATACTACAGATAGACAATGATACTGTAGGTAGACAATGATAATGTAGGTAGACAATGATAATGTAGGTAGACAATGATACTGTAGGTAGACAATGATACTATAGATAGACAATGATACTGTAAATAGGCAATGATAATGTAGGTAGACAATGAAACTGTAGGTAGAGAACGAAACTATAGATAGACAATGATACTGTAGATAGACAATGCTAATGTAGGTAGACAATGATAATGTAGGTAGACAATGATAATGTAGGTAGACAATGATACTGTAGGTAGACAATGATACTATAGATAGACAATGATACTGTAAATAGGCAATGATAATGTAGGTAGACAATGAAACTGTAGGTAGAGAACGAAACTATAGATAGACAATGATACTGTAGATAGACAATGCTAATGTAGGTAGACAATGATAATGTAGGTAGACAATGATAATGTAGGTAGACAATGATAATGTAGGTAGACAATGATAATGTAGGTAGACAATGATACTGAATGCAGACATTTCATACTCCCAATTCTCTCATTCTAGACAACCATGTAGATTCACTGATGTGAGAGTTCTCCACTCTCGACATCTCTCTAAGGGCATTAGTAATATCAGCCCGATCCATGGGCTGGCCATCTGCAGGGGGATGCAGAGCCAGCAAGTTTTTCAGCTCGTTCATTTCCCTTAACTCCCGCATGTCCCGGAAAGAAGAGGAAGGTGACTCTACGAACAGCCGACCCGACCCCTGCAGCGATCAAATAGAAATCCGCCAAGAGAATAAGACTACCGTGTATTCATGCGACCATAGTAAACAAGTTTACGGTAGTGAACATCGACAGCGGTAAGCGAGAAATGGCTGAATATTAAAAATATGGTCTAATATATGCGGCTAGTAACTAGAGCAGACACACCTTCATCTATAGAAAAGCTACAGACGCAGGTCATATCAACAAGTTGTGTTCAGAACAGATGTGTTATGATTAGTCAGTCTTTTACATTACCTTTCTGGAACTTTCCTTTCAATGAACGATCTGCGATGTCAAGGTGTTTATATCATCAAAATATTTTTAAGGGTGTAATAAAATAAAAATTGCCTGTCAGGGGTTAATAATAGGCAGCCAGATGCGCGTGTTGATGTGGTTTTAGGGGCACGAAGTCGGCCTGGGTATATAATCAACTTCCTGTCTTATATGAGCTTCACATCTCGCAAGATAATGTCACAGGGTTATGTGGTGTGTTGAGTAAAATTTTGTCTTTAAATAATGACCAGGGTATTAAATAAATAAAATTCAAATCAACACTGTAACGTAATCGCGTGTAGTTCGTGTACCATGGTAGACTCAGCAACATTTACTGTCAGCCATATATGTATGTACGTGAGTGTACGTTCTTGCTTGCGTATGTGTTTCAAACTACATACCGGCAGGTCCTCATGGCCGAATGGATAAGAACACGTGTTCTTAAACATCCGGGCAGCTGGACTAAAATGTTGACCTGTCGTCCCTGACTTGGGGACATAAATTATAAGCACCTCTGAAGTCGGAGTGGGTTCGCCTGATGGCGAGGGACACTGTTAATAGGGAAAGCTAATCCACAGGCAAAATTCAATCCATCATTACTATATATAGTGTGTATGGACTACGCTTGAGTACAAAGCGAGCGAGGGCAAAAAACCTACCTACCTAATTACACCCCCCCCCACACACACACACATACACACACACACCCCAGTTTAGTTGTATATCCTTTACAAGGCGTCAACGTCAAACCCCAGCATTTTACAGGTTTTTTGCGATTTCAAGGCAAGTTTACGTTCAGTAGTCTCTATCGCTTTATGAACGATCGGCACTCATACCATTATATGAAAACCAGCGTAAGGTGGTCTGCTTCCAAATCGTCAACAGCTGTGTTTCGATCACAGTATGCGGGACTGCGTATTGCCTTGGTAACCTTCTAGTCTTTCTACATTTATCATAATTTCTGTATTTGCTTTAGTTTTTAAGCATATGAAAAAAACGTAATTTGCAAATAATTTCCCCCTTAGCTGTGATCATACAGGTCGGCGACCGCAGCAATTGCCTGTATAAAGAGATCCTGTGTTTACCGCCACGAATTGAGACCATAACCAATGATTATCTGCCGGCTGCTATCAAACTCAACAAGCCACCTGTTGGTTTAAAAAAAAAAAATTATTATTGTATGTGTCCAAAATGTTTCGTTTTCCTCATCTTTATTTTACTTAATCAGGAATCTTCTTCACTATTAAGTTCTGACTGGTTAGATCTCTGCTCCATTACACACACATACACACACAACACACAAAATACACACACACAACACACCCACAACACACCTACACCTCACCCATAACACAACAAAACACACACACACTCACACACACACACACACACACACACACACGTATACGTTCATTCATTGGCACCTTGCCGTCTTGACAGACGATAGTGTGTTAAAGTGCTTCAACCCATGGCGGTAGCGAATGTGACTGATCAGACCAATTCGCGCTGTAAATGTTCGTCCATAGCTGATGCATGTGACCACATGGTCATTTTCACCATCGTGCACCATCTTACGTCTCGCGCGCGTGGTGTGTGACCTATCTGCAATCATTGTCTCCCTTGTCTTTATTCCATTTCTGAAAGTTGTCCTCCATGCAACACATTCAGCGGCGGATTGCTCCCAATGTGCATTATCAATGCCTGTATAAATCATGTCCCGCTTACACACATCTTTGTATCGTAGTAGAGGCCGACCCTGAGATCTCCTCCCATCTATAATTCAACAAAACAGATGTATATATATATATATATATATATATATATATATATATATATATAGAGAGAGAGAGAGAGAGAGAGAGAGAGAGAGAGAGAGAGAGAGAGAGAGAGAGAGAGAGAGAGAGAGAGAGAGAGAGAGAGAGAGAGAGAGAGACCTCCTTTGTAAAGACCCATTTTCATTTCACGCAGATACATACATTGTTACACCAGGTTTTCTCCCAATGATCACACAAAGATAATCTCACCCCGCTACACGAACTCCTTAGCACAGTGGTTCTCAACCTTTTTTGGCCCGTGCCCCCCTTTATCATATGTTCTGAACGTCATCCCCCCCCCCTCCCCTTTCGAATTTCCTCCCTATAAACCCCCCCCCCCCCCACCATCCTTACACTGTATACATAAAAATGGAAGTTAAATTTAAAAACACATACTAGAGCAAGTCTAGACAACAACATAAAACGTGATTTACGAGTCTACTTACGTTATAAAACGAATTTCATTAGGGCGAGAAGTACAGAACCATAAAATGTAGAGGGAAAAACAATATCAAGTAACTGGTTCTTGTATTAATGCGATCTTGAAATAACCTTAATTCCCCCCCCCCCTCCTGGAAACCCTAAAATTCCCCAACCCCCCGGGGGGGGGGGAAATTCCCCACCGGTTGAGAACCACTGCCTTAGCAGTTGATACAAATGTGTGTATAAGCAGAACCAAACAAACTATCAATAATTTTTGTGCGATGGTGGTTCTAAATTTGCAAGTTTGCTTGGTAAGCGGTCTACAAGGCCTGCTCGTCTCGATGTCCAACTGCCGAGGGATACGTCTTGTCACGTGCGCAGAATGCACATAGCTTTCCCTTGTGTTTCCTCCTTATCCGAAAAGGCTTGGCGTCCGATCTATTACCCCGCCGGATTTTACCATCCTTACTTTATTACGCACACATCCATGTTGTCCACACCATGAATCTCATCAGGTCTGGCAAAGTTTGAGGCGGGCGTGGAGCCTCTTAGCCACGTCACCCCATAGATGCGTTTCTATTCAGTCACAAGGAGCTGCGGTAGTTCAGTAGCTTGCATGCTTGTCTGTGGTCACGTGCTCGAATCTCCATTGAGACAACTTTTAATTTTTTTTTTTTAAATCCTCGGCTTCCAGTTCCAATTATTGAGAAGAATAACCCCGTTTAAATGTTGATTAACAAGCAGCAGTTAGAATAGATGGCGAGACATCAGATTGGTTTGACATCAAGCAAGGAGTCCGTCAGGGCTGCGTGCTGTCACCCTATTTGTTTAACCTGTATGCCGAAAATATAATGAGAAATGTAAGAGATGATATAAACAGGGAGCCATATGATGCCCTAAATATCGGCGGTCATGACATACCAGAGATTCGATATGCTGATGATACAGTATTACTATCCACAACACAGAATGGCATAGAAAACCTTATAGCCTCAACACAATTGAATAGTGAAAATCACAACTTATATCTTAACATAGCAAAAACTAAGATAATGCATACAGATAAAACTACTATGGAGAAAGAAATATACATTAATGGGGAAAAATTGGAGGTGGTGAAAAATTTTGAATATCTTGGGTCATTGATTACGAATAATGGTGACACAATGAAAGAAATAAAACGGCGACTATCCATTGCTCTTCAAAGACTAAAACAGATGAATAAATTATGGTGTGGGACAGACAGAACTACAAAAATTAGATTTTTAAGAGCATGCATCTTTCCCATTGCAACATACGCCTGTGAGACATGGACACTTACTAAACAAGCTGAACAGCGCATACATGCCTTTGAATATAAATGTTATAGACGAGTTCTAAGAATATCTTGGGTAAAGAAAAGAACAAATGCATCCATACTTCAAGAGTTGAATATTGAGGAGGGATGGCTATTGAAGACGATAAAACAAAGAAAATTGAAGTATTTTGGTCACTTGAAACGTCACGACAGTTTGGAGAGAACAATAATGGAAGGGTATATGCCTGGGAAGAGAGGAAGAGGAAGGCCAAAGAGAAGATGGGTGCAGGATGTGGCGGATGATCTCCAGATGGGTGTATCAGACGCGGGACATCTTGCTTGTGATCGAGAAGTTTTCCGGAGGGTTGTTATGGGAGCGAGGTTCTGTAAAGGACATGCTACTGAATGAATGAAATGTTGATTGTGTCGATTTCGTTATAGTCGGGGAACGTATGTTGTATCTCGTTCTTCTTCTTTCGTAAATGGGGATGCTTATATCTGCTTCCTTGAAAATGTTTGAATAGCTGTAATTGTGTTCGTTTCATCCTTGTGGTTTTACATCTCTGCACAAAGTCGCACACTTGTTAAGGCATGGCGTAATTGTGTACCCGCGCAGTCTTTTAAGGTGTCTTCCACTTTGACTCAGCTTAAGGTCACTTGTAGTTTGACCCAGCTTAAGGTCTCTTGTAGTTTGACTCAGCTTACGGTGTCTTCCAGTTTGACTCAGCTTAAGGTGTCTTCCAGTTTGACTCAGCTTAAGGTGTCTTCCAGTTTGACTCAGCTTAAGGTGTCTTCCAATTTGACTCAGCTCAAGGTGTCTTGTAGTTTGACTCAACTTAAGGTCTCTTGTAGTTTGACTCAACTTAAGCTCTCTTGTAGTTTGACTCAGCTTAAGGTGTCTTGTAGTTTGACTCAGCTTAAGGCGTCTTCCAATTTGACTCAGCTTAAGGTGTCTTCCAGTTTGACTCAGCTCAAGGTGTCTTGTAGTTTGACTCAACTTAAGGTCTCTTGTAGTTTGACTCAACTTAAGCTCTCTTGTAGTTTGACTCAGCTTAGGGTGTCTTGTAGTTTGACACAGCTGAAGGTGTCTTCCAGTTTGACTCAGCTTAAATTGTCTTCCAGTTTGACTCAGCTTAAGGTGTCTTCTAGTTTGACTCAGCTTAATGTGTCTTCCAGTTTGACTCAGCTTAAGGTGTCTTCCAGTTTGACTCAGCTTAAGGTGTCTTCCAGTTTGACTCAGCTTAAAATGTGTACCAGTGTTTGTCCTGGGAAGAAAAGACAGTCGGCGTAGTACCGACACTATCACAAGTCGAGAGCTGATTGATCTGTAGAAATATAGGGATAACACATTATACCCAATAACAAGTTAGTTGCATATCTTTTACAGGACGTCGCACGTAGCTGACGTTCGAATCCAATAACCAATAGCCAACACCCGATACCCAAAAGCCACAAGGCATATATAAAACGGTCCTTTGCTTTCTTTAGTCAATCACAATGAAATAAACTCAACTATTATGTTTGACTTAATAATGAATCTTCTTCAATATTAAGTTCTGGCTGGATAGATAGATCTCTGCTCCATTACACACACATAACACACATATACACACAACACACACAACATACACACACAACACACACAACACACATATACACACAACATACACACAAAACACACACATAACAGACAAAACATACACACAATACACACACAACGCACATATAACACACACACACACGCATAATACACACACAACACACACACACACACACAAGTATATATCAGTGTGACTACACAGTGAGAATTATATAGGTATAACAAACAAGTCACACAACAAATAAGTAACAACAAATCTGTGACGTAACTGAGAAGAAAGAGTGAAGGATAATTAAAAAAACACACGGGACAGTGACATAGGTGAGAAATAAAGTTACATAAGAGTGACAGATTGTCAAAAACCACAAAACAGCGACATTGCAGACAAGTTAAGGAACATAACAGCGAAAGATCATACAGAAAATACAAAGCAGTGTATGGGTATCTGATCTGATTCATTGAATGGTTGTATGTACAGTAGCTAGTGACCCACGACTCATGAAAACTCCCAGATGTCATCAACTGGCAATAGTACCTTGTGGTGTAGGGCACGAGGATGGGGGTGGGGGATGTCGTGAATTAAGCCTGAGGACTTATGGCCGCCTGGCTAGGGCAGTCACAGAGGACTGTGCATGTTAGAGGTTTCTTTTTTTTCCCTCCCACACAAAAAAAAAAATTCCACACCTTACCGAGGATTCGAACCTTGGTCTCCCAAATGGGAGCCAGGCATTCTTTCCACTCGGCTTGGTTTCATATTCGTGTGATTCGATATGACACCCTCATCCTGTCCACTCCATGACATTTGTAACTGACACTCCTTTGATATACCTTAACAAAGAATGTTAAATTGTCATTGATTTGTTGTGGTGGCACATTAGTTAGCTCCTTTGTTTTGTCGCATCTGTGTTATGCGACTGGGAAATTATGTTAATGTCATTCACTTCTAGTATCACTCCACATTCAGTTGCTCTCTTATCATGTTAATTAATTGTTAAGTTCTCTCTTATTAGGTCACTTCATTGTTGAGGTGATTTCTTATTGTGCCATTTTATTATTTATTCATTCTCTTGTTATGTCTCTTCATTGTTTAGAAGTTCTCTTGTTATATCACTTAATTATTTAATGTTCTTTTGTTATGTCACTTCACTGTTGAGTCATTCTCTCGTTATGTCACTTCATTGTTTAGTTGTTCTCTTGTTATATCACTTCATTGTTGAGTCATTCTCTCGTTATGTCACTCCATTGTTGAGTTATTCTCTCGGTATATCACTTCATTGTTTAGTGGTTCTCTTGTTATGTCATGCTTTTGTTGAGTTGCACTCTTGTTACTTTCTTGTTTGCCATTCTCTTGTTCTGCAGCTCCTCTGCAGTGAAAACCGCGTGTCTCAGTCTTGTTATATTACGCATGTGTTGTGTTAGCCAGATTGTTATCACGCGGCCTTGCTAAGCCACTAATTCATGATGTTTGTTTCCTGTTATATATCTTCTTTTTTATATATTGTTGCCGTTTACAGTTAGCCTTGAATGATGGGTGAATGATCTAATGCAGGGGTGGCCAACCTTTTTAGCAGGTGGGACAAATTTCAGAAATAATATTTCCTGCCGGGCCACTCACCTAATTTTTAAAAAACAATTAAATTAAGCAAGCAAGCGTGCTACAGCCTCGACCACATCGTCGCTTCCCACTCCGCGGGCCGCAACATGACTCCCGGTGGGCCGCATGCGGCCCGCGGTCCTGGTGTTGGCCACCCCTGATCTAATGTATGAAAGAGAGTGATAGAAGGGCAGAGTGTAAGACGGGCCTGCGTGCCCAATTCTTAACCCTTAGAAAATAAAGTTTTGTTGTTGTTGTTGTTTTTGTTGTTGTCGTCGTCGTCGCCGATAGCTAAGTTACATCTTTGTTATGTTGTACCTTTGACATTTGTCTTTCTTATTATGCCACTCATTTATTATGTTTCTGCCTTATTATATTCATCGATGCTATGTCACACAACTGCTATGTCACTCATTTCTATCCCTCTCTTGCTATGTCAGTCCCTTCTAATGTCACTATTTATTCTGCCACTCTCTTATTGCGTCAAACACATGTTGCGTTGATCCCTTTCTTATGGTTGGCAATTGTTATGTTACTGAATTACTGTGTCAATCTCTTATTATGTCACTCCCGTGTTATTTCACTCCTGCGATATCTTCCTCTTTCGTCGTATTGTCAGTCCTCTATTATTTCATTCTTGTATTTTATCAGTCATTTGCTAAATCACTCATTTGCTATGTCACTCATTTGTTTCGTTGCTCCCTTGCCATGTCAATCCCCTGCTTTGTCAATCGTTTGCTGTGTCGCTAGCCTGTTACGCAGCTTCTTTTCTCATTAGCTTCCTTTATTTGTCGTTCTAATGTGAAGTCGATTCTTTGTTAGGTCACTTAATTTGTGTGTTCCTCCAGTCCTCTGGCATCAGCATCATCATGTGCTATGCCTAATGGCGTTGGCGTTCTTATTTTTTTTTTTCCCCGCAGATATCAGTCCTTGGTGTTTTGTGTCAATTCTTGTGATGATAATCCTTTATGTCGCCGTCCCACTCCATCATTTCTCTCAGTATGCTACTGACTCTTTTCATACTGATCTTTCCACGGGTCACGATGTTTTTCAATGACCCTTTTGTCATTACATGACCAAAGAATGCAGTTTGTCTACTTATGGTAACTTCTGTGTGTACCACACTCTTTTTTTGGGTCAATATTTTGTTGTGCCATTCCTTCGTTGTGTCAATCCTTTTCTGTGTCACGCCTTTGTTTTTACACTGTTTTAATAAATTAGTCGTTTGTTATGTAACTTATCTTTTGATGAGCACTTCTTCATCTTGTCCTTGACTTGTTACATATTTTTCTTTATTAAGTCGTTGTCACGCTCCCTTCTTAGATTGTTCCTTTGTTATGTCACTTCCTGGTTGCCTGACTAATTTATTGCGTCATTTCTTTGTTATGTCAATACCATGGTTGTGTGACTCATGTTTTGTGTCATGTTTTGCTATGCCAACACCTTTTGTGTATGACTAATGTACTGTGTCATTCCTCTGTTATGTCCATACCTTAGTTGTGTGACTCATTTATTGTGTTATTTCATGTTTGTGTCCATACCTTGGCTGTGTGACTCATTTATTGTATAATTCTTTGTTATGTTCATACCCCTGTCGTGTGACTCATTTATTGTGTCATTTCTCTATTATGTTATTACATTGATCGTGTGACTCATTTATTGTGTCATTTCTCTGTTATGTAATTACATTGGTTGTGTGACTCATTTATTGTGTCACTTCTTTGTTATGTCCATACTTTGGTTTTGTGACTCATTTATTGTGTCATTTCTTTGTTATGTCCATACCTTGGTTGTGTGACTCATTTTTTGTGTCATTCCTTTTTTATGTCTATACCTTGATTGTGTGACTCATTTTGTTGTTTCAATACTTTGTTATATCTATACTCTGGTTGTGTGACTCATTTATTGTGTTATTTCTTTGTTATATCCATACCTTGGTTAGGTGACTCATTTATTGTATCATTTCTTTGTTATGTCCATACCTTGGTTGGGTGACTTATTTATTACGTAATTTCGTTGTCATTAGCTAGTTAGTTATCAGTTGGGGTATCTTCATTGCCCTCCGGACAGGTCCATAGGTGCTCAGATCCTCCCCCCAGCATATGCATCAGCGTCCGGTGGCTAATAGTGCCAGTTCTGTGTTGGTTGACGAGGCACCTCGTTTTCCCGATGTACCTCTCGCGTCTGGCCATGCCGATTCTTACTTCCAAGTCTTTTATCCTGGACAGCGATGTGGATTCACTGACGTCAAAGTCCTCTGTTCTCGCCATATCTTTAAGGACGTTAATAACATCGGCACGATCCATGGGCTGGCCATCTACAGGGGGTGCAGAGCTAGCCAGTTTATCAGCTCGTTCATTTCCCTCGACTCCCGTATGTCCCGAATGGAGATGAAGGTGACTTTACGGACAACAGACTTCCGCAACGACTCAGTCCACTGTCTACCTACAGATCCAGCTTCGACCTTCTGAATCATGCTCATTGAATCACTTAGTACACACACGTTGGTATAATGCTGTGATTCCAGCCATATGAAAGCCTGTGTCACTGCCATCACCTCCATCGTCATGCTGCTCGTGGTCATAGAGTGGGCACCACTGGATTCTTGAACGGTTCAGCCCGCTGAACGGGCTGTAAATGCCCACGCACTTCTCTGCTGCTTTACAACAGATCCATCTGTATAGATGAGCACTTCGGGGCTATCTGAGTGATCATAGATGAGCGCGTTAACCTCTGCATTGATAGCGGCAGGGTTCTGCTCTCTGCACCGTCTGTCGAGTGTGATAATGCGGGAGAAGGTACACTTAAAAGCTGGATGTACCGGCACCCATTCCTTGCCGGGGTTGATACTGTCTGACGACATCTTCCACCCGACCCATCCATGGTTTGCCCCTCTTTAGCCTGTCACCCTTTTCTCTGAATACAGCGTCATGCAGAGGGTGCTGCTCATCTGCACTTATTTTTAAGTATGCACTAGCTCTCCAAATCTTGATCTTGTGTTCCATTGTCGGGAAGTCAAGGAGGTATCTCATTGCTACACAGCAGGTGTCTCTCGTGCAGCCCAAAATGATGCGCATGGCTTCGTTTTGTACCTTTTCAAGTCTTCCAATCTGTGTAGGGCTGACAGTGAGGATGGCCAGGGCATACTCGATGCGTGAATAATGCGATACCCTTTGTTATGTCTACAGCTTGTCATGTCTATACCTTGTTATGTCTATACTGTGTCATGTCTATACTTTGTTATGTCATTTGTTATGTTATTTTGTCATGTGCATGCTTTATCATGTCTGTACATTGTCATGTCTATACCTTGTCATGTCTATACCCTGTCATGTCTAAACTAACTTTATCATGACTATACCTTGTCTATACCTTGTCTTGTCTATACCCTGTCATGTCTAAATCTTGTCACGTCTATACCTAGCCACGTTTATACCTAATCACTTTGTCATGTCTATACTTTGTCACGTCTATGCCTTGTCACGTCTATACCTTATCACGTCTATACCTTGTCACGTCTATACCTTGTGATGTCTATACCTAGCCACGTCTATACCTTGTCACGTCTGTACTTTGTCATGTCCATACTTTGTCATGTCTATACCTTGTCATGTCTATACCTAGCCACGTCTATACCTTGTCACGTCTGTACTTTGTCATGTATATACCTTTTCCCGTCTATACCTTGTCACGTCACTTATTCGGCTGGCATGCTACCGCCCACCCCACTCATCCCGTGCTGGTTTGTCAATGAACATCTGGGGCTGGCACCATATACCCAACACGTCTTATGTTGTGTGAACGTGTCCTTGACCTTACACACATTTTCTATTCATTTTATGAGACTGGGTCACGACAGGAGCCGTACTGGCTGAACCCTTTGCCACGCCTTAGCCACATTAGACGGATGGTGCTAAGCTCATATTTTAATAGGCCAAGGTGAGAGTTGTGATCAGTATCACATTGGCCGCTGGACTCCTCAGGACATTTCCTTGTATCCATACTGACTGGCCGGTCTCTCTGGCCGAGGGGTTACAACACTTTCTCCATAATCCCATTTATCACACAGAGTCTCGTAGCAGGGCGAGAGCTGGGAGCGGTTCCACCCCCGCTGGTGACTTGCGGGATAACTGAGCCGGCCGCTCAGAAAGCAATGGCAAACTACTGAGCGTAATCTTGTCAAGAAATCAACATACAGCTGAAAGATGCTGACCGGTTCCATACTCTATAAGTCACTGGAGAGACTCGAACCGCTTCCAATTCTCGTGCGCTCACGTCAACCACGAGAGTATTCGGGGTTACGGAGAAAGCTGCTAAACCTCGACCAGGGAGACCGGCATAATTATTCTCCAACCATTAAAGTGCCTTTTGTTAAACAGACAACAGCCAAATAACGGATTTTAACACAACGTACTGTTAGTTTCAGCAAATTTGAACAAAGTAATATCTTGCTTTTCTTCTTATTTGATTTCAAGAGATTTGAAATAAATCCAACGAGTAACTACTTCTATTTGCCTTACTATGGTTAAGTTAACTAAATTTTTTCGAATGTCATTACAATTACATTACTCTAAATATCGAGTGTTTTCTAGAAATTGGAGGAGAAAACACTTCACGCGCGCACGGATCAGCAGAGGTCGCGTCATTTATCAACCCAAATTCATAATAGCCCAAAACATAATAACATCCGGGCTTGGGACATCATTTATCATCACCAACTCACCAATGCTAGCACTCGGTAAGAATGGAGGGTTGGAATCCAACACGCGCTTGATACCAACAGATTAAAATAGATTCTGACGTCAGTTATGTCAGACGACCAATAGGATTATGTCGATGCGAGAGTTCCAAGGTCTCTCTTTTTTTTTTTTTTACCAAGACAATCTTGGTCTCTTGTGTGATGGTTCAATGACCGATGGATTTGTTAGGAGGCCTGGAGAGAGGGAGACATTAAATTTAAGTAGAACAGATGCAAGGAGATAAGGTGATTTTTAAATATAGATTCTTCTCTTGTAATTACGTCATTAAAGAAGTAAAGATGAAAGATGGCATCTCTGTGGCTGTAGATATCACGTGATGAAGTCATGCAAATATGAGTTTATGTTATTTACATATACTAACCAATACTTGGATATGAGAATAAAACCAGCAGAGATGAGAAAACATTTGAAAGAGAAATAGATGACAAAGGGTAGAGGTCCCTGTGTCAAACAAACAACACATAGCGCAACCACTATATTAACTAAGTAAACATAGATGTGTTGTTTCCCGCTCATTGAAGTAGAGGTCAGAAGTAGCGATTATAGGACGCACTAGACAAAATAACAATTGAAAGTTATAGTTACCGACCACATGTCTATTTGTTTATGAAATGTCTCGGTCGTCTAAGAGGATTCCCCAATTGATATTTATGTACATTAACTAATCGGTCTCTGTGGCTAAGGGCTTGCGAACGCAGTTTGTGAGCCCGTATACCCGGGTTTGAAACACAGCGGTGCTGGTTTTTTTCGAAAAAGGTATAGGGGCCGGTCGTTCAGAAAGCAATGGCAAACTACTGAACGTAGAATTTGCCCAGGAATCATGAACAGCGAAAATGCTGGGGTTGATTGCTACGCCCTGTGAAGGACATGCAGCTTAAAAAATCAATGAGCATGTGCCGATTAGTTGGCGACTGGTAAATGCCACAAACAGTGAATAAATAAGGTTAGAATTAAACTGTAAGAAAACAAGAGATGATGGTCGTCTCCAAGAAGAAAGAAATACCACAATGTAACATCACAGTATACCAAACCATTCAATGATGCATAGACCAAATGGTGCTAGAAGAAAAGGCCGACCATGTAAGCGATGGACAGAGCGAATAAGAGTCCATTGGAAATATGAAGCCCATAAACGGGTACTCTCTCGCTGTTTATGCTGCACCTCGACACCGCAAGGTAAAGGGAGAACAAGATGAGTTGAGATGAAATGAACATCCAAGTAAATGGGGAAATTCTTTTAAAAAGTTAATCTGTACAACTATCTCATAACAGTCAAAACATCTGCTACAATGTGTCGTGTAGAGGTTAAAGAAAGAATGGCAAAATTATGTTTGGCAAGATGGAAAACATATTGACCAACATGAAGCTGTCAAGTGTAATGAGAAAAAGAGCGATGACGTGCTACGAGTATATTGAACCTATGATGCCATATGGTATTTAAGAAGGTTGGTTATTAAAGACGATAAAACAAAGGAAACTGAAATATTTTGGTTACTTAAAATGTCACGAAGGTTTGGAGAGAGCAATAATGGAGATGTATATGTCTGGGAAGAGAGGAAGAGGAAGGCCAAAGAGTAGATACGTGCAGGATGTGGCGGATGTTCTCCCGATGGGTGTATCGGACGCGGGACACCTTGGTTATGATCCAGAGGTTTTCCGGAAGGTTGTTATGGGAGCGAGGTTCTGCAAAGGACATGCTACAGAATGAATGAATGATGTCATATGAATGTGAAACATAGACAATAGGCAGACAAGCTGAGAAACATCTATAGTGGAAGAAGAAATATGATTTTGAGGAAAATGCAAAGAATACCATGGACGGACAGAAAAATGCAACGAGCAAGCCCTACAAGAAACAAACGAAAACCGTAAATTGATTCCAGAAATTAGACACAGTCAATATATTTTTGGTAAGTTATGAGTAGAAATAAACTGGAAAACTTATAGACAACTAGCAATATTGATGGGACAATAGCAAAGGCAGATTGTCAGCCGTGTTGTACGTAAAATTAATTAATAAATACCCACGTATTGTCTGGTGCCCATAGACGTAAGGGTAGGAATTAGAGACCAGAGGACGCCCTAGACCAGTGGTTCTCAACCGGTGGGGAATTCCCCCCCCCCTCCGGGGGGAGGAATTTTAGGGTTTCCAGGGGGGGGGGGGGCGGGGAATGAAGATCATTTCAAGATCGCGTTAATACAAGAACAGATTACTTGATATTGCTTTTCCCTTCATACTTTACAATTATGCACGTCTCATCCTTCTAAAATTCATTTTATAAAGTAAGTAGACCTACAAATCACGTTTTATGTGGATGTCTAGACCTGTTTTAATATATTTAACTTCCATTTTTATATATACTGTGTAGGGGTGGGGGGATCTTTAGGTAGGAAATATGAAAGAGGGGTGAATGACGTTCTGAAAATATGGTGAAGTGGGGCACGGGCCAAATTTAAAAAAAAAGTCGCTTAAAAGTCGACAGGGTCGATTTCATTGCACCGGGTTTTATCCCATATGGCTCGGTCTCTTTCCGCAGCACGGAAAGCGACGCACAAAGCACGAACTCCGTAGCTTTTAGCAACGACCCACAGGAGTCTCCGAAATATTTGACTCGTAAACCGAAGGGTGCGGCCCGGAATCGAACCCACAACCTTCGGAGCACGAGTCAAACGGCTTGACCACTTCGCCAAAGAGACTCCCACGGGCCAAATTTTTGATAGGAAGGGGGGGGGGGAATGACGTTCTGACAATATGGTGAAGGGGGGCACGGGCCAAAAAAGGTTGAGAACCACTGCCCTAGACATTGCGTGTGTATCTATTTATTAATTGTCTTGATGGCCTCAAAGATTTCCTCAATTGATATTTATGTGTAGTACATGTACAGCATTTGAACCGACCGATCCTTTCTCTTCTTTAAATGATCGTTACTATACTTTACACAGCATGACTGTCTGATGTGTTTCTATGTTTGTTATTTGACCTATGCTGGTTTAATATAAAATTCTGAGACCTATGGTATTATGTCGATGGTTGGATAAGAATTTTGCCCATATTCCATACTACGGATTCGTGTGGATGATAGACCTGGCTACTGAAGACAAATTGTTCAGATGCTTAGTTGGTCATGCGTAGAAGTATACTTGCTCCTGCAGCGAGGCGCTATCGTCATTTGGAGGTGACAGGTTCGAATCCCGGTCGGTAACTATAACTGTAAATTGTTATGTCTAAAATACTACGTCTCTGAGAGCCAAACAAAACGTGTCTATATTTATTAATTGTCTTGATGACCTCAAGGGCTTGCCCAGTCGATATTTATGTAAGTAAAAGTAAAGCAAAGGACCCCGTTTGTTCGCCAACTTGTGTACTGGGTAGAAGGTACAAACCCCATATTTAAAAATTAAGACCAATGGGCAAATTAAGTGACATATAGTCGCATTATGTCTCAAGACATCTCCTGATTTCGAGTTGAATTGACCTGGGAGCTTAGGCAAATTTAAAAACAGATACGCCATGATGCGTATTCGGACCCATCACCACCGTACAGGACTCTCCGCTATCACGATCACCAGGTATATGGTGCTAGCATGACATGGCTTTTTGAAGAAACAAGATATAAATCTGACTTAGGACCGTTACAGCAACGTTCTGTAAATGTCATGCAACTAACTAACAAGCGTTAGAGGGGGGGGGGGGGGGGAGTGGGTAGTGAAAATGAGGAGACCAGACAAAAAAAAAAAAACGAGGATAATGTGGTCCTCCTCAAATAAAATACGGCAGTGTAAACTAGTATTGACTTAAATAAACACATATTGCTTCAGCTTTAATAGACATAGGTTGAGACAAATCGAAAGCTAGCAAGACCTAGAGTGGTAATCTTGAATCAGCTTGCTTTCATAACACGCGAAGTCGATGAGAATATTCTCAAAAAGCTATACACCGCGTGAGTGGAGCCTTTCCTTCTATACGGTGTTATAGCTTGGGGAAAGAGCAGCTTTGTCAAACTTGAACAAAATAAATAGTCCAAAACTAAGCAATTAGGATCATAACTAGAGAAACAAGAAAAGATCTCACGTCTACGGTCAATGCAGGATAGAAGTGACTGCAGAGCTAGGGAACAAGCAACAAGAAAAGGTTGAAGGTTGACAAATTAAGCCACGTATTAGAGATGTATTGGTTTTCAAATGATAAAACGAAAGCGGAAAAACTTTGTAGAATATGAAATTTAAAACAAAATAATAATAAATAAATAAAATTGGACAGATTCTACACGCACACAGGATACTAGTTTAGACACAGCAGCACCAAGCTGAGATGACAGAAAGCATTCCTGGTATTCAGAGAAAGAGTACTTAGAATGACAAGGAGGTTCCACAGACGATACTGACATTCGGGTATGGAGTGACCAGTGACCATTTCCCTTTCTAATCACTTTACTGTCCCAGGCAAGTTCCAACATGTCTTGACAGTTGACTAGTTCCCAGTGTTTTTAGGACAGGTCGACCCCCGAACCGTGCCGGTCGAGAAAATTAATCCTGCCTCAGCCGGAGAATGGACCCGACTACTGTCTTGACAATCTCATTTTATCTCATCTCAACTCATTTCATCTCAACTCATCTTACCTCATCTTGTTCTATTTGTAGCTTGTGGTGTCGAGGTAAATCATAAATAGCGGGAGCAGGCCAGATTTGGGCTTCAGATATCGAGATTCCCATGGACTCTCTTATTCCCTCTGTCCATCGTTTACAGGGTCAGCCTCGTTTTATGGTTCCATTTGGTCTGAACATCATTGCTTTTTGAGGTATATTGTCAGTTGGTAGCCTAGTTGTGTGGCCGAGCCATTATCGAACAGCAGCAGAAGAAGCAGCAGCAGAAGTAGCAGCAGAAGAAGCTGCAGCAGCAAAAGAGGAAGAAGCAGAAGAAGAAGAAGAAGAAGAAGAAGAAGAAGAAGAAGAAGAAGAAGAAGAAGAAGAAGAAGAAGAAGAAGAAGAAGAAGAAGAAGAAGAAGAAGAAGAAGAAGAAGAAGAAGAAGAAGAAGAAGAGGAGGAGGAGGAGGAGGAGAAGAAGAAGAAGAAGAAGAAGAAGAAGAAGAAGAAGAAGAAGAAGAAGAAGAAGAAGAATGAGGGGGGGGGGATGAGAAGGAGGAGGAGGAAGAGGAGGAGGAGGATTAGGTGAACGAGAAGATGAATAAGGAAAATAAGAAGGATATAGGGGGAAATGAGGAGAAGGAGGAGGAGAACAAGGAGGAGGAAGAAGAAGAAAAGTGAACAGCATGACGATGTAGAGCCATGAAGAAGACGATGATTCTGCAGGAGGATAGATAGCCACGATGACGACGACTAAGAACCGGAGATCGCCATATGGCACACGAAAACTTCTACGCCTATCATATTCAAACGCACGCAAAAACGCGCAGACACGAATAGGAAGATGCATGAGCCAGCTCTGAGAAAGGGTAAATATTTGGGGTGAACAAAACTGACTCCAGTGTGAGCAAAGTGAACGCTCCCCAGGAACACGCGTGCAGGAAACGAAATCTCCGTACTAAGGCACCAAATCTTATCAATAGTGCGAACCTTGGTTCCTCTTATTTCACCAGTTCAATGACCCATTGATTTCACAAAAGTGCAAAGATGTTAATCTAGTAGTGCTAGAAGAGACCAATTGTTGTTCCAAATTAAAGTCTGAAAGCTGATCATTTATGACTTTTTGGTCTTTCAATGTCAGTTGACTTGTGGGATGGTGTAGACAGATAATTATGTCTGTCGACAGATATTTAGCTTTCCCATATCAGCTTTACAAACAATTTCAACCAGAATATGTGTTTAATTTTCTATGTGGACAGACACATCTACGCAAATACTACCCCGTCACTCCTTTTTTTCTTTCTTTTCAGTGTTGTAATTTCTCAGGCTCAAGGTACTATATTGGTAGTAAGTGACATTCTTTTTTCAGTTGTCGTTATTTCCTCCCCCTCCTCCTATCGAAATATGTGGTTAGGTTATTAGCACTCTAATTCCCCTTTGTGTTTTATCATCCTTTCCTCATCTATCGCCTTTATCTCTCGTTTTCCTCTCTCCCATATTTTTCATCCATAAAAAAATAAAGGACGCCTTAGAGCGCAGTAGGCGTACAGTGCTGGACGCTTGTGTTGTTACAGACCAACCTTCACTCGGTTTGTGATACGGTTATTATCACACCGGTTACCTTTACTACCAAAGACATTTGCTGGTACCCATTTCAGCCTGGGAAGGCCTGGGAGCCCAACTGAATTTTCGAACTGTGCCTCAATTCGGATCTGAATATTTTTTTTAGCTATAAAAAAGTGTTGCATGTCCTTTGCGTCTAGAATTTCTAGGCAAAAAGTCTCTAGGAGGGAGACTCCGTGGCGAAGTGGTCAAGCCGTCTGACTCGGGCTCCGAAGGTTGTGGATTCGATTCCGGGCAGCTTCATTCAGTTAATGAGAGCATTATTTCGGAGACTCCTTGTGGTCGTCGTTGGAGCTACGGAGTTCGTGCTTTGTGCGACGCTTTCCGCGCTGCGGAAAGAGACTGAGCCATCATCATCATCAAGTGCCCTGCCAGCTGGCGTAGGCGTTCGTGGCTCTCCACAGATCTCGGTCTTTGGTTTTCTGGATCAACTCTGCTGCTGATATTCCTCCGTGCCACCGTCTCAATCCATCCAGCATCATTTCTCTTGGTCTACCTCTGCCTCTCTTCCCCTCGATCTTTCCAGTTGTCACGATGTTCTCCAATGCCTCTCTTCTCATTACATGACCAAAGAAAGCTGTTTGTCTCTTTCTTATTGTTGCATATAGTGTTCTTGTTTCATTAGCCTGTTTTAGACTGATTAACCTGATTAGACTGAGCCATATGGGATCAAAATCCGGTGCAGTGGAGTCGACCATGTCGCCTTTTAAGCGACTTTTTTTTTTTCTAGGCAATTGTACGTTCAGTAGTTTAAGACTGCTTTCTGAACGAGAAGTCAACGGTTAAGTTAACTTAATGCCAGTGTAGGAGTTGAATCGCCTTCCTGGCCGTCAGCGAACCGAAAGTTTAAGAGCGAGGGTTCGTATCCATTGATCTCATCGATGTCTGTTAAGTCTAATTCCCTCCGTGTCTATTTATCTTTCACGGTCCTAACTCCTGATGGAAGTAGTACATCTCGATTTCCCCTAATCCCTCGACATTTCATAATTGTTTTTTCCCATTTACTGTATATACCTTTGCACTTCCAACCTCATGACGCTCTGAATGTATCCTCCCTCCGTTTTTTTCTCTCCAGCTCTTTGACTCTTTATCCTCCCTCTACACCTATTACCCCGCTCGGTCACACTGAGATCATGAACATGTTGCTAAGTATCGACGAGATATCGTTGTTAAAGACCACTTTAATTTGTGACAATTAACGTCTTGTCCAAGAACTAGTCACAAGCATACAACGGAAGCTAGTTTCTAATACAAAAACTATGCTGGCCCGTACAATCACAACGAGCAATTCCAATACAACGACTTTTTGGGAGATGTCCTATCTTCGTCACGATCAGGGAATCCTTCTTCTTCTGAACATTATCCATCATTGACGCACAGACACTCAACCAGCTCACACCAACCGCAGTACCCCTTGCTGCCTTCTGCAGTTCACTAATTGTTTGCCCAGTACCATATTATTCGTCTCTGTCTTTCAATGTTTTCTGCTTGTGCTTTTAGGTCTCTCTCTCTCTCTCTCTCTCTCTCTCTCTCTCTCTCTCTCTCTCTCTCTCTCTCTCTCTCTCTCTCTCTCTCTCTATTTACTCTACTGTGTGGGATACCAAGGAGTTGAAGACGGGCTGCTGATAAATCAAGCTCTGCATTCTCGCGTTTAATGTGACAGATCAATCTCTTCATTCTCTAATATATGGTGACACACAAATCTCTGCATTCTCTAATATATGGTGGCACTTCAATCTCTGCTTTCTCTAATATATGGTGGCACTTCAATCTCTGCTTTCTCTAATATATGGTGGCACTTCAATCTCTGCATTCTCACGTCTAATGTGACAAGTCAGTCTCTGCATTCTCTAATATATGGTGGCACTTCAATCTCTGCTTTCTCTAATATATGGTGGCACTTCAATCTCTGCATTCTCTATTATATGGTGGCACTTGAATCTCTGCTTTCTCTAATATATGGTGGCACTTCAATCTCTGCATTCTCTAATATATGGTGGCACTTCAATCTCTGCATTCTCTAATATATGGTGGCACTTCAATCTATGCATTCTCTAATATATGGTGGCACTTCAATCTCTGCATTCTCTAATATATGGTGGCACTTCAATCTCTGCATTCTCTAATATATGGTGGCACTTCAATCTCTGCTTTCTCTAATATATGGTGGCACTTCAATCTCTGCTTTCTCTAATATATGGTGGCACTTCAATCTCTGCATTCTCACGTCTAATGTGACAAGTCAGTCTCTGCATTCTCTAATATATGGTGGGACTTCAATCTCTGCTTTCTCTAATATATGGTGGCACTTCAATCTCTGCATTCTCTAATATATGGTGGCACTTCAATCTCTGCATTCTCTAATATATGGTGGCACTTCAATCTATGCATTCTCTAATATATGGTGGCACTTCAATCTCTGCATTCTCTAATATATGGTGGCACTTCAATCTCTGCATTCTCTAATATATGGTGGCACTTCAATCTCTGCATTCTCTAATATATGGTGGCACTTCAATCTCTGCATTCTCTAATATATGGTGGCACTTCAATCTCTGCTTTCTCTAATATATGGTGGCACTTCAATCTCTGCTTTCTCTAATATATGGTGGCACTTCAATCTCTGCATTCTCACGTCTAATGTGACAAGTCAGTCTCTGCATTCTCTAATATATGGTGGGACTTCAATCTCTGCTTTCTCTAATATATGGTGGCACTTCAATCTCTGCATTCTCTAATATATGGTGGCACTTCAATCTCTGCATTCTCTAATATATGGTGGCACTTCAATCTATGCATTCTCTAATATATGGTGGCACTTCAATCTCTGCATTCTCTAATATATGGTGGCACTTCAATCTCTGCATTCTCTAATATATGGTGGCACTTCAATCTCTGCATTCTCTAATATATGGTGGCACTTCAATCTCTGCATTCTCTAATATATGGTGGCACTTCAATCTCTGCTTTCTCTAATATATGGTGGCACTTCAATCTCTGCTTTCTCTAATATATGGTGGCACTTCAATCTCTGCATTCTCACGTCTAATGTGACAAGTCAGTCTCTGCATTCTCTAATATATGGTGGGACTTCAATCTCTGCTTTCTCTAATATATGGTGGCACTTCAATCTCTGCATTCTCACGTCTAATGTGACAAGTCAGTCTCTGCATTCTCTAATATATGGTGGCACTTCAATCTCTGCATTCTCTAATATATGGTGGCACTTCAATCTCTGCATTCTCTATTATATGGTGGCACTTGAATCTCTGCTTTCTCTAATATATGGTGGCACTTCAATCTCTGCATTCTCTAATATATGGTGGCACTTCAATCTCTGCATTCTCTAATATATGGTGGCACTTCAATCTCTGCATTCTCTAATATATGGTGGCACTTCAATCTCTGCATTCTCTAATATATGGTGGCACTTCAATCTCTGCATTCTCTAATATATGGTGGCACTTCAATCTCTGCATTCTCTAATATATGGTGGCACTTCAATCTCTGCATTCTCTAATATATGGTGGCACTTCAATCTCTGCTTTCTCTAATATATGGTGGCACTTCAATCTCTGCTTTCTCTAATATATGGTGGCACTTCAATCTATGCATTCTCTAATATATGGTGGCACTTCAATCTCTGCTTTCTCTAATATATGGTGGCACTTCAATATCTGCATTCTCTAATATATGGTGGCACTTCAATCTCTGCTTTCTCTAATATATGGTGGCACTTCAATCTCTGCTTTCTCTAATATATGGTGGCACTTGAATCTCTGCTTTCTCACGTCTAATGTGACAAGTCAGTCTCTGCATTCTCTAATATATGGTGGCACTTCAATCTCTGCATTCTCTAATATATGGTGGAACTTCAATCTCTGCATTCTCTAATATATGGTGGCACTTCAATCTCTGCATTCTCTAATATATGGTGGCACTTCAATCTTTCCATTCTCACGTCTAATGTGACACATCAATCTCTGCATTCTCTAATATATGATGGTACTGCAATATTTGCATTCTCTAATATATGATGACACATCAATCTCTGTGTTCTCTAATATATGATGACACATCAATCTCTGCATTCTCTAATATATGGTGGCACTTCAATCTCTGCATACTCTAATATATGGTGGCACTTCAATCTTTGCATTCTCTAATATATAGTGAAATATGAATAAAATTAGGTGGAATTGCGGTAAAGCTGTTAGAGTGTAAACAATAGAAAATGATACAAAGTAGTACAGCTTTACATAACAGAATTAAGACACATACAGGACGTTGCGGCGACTAGCCTTCATCAGCAAACAAACACATTCACAAACACAACATACAGTCAAGGAAATCTCCTGTGACTACATCAGAAGGTGACGACAGGACGAGAAGAGCAAAATCATGAAAAAATGAAAGCAATAAAGATAAAATGAGAATTGAAAAATGTTAAATGAAGAAAATGTTAATTGAAAAAAATGTTAATTGAAAAAAAATATTAATTGAAAAAAATGTTCATACTCACCTCACGGTTCAGATCTGTAAGCAACTCAGAAAATCTCCGATGTATTCTTTTTATACCCGGTGCTAGGTGTTACGGTTCAGTGAGCACATTGAAAGAAGGGGGCGAAGGCAGTAGGGCAGGACGGTAACTAGTCTGGTAGGGGTATCTGAGCAATCTGAGTGGATGTACCAACGAAGCATGCTTCGTTGACTGAACCGTAACATCTAGCACCGGGTATAAAAAGAATATCTCTAACACACCTCTAACATATCTCTAAGAAAGTCTCCCTAACACAGCGTCTTCATAAAGATAGAATAGATGTGGCATGCATTCAAGAGACACACCTCAACGCCAATCGCAAATTTTCAGTCAGGGGATATCAGGCCTCGCGTTTCGACCGCAAAGGACACAAAGGAGGAGTTCTAATACTTACACGAAATACAAAACCTTGCAGCGAAGTATCTGTGATCTCTGACAACCAGAAATTATAGGTGTTGATATAATGATAAAGGACGTGAAAATAAGAATTTACAATCTGTATAGCCCGGCAGATAAGGATCTTACACTCTCTAACATGAAAATAACTGACACAAACTGCATTATTGTCAGAGACTTTAATAGCCGTACAGAAAGATGGTTATACCGAGATACTGACAAAAGAGGAGATGAAGTGGAGGACTGGGAAATAGACTCAAATCTCCATCTACTCAACAAATTGGATGACACACCGAGCTTCTACTCCAGAAGATGGATTACCTTTTCTACTCCAGACTTCGCTTTCTGCACAGGAGACATCCTCCACAAAATCGAGCGCCATGTGCTTGACCAATTAGCAGATATTGACCACAGACCAATCAAGCTTGTAATGAATATGGAGTATGTTCCACGGGAGCAAAAGCCTTTGCCCCGCTGGAATTACAAACGAGCAGATTGTGACAGTTTTGCCATACTAACAGACAAATATTGTGAAAACATAAATACACGATATGGCAACATGAAGCAAATGGTGGAAAGTCTAAATAGAGGAATAATACAGGCAGCCACTGAGTCTATTCCAAGAGGAGCGAGGAACAATTACAAACCATACTGGACTGAAGAACTACAAATTTTGGAGGACAAAGTTGAAGATGTCAGCAAGACCGCAGAGAGAGAACAAACAACTGAAACAAACGTCTCTCTCAAAGCCATCTCAGCACAATATAAAAGAACAGTAAATTAAACAACAAGAGACTGTTGGAGGGAAAAAACAGAAAACCTGAATTTTGACAGGGATGGAAACAAACTATGGAAACTAGTGAAAGCCACGAACAATGAAGGACCTAGAAACAAACAAATAACAATTAAACAAGGAAATGCCCTGCTTACAGGAAAAAAGGCTGCAAATGCACTAATGGAACACTATGCCAGTGCAAACCACATTGATATTACAACCGAACAGAAGAAAGCAATCAAAGTTAAACAGATACATCATAGTAACACAGAGACAGCAGCAGAATATATGATGGCAAATCTAACAATGGAAGAAATGGAACAGGCAATGAATACCCTAAAAAAGAAGAAATCACCAGGAAAGGATGGAATCACAAATGAAATGCTAATAGGACTAGGCACTAAGGCAAAAAAGAAACTACTAGCAGTCCTAAATTACAGCTGGAAGAGGGGAATAGTCCCACAGGCATGGAAGGAAGCTATACTAATACCAGTCCCAAAGAAAGGAAAAGACCTGGAAGAACCAAATGGCTATCGACCTATCAGTCTACGTAGCTGTGTAGGAAAATTAATGGAACGCATTATCAATGGCAGGCTAACATGGCATCTGGAAGAAAACCAACTCTTAACACCACACCAAGCAGGATTCAGAAAGTACAGATCCGCTGAAGATCAAATAACCTATATAGCTCAGGAAATAGAGGATACATTCCAAGAGAAAAAGCACACACTAGCGGTCTGGATAGATTTTGAAAAAGCATTTGATAAAGTATGGAAGGAAGGACTGAAAGTAAAACTACAAAAACTGCATGTTTGTGGGAAAATGTACAAATGGATCAGCCATTATCTTGAGAACATAACTGCCAGGACAAACGTACAAGGAAAAACCAGCGAAATGATGCTGTTGGAGCAAGGTGTCCCCCAAGAAGGAGTTCTTTCACCAATATTATTCCTAGCATATATAAACGACATCACGGAAAATTTTCCAGCCAGAGTACACACATCATCCTTTGCAGATGACCTAGCCATATGGACATCTGAAGAATATATTAGTACAGCTAACAGCTGAATACAGCAAGCCCTGTTAGCGCTAGAGGACTGGTCAAAATCATGGCTAGTGAAGATAAGTGAGGAGAAAACAACATGTACAGTGTTCTCCCTCTCAAATAAATCTCAGCAAGCTAAGATGGTATTGAATGGAAAAATATTGCGCCGTGAAGAAAATCCAAACTATCTAGGGGTCACCTTTGATCGTCGCCTGACATGGAAAACACAGGTTGAGAAATATCGAACAAGAGCAAGGCAAAGAATGGCAATCATGAAAAAGGTTGCTGGTACAACGTGGCGAGCAGATGAGAAAGTTCTCAAGAAGTTATATACTGGACGGGTGAGGCCAGTACCGGAATATAGCATTGCAGCTTGGGCAACAGTAGCTAAGTCTTAACAAAAGAAAAAGAAAAATTCAGATGATTGACAGACCACCCTATGTATAAAAGGTTTAGTGGTTTTGGAAAGGGAAGACTGAAGCGTAGCAACTTTGTAGAAACTGCAAAACGAAAGATTAGGGCAGATCCTATACTTAACATATCAACAGTCAACCCCATTTACAATACATACAAGTTCCCAGCTTGGAGACAGCAGAAACTGCCTGAGATGATAGAAAACATTCCAGGTATTGAGAAAAAGAACACTCAGCATGAAACCGAAAGAAGAGAAATAACCCTAAACTACATAAAAGAACATTACCCAAGCAGCAATTGGACCCATGCTATATACAGATGGATCACCAAAAATTCAATAGAGAATGGAGGAGGAGGAATTCTGCTAAATTTAAAAAATGGAGTGAAAAAAAAAACATTCAATGGCAACTGGAAAGTTTCCAAGTAACTTTAAAGCGGAGGTAGAGGCTCTGAAAACTGCAGCAGAAATGCTCTTGATGGAGGAAAATAAAGAGAAGCAAATAGCTATCTTCACAGATGCAAAGTCAGCTGCCTCAATACTGAAGAGCAATAACAGCACAGAACTAGCTGACCTAAGAGCAGCACTCCATGGTCTATGCCAGAAATCCAAAAAAGTTGTAATACAGTGGATCCCATCACATTGCACTATACCTGGAAATGAAGACGCTGACAGACTGGCAAAAGAAGGGGGACGACTACCACAGCCTGACATAGACATAACCTATAATGAGGCAAAGAGGTTGATAAATAGCACTTATAGAACCAAATGGCAATCAGAGCATCCAGGCCACCAGAAGGATGATGCATATTACAAACTCGACCGAAGAGAGCAAGTAGCAATCTTCAGACTCCGCATAGGACATAACAGGCTGAAATACCACTTGTTCAATAAACTAAAGATGGGAGATACCGATGAATCTAATTGTCGAACTGGAAAAATGACAGCAAAACATTTGCTGCAGGATTGCCCAACATACGCAGAACAGAGAAAGATATTTTGGCCCACACCTGCTTCATTTGAGGACAAGCTCTATGGAGATATCAACAAGCTCAAGTTGACCGCAGCTTACTTTAACTACATACAGGTTGACATTTAAAGATGCATGAAGAAGTATTCAGACTGCCACACTTCATACCACAGGTATGTCGGTTACAAAAGCGACCCAGAGGCATGAAATGGAATATTGCTTGGATAGCAAATCCATTATGTGGAAAGTCCAAATCGAAAGCTCGCTGTGTAGGCTTCATAAAAAGTGGAAAAGTTTCCTAGTGGCACGAAATGGAATATTGCCTGGATAGCAAATCCATTACGTGGAAAGTCCGAAACGAAAGCTCACTGTGTGGATGTCATCAGCAGACTGTATTCTTTTGGTTTCCGGAAGAACAGCCTAAGGTGAACGGAAGGCCCAATATACGGAAGTGAGGCTAAGCAGCCATGTGCAAGACGTGACGATTCCTTGGGTGAGCCCAGTACCAGAGCGCAATGTGTTGGCTCTGCAAGTATGGAAGCCTCCTTGGATGGCGGGGAATGCCCATGGTCTTCCACTGCCTTCCCTTGAGGGCTGACCAGGATGTCTTTGGCTGTTCTATATGGGCCAGCTGGGATGGGGGATAACACCACAAAAGTGAGAGTAAAACGTCGTAAGAAACCCCCGGGATGGTTAACCTGGTCAACAAATGCCCGCAGAAGTCGGATGTGTCGGCCTTACGGCGCAAGAACGCAGCTTTACTGTAAACAGGCACAATGCAATCACATCCGAAAAAAAACAACTCTGGATGAACGCAGAAGAAGAAGAAGAAGAAGAAGAAGAAGAAGAAGAAGAAGAAGAAGAAGAAGAAGAAGAAGAAGAAGAAGAAGAAGAAGAAGAAGAAGAAGAAGAAGAAGAAGAAGAAGAAGAAGAAGAAGAAGAAGAAGAAGAAGGAGAAGAAGAAGAAGAAGAAGAAGAAGAAGAAGAAGAAGAAGAAGAAGAAGAAGAAGAAGAAGAAGAAGAAGAAGAAGAAGAAGAAGAAGAAGAAGAAGAAGAAGAAGAAGACGAAGATCAATCAGTTATCTATGTCATAAATATTACTTCGTATTTTCACTACTATCTTTTCCTATTTCTTCCCCCTATTCCCCCTCCTGTTACCTCTTCTTCTTTCTTCTTCTTCTTCTTCTTCTTCTTCTTCTTCTTCTTCTTCCTTTTCTTCCCACAGAATTAAACTGCCGTCTACTAACTCCAGAATCCAGGGAAAGTATTACCTCCTCTGGTTCATCATTTTGCAAACATCCACGTCTTGATTCGTGCCCGATCAGCTACAGCTGGAAGCAGACACCCTGTAACATAGCTACTCCGCCGCTATACTCTCCAAACATTCGATATCAAACGGCAATGATTCAACCACCGGTGACTAACACTGACTAACACTCAAATAAAAAACAAAGCGCGAAAACAACCTGAAGAACATGAACCCCATTTCTGGTTAACAATGTAGATTTTGATCTTCATTGGAGCGAAACACGTACACGAGAAATCTATCCCGGCTGACAGGAATCCACACACTGAACATGCTCTTCCATGGACATAGGTAGTGTCAGAACGCAGGCTGCACATGCAAGGATATTGATACGGCTTATATTTTTGTGTGCAGTTATCTCTTGATCTCTGTGCAGTTTCAAACAATACAACCTCTGTTATAGATACCGACTGAGATAGTCAGTAAGCGACGTGACCTGCACGTTCCTTTTAATGAGCTACAGGCCAGGTTTCGTAAAGGTCATTATCCTACTTCAGTATCTCTCCTTCCCATTGCGCTGATCCTCTTTCTCCACTTTTCTTCCTCTTCCTTCTGCAGTTGCTGTTGCTGCTGCTACTGCTAGTGCCGCTACCACTTCTGTTTCTACTGCTGGTGTCTTTTCTTCTTCACTATCTTCTCCTTCTTCCTTTCCTTCATCTTATTCATTCGCTACTTCTTTGTTGGCAATGTTGCAGCAACTTCAATTTCTACTGCTGCTGTCATTTCCTCATCGTTCTCGTCCTGTTCTTCTTCTTCATCCTCCTTCTTCTCCCTTCTTCTTCTTCTTCTTCTTCTTCTTCTTCTTCTTCTTCTTCTTCTTCTTCTTCTTCTTCTTCTTCTTCTTCTTCTTCCTTCATCTTGCTCGTTCTTCTTCCTCCTTCTTCTGCCTTCATCTTCTTTCTCCTTATTCTTCTTCCTACTTCTTCCTCCTTCCTCTTTCCTCTTCCTCCTTCCTCTTCTTCTTCCTCTTCATATTCCTCCTCCCTCTTCTTCCTACCACTTTCCTCCTTCCTCCTTCCTCTTCCTCCTTCCTCTTCCTTCCTCCTCTTCATCCTTCCTCCCGGCTCTTCCTCCTTCCTCATTCAACCTTGCTCTTCTTCTTCCTCCTTCTTCTTCCTCCCCCTTCTTCTTCCTCCTTCTTCTTCCTCCTTCATCGTCCTCATTCTTCTTCCTCCTTCTTCTTCCTCATACTTATGCCTCCTTCTTCTTCTTTCTACTTCGTCCTCCTACTTCTTCTTCCTTTCTCTTCCTCCTTCCTCCTTCCTCTTGCTATTCCTCCTCCCTCTTCTTCCTTCCTCTTTCCTCCTTCCTCCTCCTCCTTCATCTTCCTCTTTCCTCCTTCCTACTTCCTCTTCCTTCGTCCTCTTTCTCCCTTCCTCTTCCTCCTTCCTCTTCCTCCTTCCTTTTTCCTCCTTGCTCTTCCTCCTTCTTCCTTCCTCTTCCTCTTCTTCCTTCCTCTTTCCTCGTCCTCCTTCTTCCTCCTTCCTCTTTCCTCCTCCTCCTACATCTCCCTCCTCCTCCTTCCTCTCCTTCTTCCTCTTTCCCTTCCTCCTTCCTCTTCCTTCTTCCTCTTCCTCCTTTCTGTTCCTCCTTCCTCTTCCGCCTTCCTCTTCGTCCTTCCTCTTCCTCTTTCCTCCTCGTCCTTCCTCTTCCTCTTTCCTCCTCGTCCTTCCTCTTCCCCCTTTTTCTTCTTTTCTTATTCTTGTTCTTCTTGTTCTTCTTCTTCTTCTCCTCCTCCTCCTTCTTCTTCTTCTGCTGCTGCTGTCGCTGCTGCTAGTGACGCCGCTGCTGCTATCAACACGAATGCACTAAAACATATGGCTTGAGATTGCGGGTATTCTCATAGCGTGTCGCATCAAGTGCAACCAGTCTAGGCTACCTATGTCTTCTGTGTCACTCACACTTTGGGAACTCCGATCGCGAGTGTCCATCTTATATTTCATCACATTTAATCTTTCATCGCGGTGGCATATTGGTTAGTACGCTTGGATTCCACACCTCCGTGTGTGAACACCCAGCTGTGATAGGAGTATTCTTTACCAGCAATATAGTTCTGAAAACAGGCATCTGAAAATGTTTAGAACTCTTTGGGAAGGAAAGGCAACAAAGAAGATAACTGGTCATTCCATGTTATTATACCGTGGTCTAGAATATATGACGCACCAATCCTCAACGCATGATCTACCACGTGACTACCTTAACCGTCACAGTATATTAATCACTAACTTCTATTTTTAGCTGTCTAAAAGGCCCTAGCTCAAACAATTTAGTTTTCACCTCAAGATCCATTCCACCATTATCCCTACCCCTATGCCGTTCAACCTCAGAAGAGAGGTTATATTAGGGTCCATCGCCAGGCTTAGATTTATCATGTGACGGAGTCAGCCACAAACTGAGATAATAGTTTGAAAGGGATGCTTGTCCAAATAGCGTCTTGAATAATTGTTGGCTCTTACAGACCTGGGATCCGCCGTAGTGACGTGGCTAGCACGCTTTCCTGCTTGCCCGATGGTCATGGGGTCGAATACGCATGGAGGATGATTGTAATAATAAACCTTGGGTCTGACTTCGTTCCAGAAGAAAATGGATACCAGGAAATAACTTGGGAAGTAAGCCGAGCAGTGTGACTTTGACTACACAGCCGCTCAGATGCTGAATCATTTATACAAATATGCAGCTGGCACTACCCAATACGCCTCAAGGCGGGTAAACGTTGCCCTTTACTCCTTTCACTTTAGATATCTTTATCTTCGTCTTGGCGGCCGAGGTTTGGTCAGTTTTGACTTGTCTCAAGACGAAGAATGTCTGTCTGCTTGTTGTTTACATGCTGATGAAGGTTCTAGCCGCCACGTCCGTAGTGTTACTTGTGAATGTGTTCTTGTAGAGCTGACCAATTCTACTTCTCGTTGTTCTTTGATTTACTCATTGTAGAATTCAAACTATGGCATTTGTCCATCAAGAATGATGGTGATCATTCATTTCATCTAGTGGCGTTGAAAGTTTGGAGCTGTCAGTTCTAAGATTGCTGGTACGGCTTGTTTTGGCTCGAAATGATCTTTGACTATGTAGGCAAAGAAATCTTGACGTTCAAGGAGGAGGATCTCTTGCAGTGGTGTTTTGGTCCATCCTTTTTTCTTTCACAGCTTTGGCAGTCCTGTTTGATTCACAAGTGACAACATCCTTTCGTGATGATGTACACCACGAATGTCGGTCTTTCGCAGCAGTCTCCCAAGTGTCGTGATACATTCCAAAAGCTTTTAATAAGATCTTCAGAGTGTCTTTAAAGCGTTTGCTCTGACCGCCTTGGGAGCATTTACCGTAGCTCAGCTCACCTTAAAAACTTAAGAATTCAACAATAAACGGCACTGAAAGAACACAAGTGATATATTATAGAAATTATAATACGAACAAAACATTTCTCATAGAAATTAAACAGATAAGGCTGTCCTTCGTATTTGATCATTTGTCACCCATTGGGACATAGCCACTCAACCATCTCACTACAGGACCTCCTGTCCCTAGCTATCTCATAAAGCTCTGTCCATATTCTCCCCATATTATTCGTTTCTGCTTCTTATTTTAGTTTCCTTATGGTTTTAGATCTTCCTCTTTTTTATTTGCCCTGTGGATTCCAGCCACAGATCGTTCTAGTTATACTATTCTCAGGTGTTCTCAGTGTATGTACTTGTAAGCGCCAGCCTCTTTTCTTCACCTCTTGGTGGACTAGTATGTGTCTTGTTCTCTCCATGAGTATGCCACGCCACATTATTCGGTCTGGTGCTTGCTTGCTTGTGTTCGCTGGCTGTGAACTCCAGCGTGAAGACCTGTATGTCGGATGAAGACATCCTGTTGTCCAACATCAGTGTGATGTCATACCGGACTGAGGTTTGCGTGAGTATCCGTTGTCCCATGTCTGGCTTATTGGTGTGCAGACTGGTGGTTCCTCGCCGTGCAGGCAGATACTCTCCGACTTCGGAAGAATTAGCAATCATACTACGTGCACCAGGACCCCGAAGGGACCAATTGCCCTGGACGCACGGCTAGGACATGTTAGTAGGTCTTGGCCAGTATAAAACCTGGTCCTGGTGCCTTGGAAACATCTCTGCGTCCCATTATTTGGTCTATTTTGTTGAATGTTTGTCGTTTATTTGTAATCGTTTTCGCTGCTCCCAAACAAATAATAAAACATGACATTAAAATAACATATACATTGAAATATATTGTTAGTTCTTTTTCAGATCTGTCAAAGGTAGGAAAATATGTAGCAAGCTTAAAGGCTACTCGAAGGTTGAACAGCGTAATGATAATCCACTTCAATAGCCATTAGTTAGATGCATATCCTTTACATGAAGCCGCAGTCAACCCCAGCATATTTTTTCGTGTTTGTGATTTCTTGGCAAGTTTACGTTCACTGGTTTTCCCTGGCTTTCTGTACGACCGGTACACATACCATTGTAATAAAACACAACGCGATGCGGTCTGCTCTCAAATCGCCCGCAGCTGTCGCATCAAAAGACAAAAGACACATTTCAATCATTTCCAACTTCATGCTGTAGGGGATGGGAAACATACCAAGGTGCGGCACACGTAGCTCTGGAGACTGAGTATCCATCAGGATAAGTGGACAGACAACTCTGCAGCTGACCCATTTGTCCTGACAGTAGCAATTGACTGCCAACGGGTGATGTAGCATACTCCATTGTAGATGTGGAAGGCAGGGGAAAAATCACCGCATTATCTTCCCATGAGTTCATGCATTTCCACAAATCAGAGTCACAGAACGACGTTAATGGTTGTCATAAGACAACCCCCGTATGGTGGAGACGGGTGATACCTGGTCGTCATCAAGCTACTGATGACAATACTATGCTGGATGGATTGAGACGTTGGCATGGAGGAATATCTTTAGCAGAGCTGATCCAGAACAACAAGGACCGAGATCTGTGGAGAGACATGAACGCCATCTCAGTTGGCAGAACACATGACAATGATGATGATGTTTTATGTGACAGAGTGACAGAGTCAGAAGACGAAAACAAAACAACTTCGGAAACTTCTCCATGTACCTTTTTCATCGTGATAGCCATAGAATACCATAGGGCTTAACAATTTAGACATATTAGACGAAGGAAGCAATAAAAAACAGACAGGAACAGCATTTCTCAAAAATTAATACCACGCATTAATTACATTCTGTTTTGTTTGTCTTGCTTATATATTGTCTCGGAACGCTTCCTTGTTTCGTTATTCCTTGATGAATGTAACACGTACTCATCTCATCTCATCTCATCTCATCTCATCATGTTCCTCTAGTACCTTGCGGTGTCGAGGTGAAGTAAAAACTTCGTGAGAGTGCCCGATTATGAGCTTCATATATCGATATTCCCATGGACTCTGCTATTTCCTCCGTCCAACGTTTACGTGGTCGGCCTCTTCCATCTGGTCTGTACATCATTGCTTGTTGTGGTATGCTGTTGACTGGTAACCTACTTGCATGGCCAAACAATGTGACTTGCTGCTTTCTAATAAAACCTAGTGCTGCTATAACACGTACAATATTTATTTGTCCCACTAAAGTGTTTTATCATGATCATTATCATGTACCGTGCCATTAAATTTGGCGGTCAAGGTTCACCATCTCACACAATCACAGACATATCAACTGTGGAGCCGGCTGAAGCCACCAAGACAGTTTATTAATAAACACACATGTATTGCTTGGCACTCATAGAAGTAGAAGAAAGAAGCAGAGACTACAGAATGCACCATCAATCAATCATGTGCCATGCCGGAAAGCGTGGGCGGTCATGACTCGCCATTTCACTCGATCACCAGCATTGTGGTTCCTGTCTCGTCCATGCCATGTGGCCAAGCCATCCAGGTATTTTCCTCTCGGTCTTCCTCTTGGTCTGTTCTCCCTAGATCTTGCCAGTTGTTACTAAGTTCTCCAATCCATTTCTTCTCATAACATGTCCAAAAAATGTTGACTGTCTACGTCTAATTTCTCTAATCAATTTACGATTTTCATTTGTCTCCTGTAGTACTTGGTCATTGGTTTTTGTGTCTGTCCATGGTATTCTTTGCATTTTCCTCAAAAACCAAAATGCACCATACAAAATACAAATTGAAAACTATAGTTACCGACAGGGATTCGAACCTGTCACCTTCAAATAACAAAAGCGCGTCGCATGAGGAACACGTGTACATTCACGCATGACCTGTTAGACAACCCTAAAAAAAAGGTGTCTTCACTAGCCAGGTCTATTATCCACATGAAGCCACAACTATGGAATTCGGATCTAACCATTGAAATAGCAGCATAGGTCTCAGAATTGTGTATGAAACCAACATAGGTCAAATAACAAACATATGGTGCAGTAATGCTGTGTCCAGCATGTTGACGATGAGATCCGTGTTCCTGACCATTCTACACTGTGACCATGCCATCCAGGAATCTACATCTATGTCGTCCTATTACTCTGTTCACAACAGTTTGCCAGTTGTCACCGAGTTTACACAAACATACAGACAGACAGAAACAGAGAAACAGAAATACATATAGAAACACAGATAAGCACATAGAAGACAGACATAGACATAGAAGACAGACAGACAGACAGACAGACAGACAGACAGACAGACAGACGGACGGACGGACGGACGGACGGACGGACGGACGGACGGACGGGCGGGCGGGCGGGCGGGCGGGCGGGCGGGCGGGCGGGCGGGCGGGCGGGCGGGCGGGCGGGCGGGCGGGCGGGCGGGCGGGCGGGCGGGCGGGCGGGCGGGCGGGCGGGCGGGCGGGCGGGCGGGCGGGCGGGCGGGCGGGCGGGCGGGCGGGCGGGCGGGCGGGCGGGCGGGCGGGCGGGCGGGCGGGCGGGCGGGCGGGCGGGCGGGCGGGCGGGCGACCGACCGACCGACCGACCGACCGACCGACCGACCGACCGACCGACCGACCGACCGACCGACCGACCGACCGACCGACCGACCGACCGACCGACCGACCGACCGACCGACCGACCGACCGACCGACCGACCGACCGACCGACCGACCGACCGACCGACCGACCGACCGACCGACCGACCGACCGACCGACCGACCGACCGACCGACCGACCGACCGACCGACCGACCGACCGACCGACCGACCGACCGACCGACCGACCGACCGACCGACCGACCGACCGACCGACCGACCGACCGACCGACCGACCGACCGACCGACCGACCGACCGACCGACCGACCGACCGACCGACCGACCGACCGACCGACCGACCGACCGACCGACCGACCGACCGACCGACCGACCGACCGACCGACCGACCGACCGACCGACCGACCGACCGACCGACCGACCGACCGACCGACCGACCGACCGACCGACCGACCGACCGACCGACCGACCGACCGACCGACCGACCGACCGACCGACCGACCGACCGACCGACCGACCGACCGACCGACCGACCGACCGACCGACCGACCGACCGACCGACCGACCGACCGACCGACCGACCGACCGACCGACCGACCGACCGACCGACCGACCGACCGACCGACCGACCGACCGACCGACCGACCGACCGACCGACCGACCGACCGACCGACCGACCGACCGACCGACCGACCGACCGACCGACCGACCGACCGACCGACCGACCGACCGACCGACCGACCGACCGACCGACCGACCGACCGACCGACCGACCGACCGACCGACCGACCGACCGACAGACCGACAGACAGACAGACAGACAGACAGACAGACAGACAGACAGACCGACCGACCGACCGACCGACCGACCGACCGACCGACCGACCGACCGACAGACAGACAGACAGACAGACAGACAGACAGACGACAGAAATTGAACATGCGGTTCATGACTAACCAAAAATCCCCTGTCGTTTCTGCTGGCGTAAGAAATTATTCATGACTTACGGGGAAATCAATCTCGAGAACCCCCACCTCTCATTCTCCCTCGCTGTGACCTCGGTGTTAAAAGTGACATGAACATATTAAAATGCATACACAACAATGTAAGCAAACCTATAGACCTGAGAACGCGCATACACATATATAAACATTCGCTACCTGTGGTTCTGAGTTCATCAATGTAGTGCTGTCTGAACGTCGAATGCATTAAGTACCTGGCTTACATGTATAAAAAACATTAATTCACCTCTATGTGGGATATTATTTATTTCATATATTTTTTTTTTCGTATTTATTGATTTGAGCGTATTTAGTTACACCCCTGTTGAGTGTAATTAAGGAATAGATGAGTAATTTGCATCAGGTGATACGTTTCTGTTTTCAGATCGTATATGTTTTTATGTAAATACGACAAACAGTCTGACAATGGGGTTGTCGTGGTAGGAGAGGGGATGCGCGAGAGGGTGAGCAAAATCGACTAATCCCTCCCCCGAGCAAATACTTTGTCCTAGTTTAACCATCTTTTTCACAAGATACCAATTAAACTTGCTTAACTCATGTGTGCCGGCTTCGTGGCTTAGAGGTTATGACTTTTCTCCGTAATCTCGTATACTCTCGTCGGTAACGTGATGACGGTGAGAATCAGCAGTGGTTCGAATCGCATTGGTAACTTACGGGGTATGTGAGCCGGCCGCTCAGAAAGCAATGGCAAACTACTGAGCGTAATCTTGCCAAGAAATCAACATACAGCTGAAAGATGCTGGTGTTGACAGTGATGTCCTGTAAAGGATAGGTAAAAAAAAAAAAAAACTCATGTGTACTTTATCGGTGAAGAAAAGACGATGGCGCTGGCTAGGCCATACACTGAGAAGTCCCGAGAATAGTATAACTATAGGGTGTATTTTAATGACTATGCTGTGTTTGAAAATATTGCCGGTCCAAGTCTTGTATTCACCCTCTGTAAAGTTCGTGCAAAATAATAGGTAAATACTAAACTTGGAACGGCAATATTTTCAAGCACTGCACAGTCATTAAAAATACACCCTGCAGTCTTAGTCTGAATCACACAGTGCAAAATAAATGGTTACAAGTCAGTTGCGTATCCTTTCGCTGTTTATGATTCCGTGCCGCGTTTACTTTTAGTAGTTTGCCATTGCTTCCTGACCGACAAGTACTCATACCATTGAATGAAAACCAACACAAGGCGGTCTGTTACCAAATCACCCCTAGCTGTGTTTCGAACGCAGTATGCGAGATTACGAATTACGCAAGTAACCCCTTTACCACAGAGCCGGCATGCCTCTGGGATACCTAAAGAGCTGCATATCGGTTTGCTATCATCAAAAGTCTTCCTCACGACCTCCACTAGCGCTTTCCCCGTTTTCTTCTTGATCGGGATCGCCCAAGATTATTCACTAAACACGGCGAGACACGTCACTACGTACGACATCCCATCGTTGTATCTTTGTATTAGTTTCATATCTTTCAGATCGGCCTGGAATTGTTGATTTATACCATATGTTATGGTCTGGTTATATATGAAGCCCATACTCGGGCACTCTCACGAAGTTTGTACTTCACCTCGACACCGCAAGGTATAAGAGGAACATGATGAGATGAGATTAGATGAGATGAGTTATGGTCTGGCGTCTCTGAAACCGGCGACGGATCGGTTTATGTAATGTATAAGTATCCTGATGTCCTAACCAGCCCTATATTTTCTCAGCATTCAGCTGGCTGTGGCACTTTAAGGTCTCTGCCCCGCCATAGTCCCCCGGTGTCTGGGGGTCGTAGTAATACTTTCTTATTTGCGTGGCCATTTTTCCCACTTTGGCGTAGGCAACTCTTCTTCTTGTTTCTCCTGAGCGTGTACGGCGGCTTGTCTCGGCTATTTGACTTGTGGGTGTTATTTGAGTAGGTATTAGTTGACAGGGTATCTCGTCTACTGGTGCCGGTATACTGCTGACTTCGGGATTTTGTACCGGTAGCTCTTTGATATCCACAATACCTAGGGGCTTGTGTCGGTACTGATCTAGTCGATTCAGATACCGCTGCAAGGTTTGTTGATACACTCTGGTTTTTTTCCCGTGATGGTAGATCTTCGGTTTCCAGGACTTTTTGCATTTGGTGGTCCAAGTCACGCAGACTATCAGTTAGTGTGTCGGGTGGTGCATAGGTTTTTTTTTTCTTCAGCAGTCGGGGGTCGATCAGAATAATTTACTTGGCCATTACAAACCCGCGACGCCTTTCAGCACGTTTAGTATGGGGCCTAGTAAGGCACCTATGAATTCACCTTGTTGCAAGATTTGTTTCCGTTTTTTTTTTAGTTTCCTGATAGACAGTCTCTTATGCGTGAGCGCTCTCAGATATTTTTGTGTGTCACTGCAGGCGCCTATTCTGACCCGGTGTCAACGGAACGTTACCTTTTAACACGTTGTGGCAGCATTCGCAAATTGATTGGACGAGGTATGGGGACGCTGTCTTAATTACGGCCTTCATGGCGGCTGGCTTCGCCTCGTCCAAGAAGCGCAGCATGCAACTGTAACGTTTTACCCATACTGGATATATTATTTGGGGACGTAGAAATATATGGCTTCCTAAGCGGGGCTGATCCGGTGTTTCATGTCGAAGGTAAAAAAGCAAACACCCGTGTGGAGCCGCAATCGCGTCCTTAAAACTGTCTTGGACATGTGACACGCGGCCTGGGTATATCTGTTTGGCCTGACTGGTAATATTAGACCAGTCTTGGCGATTTTTAAAAACCACTAGGCAATGCGAATTCAGACAGGTAGACAGGTGGTCTTTATTCTTACCAAATTCGTTCTGTACTATATACATAACACTGAGGCTGTGGTGATGACTACACTTAGTAAATCATTTCGTCACTCTACCATTTGTCTCGGACATTAGGTAATCTATCACCACTAGCCGACGTCTATCACATGTCCATTTTTCCATACCGACAGGCCTTCGTTAAACTGGATACCCTTCTTAGTCTCATACATGGGTTGTCATTCTCCATAATACAATATAACTTCCTCTGGAATCAGGACGACCATGTCTGGGAGATGGGCCTGGAACTTCTGGACAAAGACGGATGCACCACTCCCAGTTGGTCACGCAATCAGCACCGTAAAAGGGTGTTTCCATATAGGATCCATGACTAATAATAACCATCTGCCTACGCACAACGAGTAATTTAATGGGTTAGAACCATCCACACCGAGGGGTTCGCTACTCCGCCTTGGGATATTGGCTAGTCCACCCACTTGCCCCGCGCCTTGAGGGTTCGCTTTCCGTCCACCGCACTCCTCGTTTGCCGGAGGTTCGTTTCTCTACCACCCCAACCCGTCGCTCAAAAGAAGCCTCTGTGGTGAGCTCGTCTCAACCACCGAAACCCACCACATTTACTAATTAATTAGGCCCTATACTATTACTTCGATCATGCCTTTTAGCGAAGCCATCAGGATATTAACTTCTTTGCTTTCTCCTTGTCCCCCCCCCCCTCCTCCCTCAATCTTGTCAGTTGTCACCAAGTTCTCTCAGTCCATTGTATTGTTTACATTTTCCCCAGAAACGATATTTCCACTGCCATTAGATGTTTTTCAGCTTGTCTTATCATTGTCCACGTTTCACATCCATGGAAAAGACTGGTTCTATGTAGCGCTTCAACATTCTCTCTCGTTACAATCTATCTATCTATCTATCTATCTATCTTTCTATCTATCTATCTATCTATCTATCTGTCTGTCTGTCTGTCGGTCGGTCGGTCGGTCGGTCGGTCGGTCGGTCGGTCGGTCGGTCGGTCGGTCGGTCGGTCGGTCGGTCGGTCGGTCGGTCGGTCGGTCGGTCGGTCGGTCGGTCGGTCGGTCGGTCGGTCGGTCGGTCGGTCGGTCGGTCGGTCGGTCGGTCGGTCGGTCGGTCGGTCGGTCGGTCGGTCGGTCGGTCGGTCGGTCGGTCGGTCGGTCGGTCGGTCGGTCGGTCGGTCGGTCGGTCGGTCGGTCGGTCGGTCGGTCGGTCGGTCGGTCGGTCGGTCGGTCGGTCGGTCGGTCGGTCGGTCGGTCGGTCGGTCGGTCGGTCGGTCGGTCGGTCGGTCGGTCGGTCGGTCGGTCGGTCGGTCGGTCGGTCGGTCGGTCGGTCGGTCGGCCGGCCGGCCGGCCGGCCGGCCGGTCGGTCGGTCGGTCGGTCGGTCGGTCGCTCGGTCGGTCGCTCGGTCGGTCGCTCGGTCGGTCGGTCGGTCGGTCGGTCGGTCGGTCGGTCGGTCGGTCGGTCGGTCGGTCGGTCGGTCGGTCGGTCGGTCGGTCGGTCGGTCGGTCGGTCGGTCGGTCGGTCGGTCGGTCGGTCCGTCCGTCCGTCCGTCCGTCGGTCGGTCCGTCCGTCCGTCTGTCTGTCTGTCTGTCTGTCTGTCTGTCCGTCTGTCTGTCTAAGGGGCGTTCATTTGAAATCCGTTCGTGCCACACCGCGCGTAATTGTGTACGTTGAACATGATCATGTCATATTCATGTGATAAATACTGGCCAGGAAAAAATGAGCAAGTGCTTATCGTCCAATGATGCATAGGTTCTGTTTCTGACCTTTGAGAAAAAGGCCTGGTTGATCCAAAATCCGTCCAAATAAGCTCAAAGAGCGGAGATTCAGTTTCTTTCATTTGAAGGATGTTGACCAGTGGACATTCATCGAAAAATGTAGGCAGCGTACGGTAACAAATGTGTGTCGAAGTCAACAGTGACAGACGGTCGGGTAAAGCGCATATTGTTGCAACAGAAAAAGCCATCGTCAAAATTGATGCAGCAGTACAGATGAACCTTTGTCGAAGTATACGTTCGCTAGCGAAAGAATTTGATATGTCAACTGGGACAATTCAAAAGGTCGTTCGTAAGAAACTGCAATATCGGAAGGTGTGTTCACAGTGGGTATCACGCATGTTGACCGACCACCAAAAAAAGAGGAAAGCATGAGATGGTGTTTGAACCACTTGCTGCGTTACAGAGTGAAGGGTGATGCATTTCTCTTCCGCATGATGGCAGGCGATGAGTCATGATGTCACCACTTTGAGCCGAGCAGCAGAAGAGAGAGCATGCAATGGTAGCATGCTGGATCACCAAAACCCAAAATATTCAAGTTACAGGCTTCCGCTGGTAATGTTATGCTGAGCGCATGTTTTGAACATGAAGGGCTATTGTTGGCCGACTTTAAAGAACCTGGTGTCAACATCAACTCTACCCACAACTTGGAAAGACTAGACAAGCTGCGAAAAGCCATCAAGAATAAACGACCCGGCATACTTTCTCGCGGTGTGATTTTGTTGCACGATAATGCTCGTCCGCATGTCGCAAAGATTGTGCAGGAAGCAATAGCAAGGAAGAAGTGGGAAATTCTGCAAAATCCAGCCTATAGTCCTGATATGTCACTATGTGATTTTCATTTGTTCTGACCTCTAAAAAAAAGTTCTCATGAGGCAACGATTTCACACAGATGCAGACGTAAAGAACGCGGTAAACATTTGGTTCAGTGAGCAACCACGATCTTTTTTGTGGACGACATTCGCCGCCTACCTAAGCAATGGGATGCTTGCCTGAGTGCCTACGGAGACTTCTTCTGACCAACCCATGGTGCATAATTCATTCAAAATGAATGCTTTGTTTAATTCTACCACACCTGTTAAAGTTTCTTTCATGCTTTTGTAATAAAGCCATTGGAACGTATGTCAAATGAACATCCCTTGTATATATATCGATGAGACATTTCACGTTAGATTTGACTGCAAGCATTCTCTAACCGTAGGTGCATAAACTAACACAGTACCAGGTAAAATGTCTCTACAGTTATTACGCCTACATTACCTTCTGTCATATGATATTTCTACCTATTAGCATACCACACAGCTAGGTGGTATTAGCCTCCCTCATTCTCACCGCATGCAGGATCAACCCCACCTGGCTCATACTGTCCTTGGCACACATTCATTGTGAGGTACTACCAGCTGGGGGTATCTAGTTGATCTAGTTACAGGTTCTGCTCACATACTTGTATAACAACCAGGAAGTGTCTCCTTGATGGAAGACATCGGTCGCTGTCTGTATATATTGATTCGCTTGTACAATCGCAACTATGCAGAATTTATGGAGACATTAAGTCATTAAATTACATAGATTGACGGTGTGGGGCTGGGGGAGTAGGGGGGAGGAGAATTACTTCTGCAGGAGGCGGAGGGAGGTGATTTCTGCAGAAGGAGGAAGGAATTGACTTCTGTAGGAGGACAAAGACATTGAGTTCTGCAGGAGATGGAGAAGGGGATTGAGTTCTGCAACAGGAGGAGGAAATTGACTTCTGCGTTAGGAGGAGAGAAGTAATTTCTGCATGAGGTGGAGTGTAGTGAGCTCTGCAAGAGGAAGAGGGAAGTGACTTTTGCAGGAGGAGGAGGAGGGAATTAATTTCTGCAGAAGGAAGAGTGGGGTGAGTTCTTCAGGAGGAGGAGGAGGACTTAAGCAGCGCTGATACCGCAACACTAATGAAAATATAACCGGGAAGATCGATGACAAGGAAGACGCCCACAGCATCCTAACTCTTTATCAACGAACAATACACACATAATGAAATACATAAACACAGAAATAACATAAATTCACAAAGGGGGTGGGGGGGGGAGGAATCGGTATGCTTCAATGAATTCACAAAAGACTATGTGTTTGGAAAACGTAAATATGGAAAGGAGGAACTAAGAAAACAAATACAAAAACAAAACAACGGGGAAAAGAAACATGTGTACTGTTTATCGACAGACAGACTGACTGAAAGACAGAGAAACAGACAGACAGACAGACAGACAGACAGACAGACAGACACACAGACACACAGACAGACAGAGAGACAGCCAAATATCCTGCTCCGGCTACTAGGGTTGTGGTTGTTTGGTCAACAATAACAGAAATGTTGGCGATGGTTAGCCGGTTATATTGTCATATGTTTACAACTACTTTTAACCCTTGAACCCAAGTACTTGGCATTCATCATGCACGCACTCACGCACGCACGGACGCACGCACACACACACACACACACACACACACAATATATATATATATATGTCCATCTTGGGATGGGCGAAAGGGTGATACATATTTAACTATGTTGGGTTGGACGAACGAATGTTGCATAATGAACTGTGCTGGGTTAAGCCGCTGAAACTAAGAATGCGGCATTGTTTTTACAAATCAAAATAAGAGGAGTGCGGAATATTTCCTGGCAGCGTCGGAAATGTCCCCTACACCCAGGTGGGTAGGGCTACTGAAATGGAGATATTTCTGGAGGCTCCGTAGGGATGTTCATATGTTAGCAGGACTTAGGGACGCAAATAACAAGTACCTCAGAGGTCGGAGTATGTTCGCCTGAAGGCGAGGGACATTGGTAATAAGTAAAACTGTAATCCATGCGCAAAAATCAGCGTAGCGCACGAAAAGAAGTAGCGCGTGTATGGACGACGCTTGAGTTCAAAGCGAGCAAGAACAAACAAACAATAACAACAAAACTAAAAAAAGAAAAAAAAAGAAAAAAAAAAACAACAGAAACAACAACAACAACAAAACTAAAAAAAAAAAAAAAAAAAAAAGAAACACCAACAAAAACAGGGCGTTTGTGAATCGTTTCCGTGAAGACATTACGCACATCCACAAGAAGTCTCCGAAACCAGTCTCCATTTTTACATCCCCCAGCCACCTACATGATAGGACTGGTCGAAATGATTAATTGTATCTGTGTGCTTCTTTCCTTTAATGTCGCTTATTAGTTACCTGTTCTGTTTATTATTTGCTATCTGTGGCTGACTCAGCGCGGGGTTATTATTCTGAGCCAGGGATGGACCCTAATATAACTTCTCTTTGAGGTTGAACGGGTTAAGTTTAATGGTATAATCGAAATCATAAATATCAATACCCACTTTGGACAACGCTCAACTTTAATTCAATATGGGATTGTGGCAGACTCGGTCACAGGATTATAATTCTGAGTCTGGGTATGGACCCTAATATAACTTCTCTTCGGAAGTTAAACAGGTCAGGGGTCATGGTAGAATGGAATGGAATCATAAAGTTCTCCCCTTCCGTAGCCAATAAACGTGGGATACCTGGGCTGGGTTTTCAACCTTGTAAATGTTGTTTGGTTGTTTCTAGTCTCTGCTATCTCTTCTGTCAATTACTGGCTGTAGACGTGTGATCTCCTCCAATTCCTGAACATGTGCTTCGTGCCTCCAGTAATGATCCTCATCTTGTGAGTTTGGTCATTTCGAGAACAGGGACAGAAAAGGATGGAGAGAGTGATATTGATTTTCTATTGGGAAAAAAGGTTTATTCGGCAATTCTTGGATATAGTCCAGTCAAGGATCGTCTTCTCTACAGTCTATCTGACCTTCCGTCCAAATGTTAAAAATCACATTTGTATAGCCCCTCTTAATGATGGGCGGTCTAGACGATCATGTTCCTCAACAACCATCTGCAATCTGTTGTGTTGATATTTTTAACAGCTGAATGTCTTTCGTGCCACTTTGCCAACCCATCTTTCAACTTCTCCCTCTGTCCACTACAGTCTTCAACATCCTCAACCATCCAAGCTATCACAATTTTCTTCAGATCCACGCATCTCTTAATGTGACAAACAGTTGCCATTATTTTGTCCTGACATATGTCATCTGATACCAGATAAACCAGATAGATTACATCCTGATTAGCAGAAGGTTTCGAAATCCGTTAACGGTCGTAAAAACAGTTCCAAATGCAGACTGTCACAGTGATCACAGATTACTTACAGGCACATTGAGGGTAAAGTTAAAGAAAGTCAAGTATACAGCAGGAAACCCTAAATATGACTTGTGCAAATTTTAAACTGACAAAGAAATACAAGAAAATTTTAACATAGAAGTAAAGAACAAATTTGATTTATTGTCTGATCTAGAGATCATATTTCAAGATGTAGATGATCAATGGGAAATGCTGAAGAATTCAATCAGTTGTGCAGCAGAAAAAACTATTCCAAAATTAAAGAAAGTGGGCCGTAAGACATGGATGACTGAAGAAATTTTACAACTAATGGAAACAAGAAGACAGAACAAAAATAATCCTGCCAAATACGAAGAAATTCACAGAAAAGTCAGAACCTTATATAAGGAGGCAAAAGAAGCATGGCTTGAGAAAAATTGCAGAGAAATTGAAAAACAACACAACAGTAAAAATACAAAACTAATGCACAAAAGAATTCAGGAGCTTACTAATCAAAGAACACGTACATCTGCAGGCTGCCTAAAGACAAAAGATGGAAGAGTCATAATAGAAAAAGGTCAGATCTTATATGTATTGTCAGATTACGTGAAAAATCTTTATGACGATAACAGAGACGAACAGTATGATGTTCAAAATAATAATGAAGAACCATCAATTTTGAAGATGGAGGTTCAGAATGCTCTTACCCATATGAAATCTGGCAAGACTTCCGGTTCAGACAGCGTCACAACGGAAATGATTAATGCTTTAGAAGAATATGGAATAGATAAAGTTACCAGTCTGCTTAATACAATATAATATATGATACTGGAAATATACCTCATGAATTATGTAATTCTATATTTGTTGCAGTCCCAAAGAAATCAGGAGCCTTGGAATGTGTTCAACATCGAACAATTAGTATAATCAGTCACATCGCGAAGATTTTGCTAAGAATTATCATGCAAAGAGTTAGGAGGAAAATACAACCTGAAATAGGAGAAGAACAATGTGGGTTTGTAGAAGGCAAGGGTACAGTAAATGCTGTGTATATACTGAGAACCGTAATCGATCGTTCTATAGAAGTAAACAAAGATCTACACCTTTGCTTTATTGACTACACAAAGGCTTTCGATAAAGTGAGACATGTCAACATGATAAGGATGCTTGAAGATCTACAAATTGAGGGAAAAGACCTTAGACTTGTAAAAAAAACATATATTGGAAATAACAAGCTGCCATAAGAGTCGATAATGAAGTAGGCCAATATCAGCCTATTAAGAGAGGTGTGAGACAGGGATGTGTAATGTCTCCAGATCTGTTTTCCCTGTACAGTGAAAGTATTTTCAGAAATATTGAAGATATGGAAGGAATCAACATTGGGGGACGATGCATTGGGGGGACATTAGATATGCAGATGATAGTCTTAGTTTTAGCAGGGTTAGGATTGGCTAGCCTCTCCCAGGAGGGGTGAAGAGCGAAAATTAGTAGCCTGCCGATGACCCGCAGACTACACAAGTCAACCCCCACCTCCACGTGGTGCAGACCGGGCAAGAATGACCGCGAGGTCATGGGCTAACGGGGCTATGGCTCGCCATAGGGGATGGACTCCCTGTGGTCAGATTAGTGTCCTAAACCTGCGACTGGCCTAGCAAGCCGGCAGGGGATCTTCATACTGCTCGTAGAAAAATAAGAAGTATAAACGGACTGACACAAACGGATATCGATCTGGCAATGTTAAACAACAACAATTCACCTAAACGAACATCCCTTGAAACAATTAAAGAGTTTCAAGTATCTAGGAAGTATAATATCATCAAATGACAGATCAGAAGACGAGATCGAAAATAGGTGCAATAAGGCAAATCAACTCATTGGACAAATGGCACCAATACTAAAGAATAAACATGTATCAATAACTACTAAGAAAGCAATTTACAACACAATCTTCCTACCAACTCTATGCTACCAATGCCAAACCTGGACAATGACAGAAAAAGAGAAAAGAAAATCACAACAACAGAAATGAGATTCCTGAGAAGAATCCTCAACGTATCAAGAAGAGATAAGATCAGAAATGCTCCGGGAAGGTTAACCCGGTCAACAAATGCCCGCAGAAGTCGGATGTGTCGGCCTAACGGCGCAAGAACGCAGCTCTGCTGTAAACAGGCACAACACAGTCACATCCGAAAAAGAAAAAAAATCCGGATGAACGCAGAAGAAGAAGATCAGAAATGAAGAAATCAGGACTAAAGTGGGGGTTAAAGCAGCACTAGATTTTATTAGAAAGCAGCAAGTCAAATGGTTTGGCCATGCAAGTAGGTCACCAGTCAACAGCATACCACAACAAGTAATGATGCACAGACCAGATGGAAACAGAGGAAGCGGCCGACCACGTAAACGTTGGACGGAGGGAATAGCAGAGTCCATGGGAATATAGATATATGAAGCCCATAATCGGGCACTCTCACGAAGTTTATACTTCACCTCGACACCGCAAGGTACAAAAGGAACATGATGAGATGAGATGAGAGTCTTAGCTTACTTTAGTCGATGGATCAACATCACGGCACACGGGTGCAACCCATTAGTGCACCGTTTTCCTCCTAACTCAAATCTGAGTCTGGAGAAACTCAGCTCAGTGCACGAACTCCGTAGCACCGGCGAGGATCCAGACAATACTTTGGGTAGATTTTTAACTCGGAATTTTGCCCGGGCAACGCCGTTAGGCTACTATTTTTAGATTTCCAACTGCCAAGGGATTTTTTACGTGCGCAACAATACACACGGGCGTCCGATCACACTACCCAGAGACCAGGGGACATTTTATTACTAGAAGTCCACTTGAAAAAATCCCAGTCACCATCGGGACTTGAACCCGGGACCTCCAGCACTGTTTTCCTCCAATATAAATGCACATCGTTTCACAGAAGCGGTTTTCTACAAATCATTTGGTAGTTTTCTTGTGTTTTTTGTCTTCTTCTTCTTCTTCTTCTTCTTCTTCTTCTTCTTCTTCTTCTTCTTCTTCTTCTTCTTCTTCTTCTTCTTCTTCTTCTTCTTCTTCTTCTTCTTCTTCTTCTTCTTCTTCTTCTCCTCCTCCGCCTCCTCCACCGCCTCCTCCTCCCCCGCCTCATCCTCTCCTCCTCCTCCTCTCCTCCTCCACCTCCTCCTCCTCCACCTCCTCCTCCACCTCCTACTCCATCTCCTCCTCCTCCTCCTCTTCTTCCCACTTCTTCTTCTTCTTCTTCTTCTTCTTCTTCTTCTTCTTCTTCTTCTTCTTCTTCTTCTTCTTCTTCTTCTTCTTCTTCTTCTTCTTCTTCTTCTTCCGCTTTGTCCTCCTCCTCCTTGTCCTCCTCCTCCCATAGCCCTCCTCCTAGTACTCCTCTTCTTCTTCTTCCTCACCCTCTTCCTCTTCTTCTTTTTCTTCATTTCCTTCTTCTTCTTCTTCTTCTTCTTCTTCTTCTTCTTCTTCTTCTTCTTCTTCTTCTTCTTCTTCTTCTTCTTCTTCTTCTTCTTCTTTCTTCTTCTTCTTCTATTACTTCTTCTTCTTCTTCTTCTTCTTCTTCTTCTTCTTCTTCTTCTTCTTCTTCTTCTTCTTCTTCTTCTTCTTCTTCTTCTTCTTCTTCTTCTTCTTCTTCTTCTTCTTCTTCTCTTCCTCCTCCTCCCCTCATCCTCTCCTCCACCTCCTCCTCCTCCACCTCCTCCTCCACCTCCTACTCCATCTCCTCCTCCTTCACCTCCTCCTCCTCCTCCCACTTCTTCTTCTTCTTCTTCTTCTTCTTCTTCTTCTTCTTCTTCTTCTTCTTCTTCTTCTTCTTCTTCTTCTTCTTCTTCTTCTTCTTCTTCTTTCTTCTTGTGCTTTAATCCGAAGTTTTTATTTTTCGGACGTGATTACGTTGTGCCTGTTTGCAGCAGAGCTGCTGTCGTTAGGCCGACACATCCGACTTCTTCGTGCATTTATTGACCTGGTATTTGTGTGTGGGTACGTGCGGGATATATGGGTTGGCGGGGAGATGTGTGTGTGTGTGTGGGGGGGGATGTGTGTTTGGCTAGGTGGTTGTGGGTGAGTGGGTGGAGGAGGATGTGTGGGTGTATGATTGTTTGGTGGGTTATGGGATGGGTGGGGGATGTATGTGTGGGTGGGGAGATGTGGGTGTGGGGATATGTGGTGGGTGGGAGATGTGTGCAGGTGGGGGTGGTTGTGGGTTTGGGGATGTGTGTGTGGGTTAGGGATGTGAATTGGTGTGGGATGTTTGGGTTGATGGGTGGGGAGTGTGCGTGTGGGTGTGTGGGTGAATATGTGTGGGGGTGTGGGGGATGTGTGTGGGTTGGGGAAGGGGTGCGTGATGGGTGTGGGTGAGGGATTTGGGGATGTGTGTGTGGGTGGAAGATGTGCCTGGCTGGGTGGGGGTGTGTGTGGCTGGATGGAGGATGTATGTGTGGGTAGTGAGGGTGATTGTAGTTGGGGGATGTATGGATGGGTAGGAGATGTGTGGGGAGATGTGTGTGTGGGTGAAGGATGTGTCTTTGGGATGTGTGTGGGTGTGGTGTTGTGTGGGAGGTTAGCTGGGTGTGGATAAAGGATGTGTGTGTGTGTGGGTGGGTGGGGTGTGGTTGGGTGTGGGGTGGGTGAGGGATGTGTGTGAGGGTAGGGGATGTGTGTTTAGATGAGTGGTTGGGGTGTGTGAGTTTGGGTGGGTACATAGGAGATGTATGTGTTGATGAGTAGATGAGGGATGTGTGGGTGTTAGTGGTTGAGGGATAAGTACGTGTGTCTAGGGATGTATGAGGGGATGAGTGTATGGTTTGGGGATGTGTGTATGGGTTGTGTGTGCGTGGATGGGAGGTGTGTGTTTGTGAATGGGGGATGTGTTGGTGGGTTGGGATGTGTGTGAGGGGTGTGTGTATGAGTGGGGAGATTGTGTGGGTGGGGATGTGTATATATATGGGTAGGGGTGTGTTGTTAAGGGATGTGTGGCTGGGGGATGGGTGGGTAGAGGATGTGTGGTTGGGTAGAGGATGTGTGGGTGGGTGATTGTATATGAGTAAGGGTGTGTGGTTAAGGGATGTTTGGTTGGGGGATGGGTGGGTAGAGGATGTGTGTGTGGGTAGAGGATATGTGAGTGGGTGAGTGTGTGTAGGTTAGGAGATGGTGGGGGTGTTTGTAGGGGTGGGCTCGGGATCTGTGAGTGGGCTGGGGGAGATGGGAGATTATGTGGGTGGGTGCGGAATGTGTGTGTGGGTAGGTGCGGGATATGTGAGTTGGCGGGGAGATGTGTGTGTGCGTGGGGGTGTGTGGCTGAGGAATGTGTGTTTGGCTGGGTGGTTGGAGGTGTGTGGGTGGAGGAGGATATGTGGGTGGGTGATTGTTGATGGGTAATGGGACGGGTAGAGGATATGTGAGTGGCTGGGGAGATGTGTGTAGGTGGGTGGATGTGTGTGGGTGGGGGATGTGTGGGTTGGGGAATGTATGTGTGCTTTGGGTGTGGGTAGATGGGATGTGTGGTGGGTGAGAGGTGTGTGTGGGTGGGGAGATGTGTAGGTGTAGGGATGTGGTGGATGGGTGGGTTCATGTATGTGTGTGTGGGTTATGTGTGTGGTTGGGTGGGGGAGTTGGAGTGAATGGGGGATGTGTGGGTGGGTGGTGGATGTGTCTCATAACATAGTAATATGCATTGTTTATGATTACAAAATTCATTTGATAATGTTTTTTTCCTATGCACTGTTGATGAAAGAAAGATGAGTGATTGGAAGGGCCGAATGTAAGACGGGCCTGCGTGCCCAATGAGCTTTCTATTCAGACTTTCCAAGTAGTTTTGTATTTCTATTAGCTGGGAACATTATACATATAGTCTATTCTAACTTTTAAATTACGTTTTTCATACTGACACTACAGGGTCGAATTGCTCCACCTCTCCCGTTTCTCAATCAACCTGTTGAGCCACGACGAAAACACTCGAATTGGCTGGCTGACTGACACAGTTACATCATTATGAGTACGGCAGCTGGGGTCATATTGCCTGAGGTGGTAACATCGTGTCAAGCTGTAGTGTGTTTACAACAGGCCTCTTCGCATGCGATCTACTGATATCACCTAAATCACCCAACCATGCATGCATGTGGCCTACCTTCATCTCGCAATTTTCGACTACACACCTACAGTAAACTCAGCGAAGAGGCACAAGCCGCGTGGACATAACAGATTTGCCGATTCAGCACTATGAGTAGGCATGACCCCAAGCAAGACTACCAACAGGAGGACTACGACAGTTAACGTGATATATTATCGTGGACTCGGTGAATCCGCCCATGGCAAAACGTGGTAGCTTCGGTCACACGGCTGGATTTTGTCAGTTAATTAAAACCTTTAGGTTTCCTTGTGTTGTGTAAGTAATGCGCACAGGTTGGTGTTTCATGGAGCTGTATCACGGAGCTGTGTCATGGAGCTGTATCGCGGGACTGTGTCGTGCAGCTGTGTCATGGGGATGTGTCATGGAGCTGTGTCATGGAGCTGTGTTATGGAGCTATATCATTGAGTGGTATCATGGTGCTGTGCCATGGAGCATGACGTGGAGCTTTATTGTGGAGCTGTATTATACACGGGTGTATCATGGAGCTATATTGTGGAGCTGTTTCATGGAGCTAGTTCTGCAACAGGTGGACACGATAAGACACCTTCGTCGAGGCACAACATGTCAAGGTGTCAGAATCCGATGTTTCTTTAGCCGGGTTGTAGTTCACCAGTGGTCTGACTGAAGATCGCTGGTGGGTGCAAGGGATCTCTGCCTTTTCGTTGGGTCTCTGTTGTATTTCTTGTGGATAACAAACTCGGGTATCCTATATCAGTTTCCCTCCCCCCCCCCCTCCTCCGATGCACCCGCTTATTTTCCTTGGAAATATTAACGATCTCTTTTCTATAATGTTTTTTTTTCGACGAACATATTCTTCCACAAGATCGGCCCTCTTACATTCGGCCCTTCATATCACTCATCTTTCGTTCATCGATTGTGCAGGTTACATTCACATAGGAAAATAACATTGTCAAATGAAGTTTGTAAACATAAACAATGCATATTACCATGTTATGAGACAGGCAGATACACGTAGACACGCACATTCATAAACACAGACAGATACGTACTGCATACATACTTACATCATGAGCGCAAACTCTCACAATTATGCACCCACTCAATAACACACAAATACACACTCCCTAGCCTACACAGCATACAGGCAGACAGAGCTTTAATGAGCCAATCTGATGTAAGGAAGTCAGTCATTGACCATTATCAGACAAGTGAAGAATAATTGAAAGCTGTGGAGATTTGATTTTATAGAAGAATGATGAGAATGCCATGAATGGATAGAAATAACAATGAAGATATCTTGTAAGAAGATAACTCACAAAGAGAGCTAGTTACTCTAAGCAGAAGAAGACATTCTTTGGGCATATCATGAGACGGAGAAAGATGGAGTATATCGTCACAACGGGGAAGTTTGAGAGGAAGGGAGGCAAGGGCAGACCAATAGAGATGTTGCTGGACAGTTTGACATCGTGGCATGATTGGCAGTATACGTGACAGAAGACTGTGGACAGACATGATCATGAACGCCACACGGCATGGTCAATTATATTCAGAATTCAGAAGACGGTGCCAAGTAAGGGAGTCGAGTTAGCGCAGTGGTTAACACACAAGTTCTCTGCCCCATTATCATGTGTTTGAATCCACATGGAGGTGTGGATAATGTTTGGCAATTATCTCGGCTCACAGGTCATCCCAGCCAAACATGGGCGCGACGAATTGTTCTGGGAAATAAACACGACCGACGTGGAATTGACTTCAATCCCTGATCAATTGCCGATTGGTCTATTAAAATATATGGCTATTACAATGTACTCAATACACCTCCAGACGTAACAACAGTTCTTATCGTATTTTAACTACACTAAGTGTTAACGAAGATGTCAGCTTGGCCGATGGGAATAGGCACTTGGGCGTAAGCTTCCAGTGCACTAACGGTTGGCTACGGGGTTTTTCCCTAAACCGGTCAACTGAACTTTAACCTTGACGTCTCGTGCAGAAAGCAATACCAAACTTGTTTTATTTTTGCATATCCTTTTTACAGGACATCGCAGTCATTTCTGCCGCTGTGATCTCTTGGCAATTTTACGTTTAGTAGTTTGTCATTGCTTTCTGAACGACCGGCACCGATAGCAACGCAAAAGCAACGCAATGCGGTCTGCTGCCAAATCGCGCCCAACTGTGTTTCGAACGCAGGTATACGGGATTACGAACCGCGTCCGAAAGTCATTCCAGATAGACCGGTAATAACAAACTAATGCACGTAAAATTGCTTAGAAAACCAACCTGCAATTGGAGTTCATAGCAATGTCCTGCAAAAGTCATGCACAAGTTTGTAAAGAGTTAATGAACTGACCTCACAGTTACATTATTCATCTCTGAAACTTACCGCTTGTGTCGCATTCATGAACACATGACAGGTAAAATTGTCCTCTACATTCCCAGCTGTTTGCCGTCATAAACCTATCCTGAATGTAGCCAGAGGTAACTGACGAATGGCTTCTTGGGACAGGGTTTCTCACTGTGCAACCAGTTGAGCATCGGCATCTCCAGAGTGAAGGGAAAGCCTCGTAGACTCGAAAATACAGAAAGAGGGGCGTATTTCCTATGTCGTAATTTCGTTCTTTTATTATTGTTGCCTTGGATGTAAATCTGATTTTCTCATCATCATCATCATCATCATCATCATCATCATCATCATCATCATCATCATCATCATCATCATCATCATCATCATCATCATCATCATCATCATCATCGTCATCATCATCATCATAATCATCATCATCATCATCATCATCATCAGCATTCAACATCATCATTATCATCATCATTATCATCATCAACATCATCATCACCATCATCATCATCAACATGATCATGATCATCATCAGCATTCATCATCATCATTATCATCATCAACTTCATCATCATCATCCTCATCATCATCATCCTCATCACCATATTGTCATCTTCATCATCATAATCATCATCATCATCATCACCACCTTCATCGTGGACGTCATCACCGTAACCATCATCATCATCACCATCATCCTCACCATCATCAGTTTCATCACCATCATCATAAACACATTTATAATCATCAGCATCACCATCATAACCATCATCACCACCATCATCATCAACATCACATTCATTATCATTATCATCATCATCATCATCATCATCACGCAGCAAGTTCTTTGCGAAACATCTGTCTCGTCACAACACTCATGTCTATCCTTCGCCACTCCCCTTGTCCTCTGCATTGTCATGCTCAGTCAGCCATGCCCTGTGCCAACCGTCGTGTTGGTCGACTAGTACTGCCCCTCCATGCAGCTATCAAACTTTCTATGTTTTCTTTTGCTCGCTTTGAACTCAGGCGTATTCCATACACGTGCTACTACTTCTAGTGTATTGCACTAATATTTGTCTGTTTACTAGCTTTCCTAATTACCAGCGTCCCACGCCATCATACGAACCCACCCCGACTTCAGAGGTACTCTTAATTTACGTCACCAAGTCAAGGACGAGATGTCAACATTTTAGTCCAACTGATGGATGTACGGATTTAACCGGACATCTGGGCATCCGCACACTGGAAGTTTAAGAGCAAGCGCTCTAAACCATTCGGTCATGGTGACTTCCACCATATTTTCCATCGATGTTAATTTCTAAACCAATATAACGTTAAATAATTTAGAAAATAATAAACCTCCTTCTACACGCCTTGAGCAGTAGTGGGTACATGGCGCTAGTCTCATATTTGTACAAGCCAATCATGGGTGCAAGGTATGCCTGGGAAGAGAAGAAGAGGAAGTTGGGTGAGAATGTGGCGGATGATCTCCAGATAGGTGTATCGGACGCAGGACATCTTGCTTGTGATTAAGAAGGTTGTTATGGGAGCAAGATTCTGCAAAGGACATGCTACTGAATGAATCATGGGTGATGTGGTCAGTATCATCATAGTCGCTTTTACTTCCATAACATTTCTTTACACCCATCACAGGCGTTTGGAAATATCGCCACCAAATAGTAGCCTAACATTCTGTGACAGACAAAGAGGCAATGCTCTTCAATAGTGTGAGAAACAGAAATGCACACATTGTTTATCGCTGGCCAGTTTGTTCAAGGAAACTAACCCTAAGTATTTTATCTTCAGTTTCTAAAAACGAACTCCCCTTGAAATTGATGGATTTGTTTTACAACTGTCGCCATCTTGGTGGTTTACTCCGGTTGCAACTGCTTCTGACAAACCAATTTGGGCCGGCCGTGATTCAGGGTTGCGACTCGGGTGCTCTACCGGTCTCCTAATGTACCTCTGGTTACATCTTTCTCCGCTGCTCTAACTAATAGTTTGGCTATGCAGGTCAGTCCACCGAATGATGATTAGACACAGTGTTGTCGGTTGCCGAGTGCAGAATGGTTCGTTTCAAGAATGACGAGGGGGACATGGAGACTTGACATGCGATGTCAAGATTACATGACGTGGTCCGTGTTGGCAGTGATAGGTAGAGGAGGATGGGGAAACCAGGGCAGATGGTGAAAGCCCAACGATCCTGTGTTGATGTTGTCTTTTCTTTATTTCTTAGCACTGGCTAAACATAGATCATGCAGTCCCGCAAAGTACATGCACCATTTTGTTTAGTTTTGAAGTATTTGTTTAACTGTATGCAAGCCAACTGGGTTGGTTTCTAGACCACACAGGCTCCTGATGTTGCTAGATGGTCCCATTTCACTGTCTGGGTAGGGGTTTGGAAACGCAGTTTCATAATTTCCCAATATCTCGGGTCGAAGGTTGAGAATTAGCTGCAGGGCATTTGGGAGCAGATAGCTTTGCGCTGCTTTCGACAGCGTGAGCGTCAGCCATTCAGATAACAATGGCAAACTACTGAACGTAAAATTGACTAGTAAATCACAAAGAAATAATAAATACTAGGGTTGATTGAAGGACACGCAACTCAGTTTTAACTTAAGGTAATTCTGGAAATTGTAGCACAATGGGCACTTACATTGATGTTGTTCGTGTGTTTATATGGCTAAGGCGAGGATCGTGTGATTATATGACTAAGGCGAGATTCGTGTGTATATACGGTTAAGACGAGTTTCTTGTGTTTATATGGCTTTGGCAATGTTCAAGTGTTTATATGGCCAAGACGAGATTCGTGTGTTTATATGGCTAAGGCGAGGTTCAAGTGTTTATATGGCCAAGACGAGGTTCGTGTGTTTATATGGCTAAGGCGAGGTTCAAGTGTTTATATGGCCAAGACGAGATTCGTGTGATTATATGGCTTAGGCAATGTTCAAGTGTTTATATGGCCAAGACGAGATTCGTGTGTTTATATGGCTTAGGCGATATTCAAATGTTTATATGGCTAAGACGAGGTTCGTGTGTTTATACTGCTAAGGTGGGATAAACATTACATAGACACACTCCTGGCTAGCATTAATGTCGAGAAAATGATATGAGACATTGAAAAATAAGTTATAATTGTGTGTGAAAAGTCAGGTCTGAGTTAGATATGACTGAGCTATCGTATGACAGTAGACAGTACTGTCTGCTTTCTTTTTGCACTGAATGTTCAACAGGGCTCACCAAACGTGACACCCCACATTGTACCTTCGGCTTCGGGCGGCCAGTGCAATTAGGAATGATAAGTTTACCCTAGTAAGAGGATATGCAACCTAAAGACTAAATGTCATGGCAGGGCAGATCAGTCCCTAAGTCTTGGTTGGCAACTGTTCTAGGATCGAAGTTCCGACAGGAGGACAGTTAGAGTATTCCTTCTGCAGATTATCTTGTTTCTGGCGTATTGGTGTCACCTTTCCTCTGGAGTAAACTATGCATTCTGAGAGAGGGATCATGCTGCATGGGCAACACGTGGTCTTTAATTCAGCACGGGCTTTGTGCTATAGAGAGATATAACTATATGTTACGAACTATCGTCTGTCAAGATGGCAAGGTGCCAGTCGTATAATTGTGTTACATTTTAACAACAGCAGTCGCAAGGAGATATTTATTAAAAATGTTCATAATAACAAAGCCGGTTATCTTCCCCCTTATACGACGTATAAATAACGCTTAGATATGTGCATCTGTCGCCAACACTAGACTAATCAATATAACAATAAGGAACATACAATTACAGTTTATGAGGAATATCAACAGAAGAGCTGGAATAGGGCAATTAACCTTATGTGGAAAATACTGAGAAAAACAGACAGAGGGAATACAGAGACAGATGTTAGTGCAGAAGAGTAAAAAGCTAAGCAGCAAATGATAATACAATCAACTCCAGTTCCATTAGTGTTTAACATAACATGGAGGAGGGGAGGGTCGTGATCGCCAATATCTGCTTACACATTACAACCATAAACTATAACACAGTATGTGAATATCTGAACAATCTCATCTCATCTCATCTCACCATGTTCCTCTTGTACCTTGCGGTGTCGAGGTGAAGTATAAACAGCTGGAGAGTGCCCGCTTAGGGGCTTGATGTATTGATATTCCCATGGCCTCTGTTATTCCCTGCGTCCATCGTTTACGTAGTCGACCTCTTCCTCTGTTTCCATCTGGTCTGTACATCATTTATTGTTGTGGTATACTGTTAGCTGGTAACCTACTTGCATGGCCAAACCATTTGACTTGCTGCCTTCTAGTAAAATCTAGTGCAGCTATAACCACCACTTTAGTCCTGATTTCGTCATTTCTGATCTTATCTCTTCTTGATACGTTGAGTATTCTTCTCAGGAATCTCATTCCTGTTTTTGTGATTTTTCTGTTCTCTTTTTCTGTCATTGTCCAGGTTTGGCATTGGTAACACAGAGTTGGTAAGAAGATTTGTGTTGTAAAGTGCTTTCTTAGTAGTTATTGATACATGTTTGTTCTTTAGTATTGGTGCCATTTATCCAATGAGTTGGTTTGCCTTATTGCATCTATTTTCGATCTCGTCTTCTGATTTGTCATTTGATGATATTATACTTCCTAGGTATTTTAAACTCTTTACTTGTTTCAAATGATGTTCGTTTAGGTGAATCGTTGCTACTTTTTCTTCTTTAGTTATAGTCAATACCTCTGTTTTACTTGTGCTAATTTTCATGTTATGTTCCCTACACATTTCGTTTAGACTATTCATGTGGTCTTGTAATTCAGCTTCTGATTTTTCTATTAGTGCTTGGTCGTCCGCAAACAGGAGTTCTCTAATGGTTAGATTTGCAGATGGTTCTTCTTCTGTGTTCTCGTCATGTGGTGTTCTTGCGGTCTCTGTTTGGCTGGTTTCTTTACGTATGTTGTCTATATATGTTATGAACAAGAGAGGGGACAGGACACAACCTTGTCGTACTCCAGATCTTATGGTGAAGGGTTCTGAGTGCCCTCCAGTTGCTCTCACTATGCATTCACTGTTGTTGTATAAACTTCTACATAGGTTCATTAGAAGTGTACTCACTCCATATTGTTTAAGGATTTCCCCAGCTTGTTTCTATCTACTCTATCAAATGCCTTTTCTTGGTCGACAAAGCCTAAGTAAAGTGTTTCATTGAATTCGATTGATTTTTCTATAAGTTGTCTAAGAGCAAAAATGGCATCTGTGCATCTGAACAATGAATAATATATTTCACGTCAAATTTCACGTGAAAGAGGTAAAATCGAATCACTGTTTGTTTTATGCATACATATAGGTTAGTTTGACATCATGGCATGGATGCAAATCACTATTAGAGACGATGGGCAGTAGGCGAGACAGACAATCGCCAAAACAGTGGATATACTACGTGCTCTGAAATCTGAGGTCTTGAAACATCCAGCATAGTCCAAACTTGGCGCCATCCGACTCTCACTTGCTCGGACCCGTGAATGAACATTTGAGGGGTCAGAGGTTTGCAGATGACAATGAGGCAATGGAGACGGTGCAAAATTGTTTAAGGCCACACCCAAAATCTTTTTCGCAGAAGGCATCAGAAAGCTAGTGTTGTGAAACAATAAACATACAATTTCTGGCTCACATTTTTGTTAAAAACAAAAGCTTAAAAGTCGACTGCATTGCACCTGGTCTTATCCCATATGGCTCTGTCTCTTTCCTCAGCGCGGAAAGCGTCACGCAAAGCACGAACTCCGTAGTTCTAGCGACGACCCACAGGAGTCTCCGAAAAATTTCACCCGTGAACCGAAGGACGCGGCCCAGAATCGAACCCACAACCTTCGGAGCCCGAGTGAAACGGCTTGACTTCGCCACGGAGACTCCCTTTCGTGAAATTGACTCGTGAAATTCGGTTTACTTAACGACTTTCCCTCGTATATGGGTTGGTGAGTCAGACAGGTGGCGTCACAATTTACGATCAAAACAAAGTACAAACCTCCTTTGCCTGTTTCTGAGTTTATGAATAAAACGTAATACTGCAGACGTCACGGACTACACTCATAAACAATAATGCATAATTCTCGTTTGGTTTTGCGTAAACAAGACACAAGTGCAATGAATTTGACGTCATACAATTAAAATAAAAAGATTAAATGGCAATCTTAGTTGGGTTTTATGTAAATACACCTATATAGAATAATAATAAAGGTTTTTCACGTCACGAAATGCGACACAAACCAATAAAACAGAACCATGGTTTGGCTTCATGTAAGCTGTTGCCCTTGTGTTAACCATGTCAGCCATTTATTTCCCAGGCATGCACAGCGATTTAATGTGTGCGTGAACTGCATGTATAATTTTCTTAAAATTATACTCCACACCTGCCAGACAAATCGGCAAAAAATATCTTGCATGAGCATGCGGTTTGTTTAGTCGCCAAATTCGGCATTTTTATAACGGTGATCTGAGTTTTGGGTTTGTAGTAGGTGTCTTGGTTTTGTGTTGTGTTTATACCAGGCTGGCGTTTTTTTTTAAAAATTAACAGTTTCATATATACATGCTGATTCAATCATTATAATTATTTATGTACAGCGTGCATTTTTAATAACTGTGGGGTATGTAAAGATATTGCCGTTCCAAGTTTTATATTTATCGTTTATGTTGCATGAGCTCCACACATATACTAGGTATGTGTTATTGACTGAGCTGTTATTGTCATATTCCCCATGGCTGTGTTACGGACGTGTGGCTGGTCAAGTAGTTTGTAATTGGAAGGCTGTGGGTTTAGTAACTGCTATTTTGCCATGGGATGGTTAATCGCCTGAAGCGACTTCCCGTTTCTGCCATCGGCTTATACACAGTTGCTTTCCCTAAGAACCCCCCCCCCCCCTTAATTTGATACATAATACAACATGTCTGCTACCATATAAATAATTTTTCAGTCATAACTGTGACACACCCCTACTTCCCATTTTCCACCATTTTCAGCCATACATGTTTGTTTGGTCTAAACCTACTTTTTTGCTTAGCACTGAATCTGTTAACGCTTATTGCAAAACAGTTTCCTGCTTTGGCACTGTGATGTGATAGGGTCCTTGCATTTTGTAGGCCTGGATTTACAGAGGAATAGATGGCCAATCTTCCCCTCACTTAGCAGGCAACGAGCCCAGGCATTGAACCCTCGTCTGACTTGCTAATAGCCTTATCATCGCTGTTAAGGCTGCTTAATGTTCAGATAGAATGACCCTGAAATGGCTTGCTTCGTCCAGACTAAGGCAATGAAGTCTTTTCTCCTGTCCAGTAACATCGCCTTGTCTCCATGATGATTGATTTGCTAAACCCTCAATCAATCAATCAATCAATCAATCAATCAATCAATCAATCATGTGCCGTCTCCGCAATGAAGTCTAACTGCAATGGATCTTTGCACTGTCTGTCTCTTGCCTTGAGTATACATTCTTCTCTTGCCTTGAGTGTACGTTCTTCTCTTGCCTTGAGTGTACGTTCTGTCTGATTGCTGTGCGTCCATCTCTTGATGTCATCTTCCCACTTGCAATGCTTCGTGTTATTTTTATATTGTTTACACGTCCGAGCAGCGGCTGGTCGAGTGGCTAGAACGCCGGACTCTTCTTCGGGAGACCCGGGTGCGATCCCTTGGTAAGGTGTGGGATTTTTTTCTGTCGGAGGCAAAAAGAAAATCGTAATTTGCGCAGTTCGCGGCGACTGCACTAGCCAGGCGGCCTTAATTTCCTCAGGCTCAAAGACCCCTCTACCATACACCGCAAGGTTCTATATTGGCAGTAAATGACAAGACAGTAAATGACAGTTTACATGTCCACAACTTTACGGCAGTTTCACTAATTTTATTCATACTTCTACAGTATCAGGTAGGCAGCCCCGAGCCCAACTCCTCATCGTTGCCTCTTACGACATGTATGGTAGGTTACAGTGTGAAACTTCTTCTTCTTCTTCGGCGTTCATCCGGAGAATTTGTTCTTTCGGACGTGATTGCGTTGTGCCTGTTTACAGCAGAGCTGCGTTCTTGCGCCGTTAGGCCGACACATCCGACTTCTGCGGGCATTTGTTGACCAGGTTAACCTTCCCGGGAGGTTCTTAGGACTTTTGACTCTCACTGTTGTGGTGTTATCCCCCATCCCAGCTGGCCCATTTAGAACAGCCAAAGACATCCTGGTCAGCCCTCAGGGGAAGAGAGGGGCAGACCATGGGCATTCTCCGCCATCCAAGGAGGCTTCCATAATTGCAGAGAGAACTCTGGTACTGGGCTCACCCAAGGAATCGTCACGTCCTGCACATGGCTGCTTAGCCTCACTTCCGTATATTGGGCCTTCCAGTCACCACAGGCTGCTCCGCCTGAAACCAGAAGAATGCAGTCTGCAGATGACGTCCACACAGTGAGTTGTCGATTCGGACTTTCCATGTAATGGATTTGCTATCCAAGCAAGATTCCATTTCGGGCCACTAGGACACGTTTTCCACCTTTGATGACGCCCTCACAGTGAGCTTTCGATTCGGACTTTCCACGTAAAGGATTTGCTAGCCAAGGAATATTCCATTTCATGCCTCTGGGACGCTTTTCCTACCGACATAACTGTGGTATGAAGTGTGGCAGTCTAAGTACGTCTTCATGCACCTTTAGATGTCAACCTGAATGTAGTTAAATTAAGCTGCAGTCAACTTGAGCTTGTTGATATCTCCATAGAGCTTGTCCTCAAATGAAGCAGGCGTGGGCCAAAATATCTTTCTCTGTTCTGCATATATTGGGCACTCCTGCAGCAAATGTTTAGCTGTCATTTACCAGTACCACAATTACATTGAACGGTATCTCCTATCTTTAGTTTATTGAACAAGTGGCATTTCAGCCCGTTATGTCCTGTGCGGAGCCTGAAGATTGCTACTTGTTCTCTTGGGTAAAGTTTGTAATATGCATCATCTTTCTTGTGGCCTGGATGCTCTGATTCCCATTTGGTTCTCTAAGTGATTTTATTAACATTGGTCTTAGGTCCCCTACCTGAGCTGCTGCCAAACTCTTCTTAATTTGTTCATTCACGCTCCATTATTCACTGCTATACAGTAAGACATGTTCTATATAACATTTCAGTACACTCTTTCTGACATTCAATTATAGAGACTTATTGCATGATACTTTTCCTTCAGGTGACACTTGATGATGAGTATTACTATTCTTCTGGATGCAACACACAATAAAGACATCCACCTAGCACTGGGACCTGAAAGGATGAAGTGTTCAACCAGACACGGAGCGATGAATCTGTCACACCTATTATATCTCCGGCTAAGACTTTTCCGCCTGCTTATCTTGTAATGATTATACGGGTACCAAAATATCTCATGACACCGGAAATGCCAAGTTTGTTTAAGACGGTTTCAGTTCGTGTCACTCTTCACAGGGCGTTAGCGAAGTTAAGCATATCCGGATCCGTCGCTATCTGTAGATCGACGCTGAGAGTTGGTAGTTAGTTCCCAAGGTGAGCAAATTAACTGTTAATATTTACACCAGCTCAAGAACAACGACCCAGACAGGCTTATCTGTTAGAGGTTCCTATCGGCGGCAAGTAGGAGGATCGTTGTTTTAATGACCCCACTTGGAAACTGCGAACAGGGAAGAGAATTCTTGGCTTGTGGATTCTATAGACACATTCATTTGAGGTTGCCTTTTTTTTTAAAAACGAAGAGTGTCTTTGACTGAAATGTCAATTGATGGGGAACTGTTGAGGCTATGAAAATAGCATGAGAGATAAATCCACAGACAGTCATCAAACAAGAGGGAAAAATTATTAATGGAAGTAGAGGAAGCGGAGGATAAAGTACATATTAGGCAATATACGTTTGCTTCTTCGGTGAGAGAATGTCATGATCTGGAGGTGGTATGATTGAAACTCTGTGTTGCCTCTATAGCTGTGTGTTTGTGTGTGTGTGTGTGTGTGTGTGTGTGTGTGTGTGTATGTGTGTGTGTTGCTTTAACTCGCTGTGAACTCTAACATAGTCCATACACGTACCGGTACTTCTAGTGCACGGAATGATGTTTGCGTGTGGATTAGCTTTCCCTATTACCTGTGTCTTTCACCATCAGGCGAACCTATTCCGACTTCTGAGGTACTTGTAGTTTACGTCACCAAGTCAATGACTAAAAGACAACATGTTAGTTCAACTGACCCGGTGTAGGGGTTGAACCCGCTACCTCGGCATCAGCACACCGGAAGTTTAAGAGGTCTTATCCATTCCACCATGCCGACTCCCACTACAGCTTTTCATTTATTTATTGTCTGGTGTGCCCTATAATCGCTACTTCTTTCCTCTACTTCTATTAGTGTTGATCAATACCAGTGAACGTAGCTAATTTGTTATTCTGAAATGTCCAGTATGATTACTGCGATGTATGTTCACTTTCATACGCTACCTTATCCCGGCTTGCTTTGTTTTAACATCTCTGTACGTTTTCGGGCTATCTGTAGACAACAAGTGGTTTTCGTGCAGTTTTCCTTTCAGAAGAACTACTCTCCACAGTTATAACGATCTTCATACACCATCACTATATGCAGGAAGTGATGGTGGTACCTACACATTCTCAAGATTCCCAATGTAAGTAAAGGACCTTTCGGCACACCTTAAGGCCGTGGCAATGGCGTTGAGGACGCGATTCGTATTACCGCTTATCCGCATTCGAAACACAGCGGTGGCCGATTTGTCAGCAGACCGTTTCACGCTGGTTTTAACGTGGTGATACAGGAGCCAGTCGTTCAGAAAGCAATGACAAACTAAAAACTTGCCAATACTTCAACAACGACAGTAAAATGATGGTGTTCACTGCAACGTCATGTAAAGGATATTGCAAATATAAAATAGGAGTGTCGAGTATACGGTGCTAGACACATATTTGTATAGCTCAATCGGCACTCGCCGGCTCCCTGGCCTAGAGGTTAACGTCTTTCTCCCTAATCCCGTATATTCTCGTGAGTAACGTAACCTGCGCGATAATTGGTAGCGGTTCTCGTCGCATTGGTAACTTACGGGGTATGTGAGCCAGTCGCTCAGAAAGTAATGGCAAACTACTGAGCTTAATCTTGCCCAGTACATCAACAGCAGCTGAAAAATGTTGGTGTTGACTGCAACGTCATTTAAGGGATATGCAACATAAAACAAAAAAATCGCCACTTGGTGGCTGATGGCGCCAGTACCAGGCTTGCCACCTTTACTTCCCACAACATGTGTTAGTATCAGTGTTAGGCTGCGTGGAGCAGGGAGTCCAGGTTAAGCCTATGACCACAGCCAGGCCAGCGTCTAGCCACTACGCTACCACGCTCCTTTTGCCAGTTCCAAATAAAAAAAAACAACTGTCATTTACTGCCAACATAGTACCTCGTGGTGTATGGCAGAGGGGTCTTTGAGCCTGAGGAATTAAGGCCGCCTGGCTAGTGCAGTCGCTGCGAACTATGCAGGTTAGAGTTTGCTTTTTGCCCCCGACAGAAAAAAAAAAATCCCACACCTTACCGAGGATTCGACATGGGTCTTCCGAAGGAGAATCTGGTATTCTAGCCACTCGGCCAGCCGCTCCTCTCCATTTGCCAGTGTACATGCGACCAATGCAGTAGGATCATCAGTAGCATACTATGGGTGTCTTACATTACTAACTGTTTATGTAGAGGCATCTATCCAGACGCTGGTATATCTATTCCCAGACCAACCAGTCACCTCCTGGGGAGCTGATCTTTGATGGACACCAGATTGACTTTTGAGGGTCAGTTTTGTCATGATTATTCGGCTTTGCACAGGCCATAAATGAGCACGGGTTCGTTTATTGCTGTATGTGTCAACTCGCTTTGAACTCAAGCATCGTTAATACATGTGCTACAACTTCTAATGTACTGGGTTGATATTTGCTTGTGGATTAGCTTTCCCTATTACCAGTGTCTCTGCGCCATCAGACGAACCCACTCCGACTTCAGAGGTACTTGTAATTTACTTCCCTAAGAGAAGTCAACATTTTAGACCAGCTGACCAGTGTAAGGATTGAACCCACTACCTTGTCATCAGCACACCGGAAGTTTAAGAGCGAGCGCTCTTTTCTATTCGGCCATGTTTGCCTCATGTCCTTTGTCACACCGATTCAGTGCCAAAGGATAATATATCGCCAATTGTGACATCCCTATTAGATAGAAGGACGACATATCGCCATACTATGGTCATGATGTTATTTATTTTGTTTCTTGTATCTTTCCCAATTTCAATACTCAATGAATAGAAATTTCCATAGTAATACTTGTTCATTTGATTGTGTACCATGTCTGGTGCAAACCTATTTTTTGGTTTGGCACTGAATCAACTAATATTGAAAGGCTTGGCTATACTTTTCGAATGATTTCGTACCCGTATCTGTGTCGGCACAGGAAATGCCTTGTAACTAATACGTTCAGATACTCTTGTGTCTATCGTTTTCCCTTTACAGCATGGAGCAGCGGTAGCGCGCAGGCTAGCAGACTTGCCTGCCGATCCGATCGTCATATGATCAAATCCCCATCTAGATAGGGAGATTATTTTCAGTGACCTCTGCTCGCAAGTCGATGCAGTATAAAATGGGTACCAGGGAATTTCGTGGAAAGAAAAGGCGACCTGCATACTACCGACCGAATCACTCAGTGAATGACAATCGGTCTAAATATATTAGGCTGGCACCATAACCCCAGTGCGTCACACGACGTGCAAAAGCGTCTTTTCCTAACTCGACATTTTGCTCATAGAAGTAGAGACCACACCACGGCTTTAAATTGTCTAGTGCAGGGGTGGGCAAACTTTTCGTGCAGAGGGCCGCATTGGCAAATGTAAAGCTATTGGCGGGCCGCATATATATATATATATATATATATATATATATATATATATATATATATATATATATATATATATATATATATATATATCCATTTTGTTTACAGCAACCTATCACAATATATAATTATTAATTATTTATAGGTTATTAAGCAGTATAAATAACTAATTATTGCAATTTTATTTTACTTATACACTTATACATTATATTTGACAATATTGACAAAAACGTTTACTAATTTGTTAACACGATTTTACAACTTGTTATTATAACAAATATTCTTTATTATCTATCAATGGCTTTAATTTAGACTCACACAACTACATTGTCACTACTTTTGGTGATTTCTAATGAGATGTAAGTAACTGCTTGCACTTTTTGACAATATTCTTGAAATCTGGAGCAAGTTTACTTGTTGAAATTCGCATGACAGCATGCAAGTTGCAGTCCGACAATAAAGACATATTCTTAGATTTGTTGATCTTCAAGCAAGAGAATGCTTGTTCGCAAATGTATGTTGATCCAAATAATGATAAAAGTTTAGCTGCAAAGTTTTTCAAGTTGGGAAATGATTCTTGTGATAAAGATCCATAGAAATCCAGCAAACCATATGTCTTGAATTTCTCTTTCAGGTCATGATCTGCCTGTAAGTCAAGCAGCTCTAACTGTATTTCCTCTGTGGCTGTATCAGCTTCTGCACTAAATGGTGAACTGAGAATATTGAACTATGACTCTAATTTCTTGAAATCTTGGAATCTCCTTCCAAATTCTTCAATCAATGCATCTAATTGGGCTTTGTATTTTTCAGTCATTTCACCAGAAATGGTTTCTTGTTTCAGCAAAGGGAAGTGACATAATCTTTTTTCACTTGCTTGTCTTGAGAAAAGTGAGAGTTTTGCCTGAAATGATTTTACATATACATACAATTCATGTGCACATACACCATTGCCCTGAAGTTTGACATTCAGTTCATTTAACATTTCCATAATTTCAATGGCAAACATAAAGTCTAACTGCCACTCTTTATTGACAATGTTAGTATTAAAGTCACATGCAATGCCCTTCATCTTAGGAGCATCACTATTTCTTCTCTGAGTTCCCACACTCGCCTCAACACCTTGCCGAGACTCAGCCATCGAACATTGGTGTGGTTCAGGACATCGGAATGTTCTGTTTCCAAATCGTCAAGTAATGACTTGAACTGTCTGTGATTAAGTCCTCTTGATCTGATGAGGTTGATGACACTGACAACTGGGTCAATAACATGCTTGATATTTAAAACAGTTTACACAGACTTTCTTGATGAATCACACAGTGAAGTGGTAATAATGTGTGGTCTGGATATTCTGCTT
>OY992881.1:38565596-38583096 GCA_963921405.1 Cepaea hortensis
CTTTCCCCTCACTCTCTACAACACCACACATCCCCATCTATTCTCTCTGTTTCTTGTCTTATACCCTCCTCGCAACTCGTTATTTCTCTGCAGAATATCAGACAGACCTGCGAGCCCAATTCTTAACCCTTTGAAAATAAAGTTTGTTCGTTCGTTCTGTATTCCTTACTATACTGTAGTTCTACAACCACCGTCTCTTGCTCTTCTTCTCATTTCCCCCCTATTGAATACGCCCCCCTCTCAGTTGCCATGCTCATCAATCTTATTTAAGGCAATACTAGATGTGAGTGTCTGGTGGACATCTGTCAGCGGGCATTCCATAAATAACTGCCAGTTCAAGGCCAGAAGTTCGGGGTCAGAACAGAAAAGTCAAACGCCTCGTAACATCGGTCGTTACCGTAAAATGCTGAATTACAGACAATAAAAATACTGGTTTGGGGTGTGAAACTAATCGCCACTTGTGTGATGCACAGTGTTCAGATAATGAGTTGGTGAGTTTACATTACAACATGAGACGGTGAGTTTATATTACACTTTTTTTTTTTTTTTTATTAGCATATCCTTTACAGGACTTAGCTGTCAACACCAGCATCTTTCAGCTGTATGTTGATCTCTTGGCAAGATTACGCTCAGTAGTTTGCCATTGCTTTCTGAGCGGCCGGCTCAGTATCCCGCAAGTCACGAGCGGGGGTCGAACCGCCTCAGCTCTCGCTCCGCTACGAGACTCTGCGTGATAAACGGGATTACAGAGTTATATTACACTACATTCAACTAATGCGTTGGTGAGATCAAGGCACGCTAAGTTCAGCTATTAAGCTGGTTAATTTATATTACACCACATTCAACTAATGTGTTGGTGAGTTTATATTTTACACCATGTTCAACCAACAGTAGACGGTACTAGCTGCTTTCTGTTAGCTCCGAATGTTGGGTGGCGCTTACCATACCCTACACCCCACATTGTGCATCGGCTTCTGGTGGAGGGGCGCAAATGGGAGGGAACAAGCCTTATCCTAGTGCGAGAAAATGCAATCTACAAACTAACTGTCATGGCAGTGCAAACCTGGCCCCAAGCCATGGTCGGTAACTGGTTTAGGATGGAAGCTCCGATAGGCGGACAGTTAGAACATTGCTTTGCTGATCCAGCACCTTCTGCAGCTTGTCGTATCTCAGAAAAATTGGTGTTACCTTTCCTCTGGAGTGAACTAGGCAGACCGAGAGAGGGGTATTGTTGTATCGGCAACACATGGTTTGTAAATTCAGCCCAGGCTGTGTTCTTTCGTGAGGTATGACTCCATGTTACAAACCCGCGTCTATCAAAACAGCAAGGTGCCAGTCAGTCATATTCACATAATGAATTTATGAGTTTATATGACATCATATTCACATAATGAATTTATGAGTTTATATGACATCATATTCACATAATGAATTTATGAGTTTATATGACATCATATTCACATAATGAATTTATGAGTTTATATGACATCATTTTAACATAATGAATCTATGAGTTTATATGACATCATATTCACATAATGAATTTATGAGTTTATATGACATCATATTCACATAATGAATTTATGAGTTTATATGACATCATATTCAACTAATGTTTGAGTCTATTAATGTCTTCGAGTTTTATTTTCGGACGTGATTGCCTTGTGCCTGTTTACAGCACCATTAGGCCGACACATCCGACTTCTGCGGGCATTTGTATGTTAATATGATACCACATACGGATATTAATGAGTTGGTGAGTTTATATTGCATCATATTCAGCTAATGAGTTGGTGAATTCATGGTGCACCATATACAGCTAATGAGTTGCTGAGTTTATGATACCCAGTGTAAGGCTAACAAATTGGTGAGTTTATGATACACTATATACAGGTGACGAGTTGCTGAGTTTATGATACCCAGTGTAAGGCTAACAAATTGGTGAGTTTATGATACACTATATACAGCTGACGAGTTGGTGAGTTCATATGACATCACATACTCTAAGCATAGTAAGGTGGAGAAAGGAATGCTTCGTGTGGAATGGTTATCCTCGCTTCAGAGGTCACAGATTGTGAAAACTGTATGGATATTTTACCCTGACCATGCGGGACTGCAGGGGAAATGAACAGGCTGATAGGCTGGCAGGGAATGCACCGCTTGGTGGTAGATTACCTATGGACAAGGGGGAGGGTGGTCGTGCGCTTGTGGGACCAGGTGGAGGAGGCGTGGGAACAGATTGAGAACCCGTATGTAGTAAGAATGAGATTGCTGGGGATCGGCAGGGGCTCTGGAAGAATCTCAAAACTGAGAGGGAAGACCAGGAGAACTTTAAATCAGATAGTGGTGGGAACAATTAGTAGTATGACTCTTCGCTTGCTGTTGAACGAGGGGACGGAGCACGTATGGGAATGTCCTGAGTGCAGTGATGTCGGTTCTTAACTCAACTCAACTTAACTACATCACATTCAACTAATCTTCCGGTCCAATGTGACGGATAGGCGGTTCTTCCGTTAAGGCCTATAGCTGCTAATGAGTTGGTTTATATAAACAAAATGCCACTCCGCTCTGACCTCCGACATCTCTACTAGAATATATGAAAAGACATTCATTTTCAATTGAAAAATGCCCCTTACTTCTCCATCGATGTCAACTAATTCCCAAAATTTGAATATTCAACTTGTCAATCTCATCACATGCTATCTTAATCTTTCCCTCAAACAGGCTTCTCACATTCCACGTTCCTAATCTCACTCTCCTTCTTAGTCTGACTCATGGGATTTTCCTAGCAACACCCTTAAAATTATAACTCCGTCATCACGATCACAAGTACAAGCCCCGGTGTTATCTGATCTGCCTGACCCACCAGCGTATCTCTTTCTTATTATATTTTCTTTCATGATTGTTACGTTCTCTTGACAAGTTTTGCAGAAGGTAGTTTGCCGTTGTTTTCCTCCTGGACAGTGACTGTACTAGTCGGTGGCCATAGCCATTGTCTCTACTGATGAGATCATCTGCCTATCGCTGCAGAGTGCAGACCATAACCAACAACAATGTGTTGGCTGCTCTCACACTCCATCCACCACCTGCTCTCATGGCTTCACGTAACCCTGATTTGGGGGGGGGGGGGAATTAGGGGGAGGGCGGGGGGCTAAACGGATTCTCCACCCTGCCCAAGAGTGTCCCGTAGACTAACGGAGGAAGTAGGCGTCTTTTGACAAGGGATACTCCTACCCCGCTAACCACTTCATATAAAATCTAACTGCAGAATGCATCTGACGAGATGGACGAAAAATGCGCCAGGCAACACATCGTAGAATAAAAGAATGTTAAACAGATGACTTCGGTCCAAATTTTCAAGCAGGCAACACAAAGTAGAATAAAAGGCTGCTAAACAGATGACTTCGGTCCAATTTTTCAAGCAAGCAACAGGCTCATTCGACAAAGACAGTCAAGTTATGCAACAAGTGGATGCTGGCTGTTTACAACCACCGTGAGGGGAATTGTTGTGATTCTCTTGCAGTGTAACAACCTGTACAGTTTGCAATCCTCGGCAGGCTGTATCACAGAGGAGATGGATAGTTTGACTAATTCTATTTCTATGATGCCTGGTGGGGGATGGGATGAGGGTAAGTGTAAACCTTGACACTAGTTGATCAATTCCTCTGCATTCCGGAATATGAAATTTGGACGAGTTATTATCTTGACGTACCATCAGAACATCCTGCAGTGCATATGGAGCAGACCTACTTGAACATAAAGTGTATGTCATGTAGTTAACGAGGCTGTAAAAAATGTTAAATATATGTACAAGTAATGAAATGTGCAAGCACGTATAGATAGCGCGGTGAATACAATAGATAATTCAGGACACGCTAAAACAAGTACAAATGTCTTCATAGCAGAGACTGCTGTTGGTTGGTTGTTGGTTGTTGTCGATAACCCAAGTATGGCGATATATCCTCCTACTGTCCAAATGTCAGGTCACATTTGACGATATATTATCCTTCGACATTGAATCAGTTAAGTCGTAAGTCCGATACATTAGTATTGTCGTCTGAGCTATTCAAATGGCTTACAAGCACCTCAGATTTCGGAGTGGGTTCGCCGGATGGCGTGAGACACTGGTAATAGGGAAAGCTAATCCACAAGCAGAAATCAGTCAAGTGCACAAAAAGAAGTAACACATGTATGGACTCCGCTTGAGTTCAAAGCGAGAGAACGCACTGCGGCTACCGTGATACAGAAACAGAGTAATAATAATAGTAATAGTAATAGTAATAGTAATAGTAATCTGAAATGGTTTCGTTCAGATCGACTTACAAGTGAACATTCTACCACGGTCAGGGAGTTTACAGGGAAAGGACACGTCGTCTTGTCCGCAATTAAATGAAGCCCTACAAGGACATTTAGATAATTGTAATAGAAGACAAGAAAAGTCACCATTATCTGCAATATTGGTAAGCGTGGAGGGTCATGTTTGGCCATCTCAAACGATTACCAGAGTCGTGGGTCAGCTCAGTGTTCTTGTCCCGACCGTGCCATGTGGTCAAGCCATCCAGATATTTACTTCTCGACCTTCCCCTTGTCCCCCCCCCCCCCCACCCCAATGTCACCAATTTTGACAAAGTTCTCTAGTCTATTTCTTCTCATAACATGAAAAAAATATGACAGTATACGTTTAATGTCTCTAATCAGTTTGCGGTTTTCATTTGTCTCCTGAAGGACTTGCACATTAGTTTGTCTATCTGTCCATGATATTTTTTACATTTTCCTCAGAAATCACATTTCCACTGTCATTAGGTGTTTTTCAGCTTGCCTGCTCATGGTCCACGTCTATCACCCATACAATGGTACAAGTTCTAGTGAAGAAAGACCCAAACAAATGCTAGCTGAAGTCGAACCCCCGGAACGTTATGTACATAAAACACGGTGCAACGAATACGCTTGGCTGTACCGACACAACACGTCTCACTGAGGTAGACTTACTGGGAAACGTACACAATTAGATAGTAGACTTCCAGACCTTTAGCAAAGCACAGTACAAACTATACATGTCAAACATACATAGAGTGAAATTACAAAAGGAATTAACAATTTAAGATCAATTTTCCCCTCTGACGTGACTCCACCGTGTCGTGGTAGAGGGGCTTGCGTGTTCCAATCGCAATAGTTACGATGCAAGTCTGTATTTAAACTCACTGAGTGAGCGTGGTCAAAGATTTAAAAACGTCTCATTAACACCAAATGGAAAGCTTGGCTAGCGAATCCGAAGCGAAACTTGCTGAGAGGATGTCGTCTGCAGAATGGCCGTTCCTGGTCTGCGTGGGGAGCGGCCAGTGGCGAAGGAAACACCCAATACATGAGAGTGAGGAATTAAAGCAGCCAGGTGCAGGACGTGGCGATACCTTAGGTGAGCCCAGTCCTATAGCGTATGTGCCGGCTTTGCAACTATGGAAGCCTTCTTGGAAGGTTGGGAATGCCCATGGTTTGCCTCTGCCTTCCCTTGAAGATTGACCGTGATGTCTTTGGCCGTTCTAGCTTGACCAGCTGAGAAGTAGAGGACGCCACAATAGAATGTCTTTCGAGACGCCCGGGAAGGCTAACCTGATAAAACACGCCCGCAGAAGTCGGATGTGCCAGCCTAAAGATTGCAAATAAATTGGCAAAACGCAAAAACGTCCGAGTGAAATGTTGCTTGTGCCAGGAACAGCTCTGACTATTTTGTCTTCCGGGCATAGCGTCCAGCACATGTCCGAACCGAATACTCGCTGAGTGGAGGCCGTCTGCAGATCGACGGTTCCTGGTTTGTACGGGGAGCGGCCTATGGCGAACGAAATGCACACGGAAGTGAGGAATTAAAGCAGCCATGTGTAGGACGTGGCGATTCCTTGGGTGAGTCCGGTACCAGAGCGCTATGTATCGGCTCTGCAATAATGAAAGCCTTCTTGGATGGCGGTAAATGCACATTGACTGCCCCTGCCTTCCTTTGAGGGTGGACCGTGAAGTTTTCGACCGTTTTAACTTGACCAGCTGTGATGTGGACGGCACCACAACAGTGAGAGTCCCCCAGGATGGTTAACCTGGTTTAAAAAACGCCCGCTAAAGTCGGAAGTGTTTGTCTAAGGGTTTTGGCTCAAGGGTGCATAACGAGACACACCGCAATTACGACTGAAAAAAAACACTCCGGATGAACGCAGAAGAAGAATAAGAATAAGAAGAAGAAGAAGAAGAAGAAGAAGAAGAAGAAGAAGAAGAAGAAGAAGAAGAAGAAGAAGAAGAAGAAGAAGAAGAAGAACAACAACAACAACAACAACAACAACAACTTGGAGGTCAACATTGCCGAATGGATAAAATTACTCGCTCTAACACTTCCGGTGTGCTGATGCTAAGATTGCGGGTTTAACTCTTTACAGTGAGGAGCATTTTGTGGCAAGGGTGCATTCACAGGCACAGGAACGGAGCATAATGGGACGACCCGTTGCCGTGAAGTTGGAACCGCGACTAACTAACAAACTAACAAACTAACTAACTAATCTACTAACTAACTAACTAACTAACTAACTAACTAAATAACTAACTAACTAACTAACTGACTGACTGACTGACTGACTAACTGACTGACTGACTGACTGACTGACTGACTAACTAACTAACATCGGTCAGTTGTACTAAGATGTTGACTTCTCGTCCTTGATTTGGAGACGTTAATTACCAGTACCTCAGAAGTCCGAGTGGGTTCGCGTGATAACGAGGGACACACACTACTCAGTCCAGTACACTAGCAGTATTTATACGTGTATGAACTACGCTTGAATTCAAAGCATGCGAACGCAAAAACAAAAACAAAGATCAATATGAATGTTTATGACAATAGCTCAATGCCGGTCAGTCACCTTTTAGAATCCCCCCGAACCTGCACTTATGAACATAAACAAATATGGCGTCAATAAAATTCGTGCAACAAAACCTGTGCGGGAATGTCATCAACCTTTAACTAAGCGCTGCTTTTATTCCAAACATTAACACAGAAGGTCTGTGTGCGCAAAAGTGCGAAGAAGATTTGGTGCATGGTAGCTAAGAATTATGACAATTAGCAGAGGATAGCTGGTACAGGTGTCAGTTATTTATTTGTCCCATGCTGTTGTTCTATATAGTCACAGCACAGGGGCTATTTATGACCCTACACAGTTACCCTACACGGTCGCGCACAAGTACTATACATCGGTCCCAACATAGTCTATCTACGTTTGACCTCGCACACTAACTCTACATCTGACCCAGCAAACTCACTCTACATCTGTCACCACACTGTCACTCTACATCCGTCCCCTCACAGTCACACTCTACAACCGTCCCCTCACAGTCACACTCTACAACCGTCCCCTCACGGTCACACTACATCTGTCCCCTCACAGTCACACTACAACCGTCCCCTCACAGTCACACTACATCCGGTCCGAACAGTCACTTTACATCTGTCACCGCTTGGTCACCGCAGTCAGTCTACACGGTCCCCGCACAAACATTATCTGTCTACAGCAGTGGTTCTTAACCTTTTTTGGCCCGTGCCCCCCTTCACCATATTTTCAGAACGTCATTCACCCCCCCCCCTTCCTATCAAAAATTTGGCCCGTGCCCCCCCCCCCCCTTTTCACCATATTTTCAGAACGTCATTCCCCCCCCCCCTTTTCATATTTCCTATCTAAAAATCCCCCCACCCCTTCACAGTATACGGAAAATGTAAGGTAAATTTAATAGCACATACTAAAACAGGTCTAGACATCCACATAAAACATGATTTGTGGGTCTACTGACTTTATAAAATGAATTTTAGAAGGATGAGACGTACTTAACTGTAAAGTATGAAGGGAAAAACAATATCAAGTAATCGGTTCTTGTATTAACGCGATCTTGAAATGGTCTTCATTTCCCCCTCTTCCCCCCCCCCCCCCTGGAATTCCCCACCGGTTGAGAACCACTGGTCTACAGGAAAGCCAAGACGCGGAGAGAGGTATGGTTGTAGTTGCCAACTGATGGCTTGACTGATAATCTCGATCCTAACCCACCTACTGGCTGCTATCCGATGGAGCTCATATAGCGCCCCTACGATATAAACGGACCCAAATAAACCAACTTCCTTTGGGGGGGGGGGGGGGGGTGGACGAAAAAGAAAAAGACGAGAAAAAACAACTACGCGGAGGAAATGGGAGGAGGAGAAGAAAGTAAGAAAGAAAGAAAGAAAGAAAGAGAAAGAAAGAAAGAAAGAAAGAAAGAAAGAAAGAAAGAAAGAAAGAAAGAAAGACGCAAACAGACAAACATACACATTACTCTAAAAATTAGAGACACTACTTGCAGAAAGATGTGATGGAGTGCAGATTATCTGGCAAGATGGTATGTGATTGGACAACATCAAGGGAAGAACTGAAAGAGACCTGCCTGAATGTATCTTGATGACCCAGGACGTACAGGGTCAGACATTCATTACCGAGATGGGACGGATGATGCTGCATATTATTATCCTCTTGTAGGGTGCATCTTTTCTCTAATATTACGTGTTCACAGGTGACCAGTTGTTTGTTACTTATAGACACATTTTTGTTGTTGTTGCATAGCCTTTACAGGACGTGACAGTCAACCCCATCATTTTATTTTGGTAATTTCTTGGCAAGTTTACGTTCAATAGTGTGTCATTGCTTACTGAACGATCGGTACCCATACCATTGTATGAAAACCAATGCAAGACGGTCTGCTGTCAAATCGCTTAAAGCTGCGTTTCGAACACGGTATGCGGGGTTATGAATTGCGTCCGTAACCTCTTCGCCACAGAACTTGAAACTTATAAAAGTAATATCTAACAAATACATTGCATGTTCTTTTGAAGGAAGTTGCAATCAAGCCCAACTATAATTTGATTTATTATGCAATTTTAGGTTCGGAAGTTAACCATTGTTTTCTGAAAGAAAGGTCGACCTCATAGTCCTTACTGAGGAGTGTAGGAAACTACCCCACTATCTCGTTATAGGCTTTACATTATCATATATGCAAATATAAGAAGGCGGTCAACAGCGATGTTTGGTCATATAATGAGCATGGTTAAAAAAAAAAGTTATTTTCTTATCCTTTACATGACGTCGCTGTCAACCCCAGCATATCTTGGCTGTCTGTGATCTTTATGCAAGTTGACGTTCACTATTTTGCCATTAATTTCTGAGCGACCGTCATTCATTCCATTGTATTAATACCAACGCAAGGCGTTGGAAAACGTGATGACTGAACAGATTAGCGGTAAAAGCGTCAGGGCCAGACCAAAAGACTGGACGGACTGGGACGGTGGCATTGGGGGTGGGGCGTCGGGTGGGGGGGGGGGGAATTATCATCTGTGGAATTGATCTACACCTAGATTATCGGGGAATAAAACCTGTGGTGATTACGAACGCCTACGTGAGTTGGCAGGGTACACCATAATAATGGCCATAATCATTTTTAATTCAATGTGTAGGAGTCCTGCAACGGTGGATTTTCATTATTAGCTGGGTCTCATTGTTATCGATAGAAACATGTTGTTGTACTTTCTGTGATTTCTAGGTGAATTATACCAGAAGGTTATTTTATTGGAAGTTCAGACTATAACCGACAATGCGCTTATCACAGAATGATCACAAATTCTAACCCCTGTTCTTGTTTTGTTTTGTTTGTTTGTTTGTTTTTTTTTTTTTAGGGGAGGGGGGGGGGGTTGTTTTGCGCTCGCTCGCTTTGAACCCATGCGTAATCCATATGCTCTACTACTAGTAGTAGTGGACTGGATTGTGCGTGTGGATTAGCTGTCCCTATTACCAGCGTCACCCACCATCAGGCGAACCCACCCCGACTTCAGAGGTACTTGAAGTTTACGCCCCCAAGTCAAAGATGAGACGTCAACATTTTAGTCCTACTGACCAATGTAGGGGAAGCCTCTTTGCCGTATCCATCGATTTACTGAAATCTGCCTAATTCTCTGAATAAGCTCCATATAAGTGTTTCTCTCATACCGTGGTAGACCTATATTTGTATGGATAAATCCGCACCCGGTGGGTGATGCGGTCGGTGTGACGCCGACGGCGTTTACTTCCCAAGATATTTTCTGGTACCAATTTTAGGCTGGGTTGATATTAGAGCCCAGGTCAGTTTTTCTAATCCGTTCTGTCCGGATTCGAACTCATGAGTACTGGGTCGGCAGACGAGCGTCTAAGCACTACGCTAACAGCATATCCCCAACTCTTAAAATACACGTTTTGCTTTCAGTTATGATAGGGATAACGCAAACTGTTAAACACCATACTATGCCCTGTATTCTAACCACTTTGCAGTAGATAACCACATTTGATTCGTGTATATAGTTTCCTTAAAATTCCATTTGCCAGAGCCCTGATCTCTCTACACGATGGTCATGGGTTGTATCCCCAGGGTTTCATTTTGTTTTATTAGTGTTATTCTAGGAGAAGAGAACTATCTATCACCCATGTGTGTGAAATAGAGAACAGCACTCGTGAAAAAGAGTGGGTTGAAGTACCGGAAGACATATCGGACTAGCAAAAATAGTAACACTGGGTCGTGAGTGCAAGGAATGGACAGCAGGCCGCACTGAGTTTGAGGTGCAACAACTGATCCAGGGCAACACACATCAAGGTGACATAGTCATCTACACCGATGGGTCAGTGGTGAGCAACATACGTAGTGGTTCGGGTTTCATTGCGAAGGCTAATGGACAATACTTGCATGAGGAGTCTGGCATATGAGACTACAACCTCCAGCATGAGTATGGAAGTGGAAGCAATAACAGCAGCTTTCCGATAGCTGGAGGAGATCGTTGCAGCACACATTGTATTCATTGGGAACTCATGGTGTATGCTTAATAAGGAAGATAAATGAATGTTTTGTGTAGAATGGCTTGCCTCGCTTCAGAGGTCATATATTGTGAGAATTGTATGGATTGTCTGCCCTAGTCATTCGAGAGTGCGGAGGATTTAACAGACTGATAGGCTGGCAGGGGATGCACCTTTCAGTGGTAGATTAAGTATGGACTAGGGAGAGGTGGTCGTGCGCTTGTGGGATCAAGTGGAGAAAGCGATGTAACAGACTGAGGACCCGTATGTGGAGAGAATATTATGGCGGGGGATCGGGAGGAGTTCTGGGCGAATCTCAAAACTGAGAGGGAAGACCAGAAGAACTTTCAATCATCTGACAGTTGTAACCATTAGCAGTATGACTATTCGCTGGCTGAGGAACGATGTGACGGAGAGCTTGTGGGAATGTCCTGAGTGCAGTGATGTAGTTTCTTAGCTCCACTCAACTCTATGAGAAGCCGCTGGCCGTGTGGCTAGAGTGTCAGATTTGCCTTAGCGAAACTCGGGTTCGAATCCTCGATCAAGGGGAAAAAAAAAAAAAAAAAAAAACTAACCTGCACAGTTCATTGCGACGGCACTAACCAGTCGGCATTACATCCTCAGGCTAAATACCCCCCTGCCCCTCCTGTGGTACACCGCAAGGTATTTATTATAGGCAGTAGATGACAGTTTGACAGTGTTTTTCTATGTGTGACACAGACATCCAACATGTGACACAGACATCCGACATGTGACACAGACATCCAACATGTGACACAGACATCCGACATGTGACACAGACATCCAACATGTGACACAGACATCCAACATTTAAGCCACAGAGATGACCAACAGCTGTCGAGGGGCGGACATTTCGATTTCGATTTCACCATTACCCCTACCCAGTTCAACTTCAAGAAGAAGTTACACAGTTAGGGTCCATCACCGGCTTAGAGGGATAGTCCTTGGTTTACTCTCACAGGCTTACACAGGCTTATTAATTCGAAGATGATTGTTGTCTATATGGGGTAATGGACTTATGGCATTTGAAGTCCCCGCAGAGATATAGCCAGTCGTTGATCAGCAGCACATCTTCAATGTCGCATGATCGTTGCAGGAGCTTGTGATCAACATCATGTTTATTTTCTAGGCAATTTTACTTTCAGTAATTTGGAATTGCCTCCTGAACAAGAATTTCTCGTATAAATCCAACTGACCCGCGTTGTGAGTCTAGTCACTACCTTTCTGCAACCCTAACCTCTTTATAAGGAGTAGAACATTTAAATGACCAACAGTTGAAAAGATCTCTGTTATCTAAGAAATGCTACGATTTATGGCTGATATTACCATACTAAGGTTATATATTTAATCTCAGTTGACAATCTATATGATTGATCATTTCAATATTCTTCTTTTTTTTCTTTTCTCCTACTGATTTTGCCGTGAAGCGTCACAGAGAGGAAACAGATGTGATTTTCCCGTGAATAGCTTGTCTTGTTGCTTGCGCGTCATATTTTATTTCTTCAATGTTTCTTTTACTCTAGCTAACAAACTCTTCCTGTGTCATTCTCTCGTCCTGTATTCCGATTTTCTCAAAGCGATCTTCTCCAACCGATTAAAATCGTCTTGAAAAGTACTTTCTTTATCATGTGACTCCCTGATCTCTCACGTTGAATCTAATGCTGCTGTCCTTTATAAAATACTTGTACAAACAAAAAGGTCAAAAATAAACGGATTTAAATCATTATGTTCATGCCTTATAATTATTTGCCTCCATTCCGTAAAACATAAGTGGTTCCTCTTTCTCAAACAACAGTCATCCTTTTGACAAGAAGGCAGTTAGAGTGCGATTGCATGTCTTTCTAATAAATCAATGATCTTCGACAATTACTCAGGGGGTTTACAGAATTATAAAACTGTAACTTGTTGTGCATGTCGTAAAAGATTACTATACAGGGTTGCGGTGAGATTGGCTACTACTTACAGTAGAAATAATCCGCCATCATACAACCAACCCTGAATTGCGTGGCTGATGGTCTATACTCCATTAGTAGTTTTAAAGGAAGCTTCCTCTGCTTCTGCTCTTTCTCCTTCTTTTGCTTCTTCTACTCTTCCTCCTTCTTTTGCTTCTTCTACTCCTCCTCCTTCTTTTGCTTCGTTTTCTCCTCCTCCTCCACCACTGGCTTCTTCGACTCCTCCTCCTTCCTCTCCTACATCTTTTTCATATTTTTCCTCTTCTGCTTCTTCGTTTTCCTCTTCCCCATGCAGAGTGTTGTTTGTCGTGCTTGTCCACAGCCTACTATCTCACATGTCACAAATCAATCCCAATATAAAATAGTTCACCACAGCAAGGTGTTAACAGAGTAGTACAGAGCCATTACCGTTTTTGGACGACAATCATCTTCAAATTAATATTCGAATTGTGGCAGACTCGGTCACAGGATTATTAATCTAAGCCTAGCGATGGACCCTAATATAACTTCTCACCTGAGGTTGAACAGGTTAGGGGTAATCGTATAATGACACATATGTTAACCTGTCTAGCACTCTCTCTTGTGACCTTCCTTTGTATTTCTACCCTCCTAACTTTCCAGATCTTTTGACATTTTCCAGTTTAAACCATCTTATGACATCACCAACGAGCGTGGAATGCCTACTTCGGCACATAATTTTACTAATCATAAAATCCCATACAATCGAACACGACATACAGCCATGTGAAAGTCATGCTAATTACATGCCAACCAGAATACATGTTTGCTCATTATTCTGGCAGTAAAAAACTTTCGTGATTACGTCATTATGTTTACTCTGAGATTCGACAGCGATTTGATCGATGTTTTCCAGCTCCTCTGACGTCAAACTTTGTAGAAGTAATTGCAAATGGAAGTTCCTCAAAGCGAGTGTGACGCCAATTGTTTGACGACAGGAAGGCCATTAATTGGGGGTTATATTCACGATGTCGGCTCCATGGCGAAGGCTCTCCGGACGTATTTCGTAGTCTCGCATACTCGCGTTCGAAACACAGCTGCTTGCGATTTGGCAGCAGACCGCCTTGCGTTGGTTTTTTTTACGAAATGCCATGGGTGCCGGTCGTTTAGAAATGAATGGTAAACTAATGAATTTGTCAAGAGATCACAACAGCAAAAAATGCTGGTGTTGACTGCGACATATTGTAAAGGATATGCAATTAACTTTTTTTTATATTCAGGTAACTAAGATCTGATATTTCAATGGGATTTAACTTCTTTAAAGGAAACATTGATGGTACAACATGCTTCCTGAAGTATCTGTTTGTAAGACAGGCAGACAGGCATAAAAACAAGAAAACAGACACACAGAGATCGACCGACCGACCGACCGACCGACCGATCAAGAGAGAGAGAGAGAGATAGATAGAGAGAGAGAGAGAGAGAGAGAGAGAGAGAGAGAGAGAGAGAGAGAGAGAGAGAGAGAGAGAGAGACGACAGAAGATTTAACGCAGATAGACTTGCGAGAATGTACTCTTGTGAGAAAGTAGTCTCGTGAGAATGTGATCTCGTGACTATGTAGTCTTGTGAGAATGTAGTGTTGTGAAAATGTAGTCTCGTGAGAATGTAGTCTTGTGAGAATGTAGTGTTGTGAACATATAGTCTTTTGAAAAGTAAGTCTGCTATTCGGTTTGTATCTTCGAACAAAGAAGATTTGTCTAAAAGCTAAACGGGTCTACAAACGAAAGGGTCGACTTCATTGCATGGGGTTTTATCCCATACGGCTCGGTCTCTTTCCGCAGAGGAGCTTGCCAAAAGCGTCGCAACAGCGCGAACTATGCCCATCCACTGACGACCCCTAGTGGCCTCCGAGAACACTGCACTCCGGAATCGAAAGACGGAGTCCGGAAACGAACCCAAAACGTTGGAAGCGCGAGTTGGTGGCTTAACCACGTCGCCACGGAGACGTCCTCATCTTGTCTAAAGAGTGACTCGTTGAGGACCAATATGGGATAGATAGATTATATTTTGGCAATGCCACCTGTAGACTGTGGCCACGGTATACGCAAATTAAGAATCCCACATTCGAAATCAGCTGCTAGCGATTTGGGATCAAACTTCCTAGTGTTGATTTGTAACTGTGATGTGAACGCCGGTCTTTCAGAAAACAATGGCAAACTACTGAACGTAAACTTGCCTAGTTAAGCATTAACAGCTAACACATGACGGAGTTAATTGCGACGTCCTGACAAGGATATACAATTAACTACTTGCCGCACAAAATATAACTGATTACAGTGTAGCCGATACTTTTGACAAAGGATCAAACTCTTGGATACTCTCGAAAAGTGATTCTGACAGCGAGTGCCAGTACCCATGTATTGTGCGATGTGCTTCACTGTGAATGTCATTAAGTAAGTAAATAGGTCAAGGACCGTGTTACACGCCTTGAGGTGTGCTGAGTGCATGGTGCTGTCCTCCTATTTGTATAGAGCACACGGTACTCGATGTGTCATGTGGTAAATAGAGGCTGTCCGTCTTTACTTCCTATAAAATGTCTTTGGTACCCATCTTAAGTTGGGTCGACCTGAACACACGAATCAATTGTACACATCGATAGAGATTCGAATACATGACCACTGGGATACAAGCGTGCTTGTCAGATTGATTCAGCGGCTTCCCGGTTTTATGTAGTGTTACAGCACGTAAACGTTGGACGGAGGGAATAGCAGAATCCATGGGAATGTCGATATATGAAGCCCATACTCGGGCACTCTCACGATGTTTATACTTCACCTCGACACCGCAAGGTACAAGAGGAACATGATGAGATGAGATGAGATGAGATGAGATGAGACAGCACGTCATTTGTTTACAGCTTGTTACTGAACTATGATTTCCACACGCATTCGCACACGCATACACACACTAACAAATAAACACACACACACACACACATACACACACACACACGCACATATACCTAAGGCACACAGAAACACATACTTTACTAAAGGTGACAGTTTACCAACACGGATACTCTATCCCTGAGACTGGGAAAAATCGACTTCAAATACTGCCCTTGTGTCCTGGAACTCTACCTATATAGCAAACAAGTCCCGAAGCGTGGTCATGCTGTGGGCACAAGAAGTTCTACGACTATCACATCTTTTAGGGCGCCAGTATTTTACTTGCGTGCAGACATCGAACAGCCTCCGACCATGCCCATGCCATTATCAGCGTAACTTCCTGACCATTACACGAACGATCTTGTTTAAAGTCTTTCTGATCCATAAGATTTCTCAGCAGATACACAAGGCAGGGGCACAAAAGACGGTGGCGAGGGGAGGGTGGTGGGGGGCGGGGTGTAATCCACTATGACAGGCAGCGAGTGCATACTTTGCATCTTCTTCTTCTTCTTCTTCTTCTTCTTCTTCTTCTTCTTCTTCTTCTTCTTCTTCTTCTTCTTCTTCTTCTTCTTCTTCTTCTTCTTCTTCTTCTTCTTCCGTCACCCACCCACAAACCCGCTCGCGTCCCCGCCCGGCGGTGATATATTTAAATCTCCATCGATGTTTGAATTATCGCAGGTTGTTCATAGACTGGGTTCTCCAATACGACAATCCTATCATGAGTACCGGGACAAGTTCTGGAAAGTAAATACGGTCAGCGGAAAGCTGACCACAACACCCATGGAGTTGCAGTTTAAAAAATAAAAAAATATTTTATATATATATATATATATATATATATATATATATATATATATATATATATATATATTTTTTTTTTTTTTTTTTTTTTTTTTTTTTTTTTTTTTTTTTTTTTTTTAAGCATATCCTTTACAGGACTTAGCTGTCAACACCAGCATCTTTCAGCTGTATGTTGATCTCTTGGCAAGATTACGCTCAGTAGTTTGCCATTGCTTTCTGAGCGGCCGGCTCAGTATCCCGCAAGTCACGAGCGGGGGTCGAACCGCCTCAGCTCTCGCTCCGCTACGAGACTCTGCGTGATAAACGGGATTACAGAGAGAAAGTGTTGTAACCCCACAGCCAGAGAGACCGGCTATATATATATATATATATATATATATATATACCGGCTCCGTGGCCGAGGAGTTAACAGCTTTCTCCGCTAACTCCGAATACTCTCGTCACGTGACGCGACGAGAATTAGCAGTGGTTCGAATCGCAAAAGTGACTTATGAGAGTATGGAGCCGGTCGCTCAGAAAGTCGTGGCGTGCTAGCGTAATCTAGCCTAGGAATCAACATACAGCTGAAAGATGCTGGTGTTGACCGCAATATCCTGAAACAGGATGGAAACGCGGAAAAAAAAAAAAAAAAAAAAAAAAAAAAATATATATATATATATATATATATATATATATATATATATATATATATATATATATATATATATATATATATATATATATACAATATACAAAACACTGATCAGACCAGTTGTGCTGTATGGCTCTGAAACCTGGAGTACAACGAAAGGAGACGAAGCCTTGTTACAAACCTTTGAGAACAAAATTTTAAGACGCATCTTTGGACCCATTAGGGATACACAAAGTGGAGAGTGGAAAAGAAGAAGTAACAAAGACATTTATGATCTGTTTAAGTCCCCGCTAATCACTGGTATCATGAAGGCTAATAGACTAC
>OY992881.1:38585596-38635596 GCA_963921405.1 Cepaea hortensis
TCTCTCTCTCTCTCTCTCTCTCTCTCTCTCTCTCTCTCTCTTTCTCTCTCTTCTTCTCTCTTTTTACACAAAAATGCCATTAACACATCAACAAAATAACATCGAGGATATGCACCAAAATAACAATAACAAAATCTCAAACCTACACATCACACAACAAAGATATAAAGACCACCAGACCACCATAACAACACAATAGAGACGTAAATACCACCATAACAACACAATAGAGATGTAAAGACCACCATAGCAACAAGCATATACACCTTCATAACAACACAACAAAGACATATACGCTATCATAACAACACATCACATATCAAACATACAACAAACATAACACCAAACAACAACTCAAACATTCATTTCCCTTGCCTTCGCATAAAATGTCTATTAATTCTATAATGCGAAAATTTAACATTTTTTCCGATTCAGAAACTACTAAGACACTATTTTAGGGTTTCTTTAATAAAAAAAAAAAAGCTATAACTGCTAGAAATTTGGCTCAGTGCTAAAGCGACATTGATTTTTCTTGCCGTTGTCATTTCTTCCTAACCTACTTACAACTTCCAGCCATTTCCACGTTTTGAAAAGATTCCCTCCGGCGACTGTACAAAAGTGTACACAAATAGCACGCGTCTTCATCTCAATGAAGCATTAATTTTCGTGCTTTGAAATGCTTTAGAACCCGGTTTCAATCTCTGAGCCCTAATTCTCCATATAAAGATGACCTGCAAAGACAACCAGGTGCACCCAGAACATGAGGTAAAGGATTGTAGGAAACTGATTTAAATTGGTTAACACGACGGTTTTCAACCTGTGCACGGTGGCGTTTTGCGGCGAAGGCGATAAGAATACAATTTGAAATCCCGTATACAGAGCTCGACACACAGCTGAGGGCGATTTCAAAGCAGGCCAACTTGCGTTGGTTTCCATACAATGGTATGAGTGCCAGTCATTCAGAAAGTAATGGCAAATTACTGAACGTAAACTTGTGCAGGAATCAGTCAAAAAACGCTGGAGTCGAATGCTACGTCATGTAAAGGATATGCAGCTAACTTTGAAAAATGGCGCTGCGGTGTTCCAGATGATGACCGTGTATGTCGTGGGTGAACACTGTTATTTTCTTTCGAATGTAGCTGTAAGTTAATAATAACTTTGTTTTGGTGGTTTTCTTCTTCTTTTTATATTAATGGTTTTCACAACATAATCATCGGTGTAACAGACTAAGCACCCATATATGGAGAGATTACTGTGGCTGGGGTCGACAGGGGCTCTGGAAGAATCTCTAAGTTAGAGGGAAGTCCAGGAGAACTTTCAATCAGATGGAAGTTGGAACCATTAGCAGCATGACTTTTCACTGGCTGTTGAACGAGGGGACAGATCACTTGTGGGAATGTTCCGAGTGCAGTGATATCGTTTTTGAGCTCAACTACACTCAATTCAACTCAACAGCATCTCATCATGTAGAACAGTGGTTCTCAACCGGTGGGGAATTCCCCCCCCCCCAGGGGGGAATTTCAGGGTTTCCAGGGGGGGGGGGGGGAATGAAGACCATTTCAAGATTGTCTTAATACAAGAACCGATTACTTGACATAGTTTTTCCCTTCATACTTTACAGTTATGTATGTCTCGTCCTTCTAAAATTCATTTTATAAAGTAAGTAGACCCACAAATCATGTTTTATGTGGATGTCTAGACTTGTTTTAGTATATGCTATTACATTTGCCTTCCACTTTTACGTATACTGTGTAGGGGTGAGGGGATTTTTAGATAGGAAATATGAAAGGGGGGAGGGGGAAATGACGTTCTGAAAATACGGTGAAGGGGGGAACGGGCCAAATTTTTGATAGGAAGGGGGGGAATGACGTTCTGAAAATATGGTGAAGGGGGGTATGGGCCAAAAAAGGTTGAGAACCACTGATGTAGAATTTCGCTCTAATCACGTCTTCCGAAAAGTCTCCCGATCAGTCGCCAGTTCCCCTGCCTCATGCACCCTAATGCCCAAGGTGTCCGCAATGTCCTGTGTACATCTTCGTGCTGCCTACCCCCCCCCCCCCCGCCCCCCGCCTCCTTTTCCAGGAATCTCGCCTTCCATTACTATTCTTTCCAAGCCGCCAGGAGGTTGAATGTGGCCAACAAAGTATCCCAATTTCAGTGAATTGGTGCTGTTTATCAGTCATTTTCCTTGAAGTTCAGATTTTTAAAAATGTTATTTGTGTATATATTTTCATGCTCGTATAATTTCCCCCCCCCCCCCCACAAATTGCTGAGTGGCTGTTCCTTTAAGATTATATTTTAAAATTACGCATTACAAATACCCTGCTCAAAGCTCTCTTGCTAAAAAAAAAAAAAAACATTAAAAAAAGAACCCTCTGTCGTGTGTCCATCTTGACGAGATAGAGGATCTTGAGCGTTCCAATGACCCCAAGAGCTATGCCGACGGTAGCACAGCTACTGGTAGGGTCACCCATGTCGGACAGGTCAAGGGAGAGGAACCAGACGAAGAGACATACAAACCTGCTGCCTTGTAGGTTGGCTGGGGACAGTCAAAGACTAGGGAAAGCACCCCATAAAAACGCATGTCGAAATCGAATGTACTGAGCCACAGGCTTGACAAAGCAGTGCAACGTAACTTAATTCATGATGACACAAATTAAATTTAATCGTTATGGTGCTAATCCCGCGAAGTCCCATCAGGCGGTGATAGTGCCGGGCCACTGCCTCGAAGGGGTCCACCCATGTCTACTGGTGGTCACCTTCCCCTGTGCTATGGAGTCAAGGCACAGAGGAGTAAGTTAAGAGCTATTGACCAAATACCCCGGACACTCAACATACTACAGTGGAATGCCGAAGGAGTTTACAAGAAGAAAGACTCCCTAACACAGCGTCTTCATAAAGATAGAATAGATGTGGCATGCATTCAAGAGACACACCTCAACGCCAATCACAAATTCTCAGTCAAAGGATATCAGGCCACACGTTTTGACCGCGAAGGACACAAAGGAGGAGTTGTAATACTTACACGAAATACAATACCTTGCAGCGAAGTATCTGTGATCTCTGACAACCAAACGAAAATTATAGATTTTATGTATAATGATAAAGGACGTGAAAATAAGAATTTACAATCTGTATAGCCCAGCAGAAAAGGACCTTACACTCACAAACATGAACAGAATTGACACAAACTGCATTATTGTCGGAGACTTTAATAGCCATTCAGAAAGATGGGGATACCCAGATACTGACAAAAGAGGAGATGAAGTGGAGGACTGGAAAATACATTCAAATCTCCATACTCAACAAAGCGGATGACACACCGAGCTTCTACTCCAGAAGATGGTTTACCACTTCTACTCCAGACTTAGCTTTCTGCACAGGAAATTTCCTCCACATAATCGATCGCCATGTGTTTGACCAATTAGCAGGTAGTGACCACAGACCAATCAAGCTTATAATGAATATGGAGTATGTTCCACAGGAGCAAAAGCCTTGGAATTACAAACGAGCCGATTGGGACAGATTTGCCATACTAACAGACAAATATTGTGAAAACATAAATACACGATATGGCAACATGAAGCAAATGGTTGAAAGTCTAAACAGAGCAATAATACAGGCGGCCACTGAATCTGTTCCAAGAGGAGCGAGGAAAAATTACAAAACATACTGGACTGAAGAACTACAAATTTTGGAGGACAAAGATGAACATGCCAGGAAGACAGCAGAGAGAGAACAAACAACTGAAGTGAACATCTCTCTCAAAGCCATCTCAGCAAAATATAAAAGAACAGTAAATCAAACAACAAGAGATTGTTGGAGAAAAAAACAAAACATAAAACCTGAAATTTGACAGGGAAGGAAACACACTATGGAAACTAATGAAAGCCATGAACAATGAAGGACAAACAAATAACAATTAAGCAAGGAAATGCCTTGCTTACAGGAAAAAAGGCTGCAAATGCACTAATGGAACACTATGCCAGTGCAAAACACATTGATATTACAACTGAACAGAAGAAAGCAATCAAAGACAAAAAGATATATCATAGTAATACAGAGACAGCAGCAGAATATGTGATGGCAACTCTAACAATGGAAGAAATGGAACAGGCAATGAATACCCTAAAAAAGAAGAAATCACCAGGAAAGTATGGAATCACAAATGAATTGCTAATAGGATTAAGCACTAAGGCAAAAAAAAAAAAAAAAAAAAAAAAGAGAAACTACTAGCAGTCCTAAATTACAGCTGGAAGAGAGGAATAGTCCCCACAGGCATGGAAGGAATCTATACTAATACCAGTCCCAAAGAAAGGAAAAGACCTGGAAGAACCAAATGGCTATCAACCTATCAGTCTACTTAGCTGTGTAGGAAAATTAATGGAACGCATTATCAATGGCAGACTAACATGGCATCTGGAAGAAAACAAACTCTTAACACCACATCAAGCAGGATTAAGAAAGTACAGATCCACTGAAGATAAAATAACCTATATAGCTCAGGAAATAGAGGATGCCTTCCAAGAGAAAAAGCACACACTAGCGGTCTGGATAGATTTAGAAAAAGCATTTGATAAAGTATGGAAGGAAGGACTGAAAGTAAAACTGCAAAAAAATGCATGTTTGTGGGAAAATGTATAGATGGATCAGCCACAACCTTGAGAACAGAACTGCCAGGACAAAAGTCCAAGGACAAACCAGCAAAATGATGCTGTTGGAGCAAGGTGTCCCCCAAGGAGGAGTTTTTCACCAACATTATTCCTAGCATATATAAATGACATCACGGAAAATTTTCCAGCCAGAGTACACACATCCTCCATTGCAGATGACCAAGCCATATGGATACCTGAAGAATATATTAGTACAGCTAACAGCAGAATACAGCAAGCCTTATTAGCGCTAGAGGACTGGTCAAAATCATGGCTAGTGAAGATAAGTGAGGAGAAAACAACATGCACAGTGTTCTCCCTCTCAAATAAAACTCAGCAACCTAAGCTGGTATTGAATGGAAACATATTGCGCCATGAAGAAAATCCAAACTATCTAGGAGTCACCTTTGATCGTCGCCTGACATGGAAGGCACAGGCTGAGAAAAATCGAACAAGAGCAAGGCAGAGAATGGCAATCATGAAAAAGCCTGCTGGTACAACATGGGGAGCAGATGAGAAAGTTCTCAAGAAGTTATATACTGGACGGGTGAGGCCAGTACTGGAATATGGCATTGCAGCTTGGGCAACAGCAGCTAAGTCAAACTTTAACAAAATAAGTAGAGTCCAAAATCAAGGATTGCGAATCATAACTAGAAGCCTGAAGACAAAGCCTATTAATGAACTAGAAAAGATCACTTGTTTACAACCAATGCAGGACAGAAGAGATAGCAGAGCCCAGCAACAAGCAGAAAAATTCAGAAGATTGACAGACCACCCTATGTATAACAGATGTAATGGTGTTGGAAAGAGAAGACTGAAGCGTAGCAACTTTGTAGAAACTGCACATCGAAAGATTAGGGCAGATCCCATACTTAACATATCAACAGTCAACCCCATTTACAATGCAGACAAGTTCCCAGCTTGGAGACAGCAGCAACTGCCTGAGATGATAGAAAACATTCCTGGTATTGAGAAAAAGAAAACTCAGAACGTCTTCTTCTTCTTCTGCGTTCATCCAGTTTTTTTTCCCGGATGTGATTGCGTTGTGCCTTCTTACAGCAAAGCTGCGTTCTTGTGCCGTTAGGCCGACACATCCGACTTATGCGGGCATTTGTTGACCGGGTTAACCATCCCGGACACTAAGAATGAAACCGAAAGAAGAAAAATATCCCTAAACTACATAAAGGAACATTACCCAAGCAGCAACTGGACCCATGCATATACAGATGGATCAGCCAAACATTCAATAGAAAATAGAGGAGGAGGAATTTTCCTAAATGTAAAAAATGGAGTGAAAAAAAAACAGTCAGTGGCAACTGGAAAATTTTCATGTAACTTCAAAGCGGATTTATGATATTTCTTGTCACAATTTTTTTGCCATATTTTTTTTTTTATTCTGTGAGATCTAACATCTCCTGTGTGGTGAATTATTTATGTTCTTTTTTGTTTCCTCTCGTGTTTATAGGTATATCTTCGCTGGCATCTCAACACAATTATTGAATTCTTGCAATCTTTCTTCTATTGAAATCTACTGAATGCCTCACATGAGACAACAGACAAAGTTACTCTTGCAAAGTTTCCATGTTTAGCAGAAAACGATTTCTTCTTCTTCTTCTTCTTCTTCTTCTTCTTCTTCTTCTTCTTCTTCTTCTTCTTCTTCTTCTTCTTCTTCTTCTTCTTCTTCTTCTTCTTCTTCTTCTTCTTCTTCTGCGTTAATCCGGAGTTTTTTTTTTCTTTTCCGGACGTGATTGCGTTATGCCTGTTTACAGCAGAGCTGCGTTCTTGCGCCGTTAGGCCAACACATCCGACTTCTGCGGGCATTTGTTGACCGAGTTAACCTTCCCGGGGAAGGAGATTCCAAAACATGACCACCGGGTCGTAGGGCAAGCGAGCTAGCCATTGCACCATGGCGACTCTCCGCCCTTTAGACTGCGCTTATGACATTTCTCTTAGTAGTTAGGTTATCATGACTTCTGCATATCCCTCCTCGCCCCCTCGCAATCGATTCCTACCTACTCTATCCGTAAATGGCAGTTTCAATAACTTCTCAGCGTTTCTTACGGCTGCAGTTAAACTTCTGTAGTTCTGGGAGAGAGCAGATTCAAATATAAAGTTATATTTATAATGACGCACCTTCCGGTAGACGGGGTTGCAGCTACCATAAGGGACAAATAACGGGAAATGGTCGGAAATTGGGTTAACGGAAATCTCTAGGTCATACACTGACTTATTATGGCTTGTATTCAACAAGGTGTTTGGCTGAAATAAACCGTGAAGGCACGCATTCATAAGGACAAGGCATTAACCGACAGGCAGCGTACGTGTCTTCTTCTTCTTCTTCTTCTTCTTCTTCTTCTTCTTCTTCTTCTTCTTCTTCTTCTTCTTCTTCTTCTTCTGCTACTTCTTCTTCTTCTTCTTCTTCTTCTTCTTCTTCTTCTTCTTCTTCTTCTTCTTCTTCTTCTTCTTCTTCTTCTTCTTCTTCTTCTTCTTCTTCTTCTTCTTCTTCTTCTTCTTCTTCTTCTTCTTCTTCTTCTTCTTCTTCTTCTTCTTCTTCTTCTTCTTCTTCTTCTTCTTCTTCTTCTTCTTCTTCTTCTTCTTCTTCTTCTTCTTCTTCTTCTTCTTCTTCTTCTTCTTGCTCTTGTTCTTCTTCCTCTCCTTCTTCTTCTTCTTCTTCTTGTTCTTCTTCCTCTCCTTCTTCTTCTTCTTCTTCTTCTGGTCTGCTGCTTCTGTTTTTTTCTTCGTCTTCTTTTGAAGAAGAGGAAGAACAAGAAAAAGAAAAGGCATCGACGGAAAAAGCTAAAGTGTAAGAAAACAAATATATTTTCTGGTTGCTTTGAGGGGTGGGTAAAATAATGGAAGAGTAACTAAATAAGTAGCTAGGTAGGCAGATCGAGCCTATACTGATCACACTGTTGCATACCCTTTAAAGGACGTTGCAGTCAACACCATAATTTTTCTGCTGTTGTGATCTCTTGGCAAGTTTACTTTCACTAGTTTGCCATTGCTTTCTGAATGATTTTAGTAAAAAAAAAAAAAAACGCAACGTGGTCTACTGCTAAATCGCGCGCAACATTGTTTCGAACATGGGTATGCGGGATGACGAACAACATCCGTGAAGCCTTGGCCACAGAGCCGGTCTCCACCTATGAGTAAGTGGATAGAAACAAATAACTAAACAATAACAACAAAATGAATGCGAGTAGAACAGCTTTCTGCCGAGAGTCAGAACTTCATTTTGGAATCCTTTTGAAGGATTGGATTCCCTTACAGTCATTGTTAGCGAACTTCATATCAGACGTAGCAGGACCGGAAGTCGTTAATGATCTGGCTCCCAGTAACACGTGACCTCCATAGAAGTCTCCAACCTTCTAGTTACATGATAACGAAACCGTGTCACCAGTCAAGGATTGTCAAAGAAGTCCTTCACAAATAGCACACACGGGTTATCAATGGGCTCTTTTCATTCTGCGCAAAAAAACCGCGCGTTATCAAGCTGAAAGAGCTCCTTGTAGGCAACGTGGGTGCATGTGGGGCTTCCTGTCACGTCGGTTTGAGAACTTTCTTTGGCAAGTAACCGCGATGTCCCACATTTAAATACACTTTTTTTTTTGGTGCGTGCATATCTTCACAGCTAGATTTACTCTTCATTATTGTAATGTGCAGAAATGGGGATATGAATAAAGTTACTTGCATATCCTTTAAAGGACGTCGCAGTCAACCCCAACATTTGTTCGCTTTTTGTGTTGTCTTGGTTATTTTACGTTAAGTAGTTTGCCATTGCTTTTTAAACGACCGATACTCATACAGTTGTGTGAAAACAAACTCATGCGATTTGCTGCCTAATTGCCCGCAGCCGTGTTAAGAATGGGATATCTTCTTCTTTTCGTTCATCCGGAGTGTTTTTTCAGATGTGATTGCGGTGTGTCTGTTATGCGCCCTTGGGCCGAAACCCGTAGGCCAACACATCGACTTTAGCGTGCTTTTTTGACCAGGTAGCATTCCTGGGAGACTCTCACTTTTGTGGTGCCATCTGCAATCATGCTGGCCAAGGTTGAACGGTCGAAGACAACGGTCATCCCTCAAAGGAAGGCAGGGACAGTCCATAGCATTTTCCGCCATCCAAGGTTGCTTCCATAGTTGCAGGGCCGACACATAACGCCCTGGGTCTGGGATCACCGAGGGAGATCGTCACGTCCTGCTCATGGCTGCTTTAAATCCTCACTTCAATATATTGGTCATTTCGTTTCCCCGGGTCATTCCCGCACAAACCAGACAGGTATGCAGACGGCATCCATTCGGCGAGTTTTCGGACATGTGCTTGTCGTTGCGCCCATCAGAGCTTTTCCAGGCACAACAGACATTCGGAAAACTACCCAGTCAGAGCTGTTCCGAACAAGAGCGGCATTCGGAAACTAGGTAGTCAGAGCTGTTCCTAGCACGAGAGACATTCGGACGGGACATTTCACTCGGACGTAATTGCGTAGTGTCAATTTTTAGTTTGCCACCCATAGGACGACACTTCCGGCTTCAGCGGGCATTTTTTAATGAGGTTAGCCTTCCTCTGGTTTCGAGGCACGTTGGACTGTTGTGATGTCGCTAACATCTCAGCTGGTCAAGACAGAACGATGAACGACATCGTGGTCGGCCCTCAAGGGAAGGCAGGGGAAGACCATGAGCATTCCCTCGCTATCCAAGGGGGCTTCCATAATTGCAGAGCCGGCACATATTGCTCTGTGACTGGGCTCACCTGAGGAGTTGCCACGTCCTGCTCATGGCTGCTTTAGTTCCTCACTTCCATGTGTTGGGCAACTCGTTTGCCACTGATCGCTCAAGCACACACCAGGGACAGTCAGACTGCAAGCGACACCCACTCGGTAAGCTTTTGCTTTTGACTTCGGACCACGCTATAGGTTCGCTCGCCGTGCGTTCCATTTTGCGTCATTGAGACGTTCTTCCACTTTTGTCTACACTCTCTATGAGTTAGATACAGATTTCGCAGCCATTTTCTTCGACTGGGGGAACTTTTTTGACTTTTTGGACTCGCTCACGAGGTAGGCTACTTGTGCTGCCGGATTCAGCACCTTACCTTCGTGCAGCGGTGAACGAGAAACTGCCTGGCCCTCTCATACGGGAATCTCTCATATCCCCCAGCTGGGAGTCTTCGAACTTTTATCAGACCTGAGCATGTAGCTTGCTCAGTATCACGCCTTTATTTTTCGAAAGGTGGCTATCTGCCCGGCTCTCAGGTCCAAGGGTTTGTGGCTTAGAGGCGTTCAGCCACAGCCCTCGACAGGGAGCCTTTAGTGTTTTGTCCGGACCAAGATATTCTGCCTTCGTGCGCCTGATTTAAGTTTTAGACTGCTATCCTCAGTCTCACCTGCAGAGCAGCAGGTTGTGTCTCTCTTAGTCTGGTCCCTATCCCATATGCTGTCCGATATGTAGTTTTTCACCCTTCGGCAAGCACATGGGGTCGATGGGACACGCAAGTTCCCCCACCACGGCAAGGTGGAGACACATCGGGGGAGAGAATGGGATATGGTTTATTACGAAGTGCGCCATACATACTTCGTCACAGAGCATGTTCTATTAAACTACTGAGATTACATTGCTGAATGTCTTCCCCATGTTTATGTGTTGTATTTTCGTGTATTTGTGTGCTAATGAAGTCTAGTCTCCGCATGTGCTTTGTTTTCCGTACTTGTGTTCTGTAAAGCTGCATTACTTCCTACTATTTTATATTGTTTACATTTCTACACTTTACCGTAGCTCCACCAATTTTATTCATACCTGAACTTTGTTAAGGGTATATTTTTAATGACTGTGCAGTGTTTGAAAATTAGGTAAATTCAAACCTTGGACCGGCAATATTTTCAAATACTGCACAATCATTAACATTACACCCTACATAAGAGACATGGCATCTTGGTGCATGCTGTTTTAAAGGTTTAAGGTGTGAGGGCAAAAGGATCGATTTCATTGCACCGGGTTCATTCCTTATGGTCTCTTTTTGTAGACGCCTGATAAAAGTGTTCAAAGAGCACAAACTTCATAGCTCCAGCGGCGACCTAATGGGTGGAGATGGCACCAACATCTTTCTTATTTAGTTTAGTTGGTTGGTGAACACTCTGGGGTTCTGATCCTGGGGTAACAGATAGCAAGTCTAGCCTCCTCAGACAATGTCAACAAAATTCGCGTGCACCTTGTGGGCCTTAAACATTCCTCATCAGTTGGAAACTGGAACGAGCATGCCGAATTGGTGGCTGCACAGGCAACATTTCAAAATCTGAATACTAATTTCTTCTCAAGTTATTCTCTATATCTTCTTACAGTGGAGCCTCGCCCTCAACCAACTCACCCAAGTCATTTGTAGACTTCAAGTCTTCATATAGCGGGTATTTGCATAAGTGTTTCAGTCTCCCCAATAAATCACAACTGGTAGGAATCCAGGGAGACCTTATGCTAGAATTAAAGGACCCATGTGAACTTATGATAGATTTTTCTTGTGGATTTAAAAAAATTTTTTTTTTTAAAAAGATTAATAGATTTGTAGACACAGGAGTCTCCGTGGCGAAGTGGTCAAGCCGTTTGACTCGGGCTCCGAAGGTTGTGTGTTCGATCCCGGCCGCGTCCTTCGGTTCACGAGTGAAAATTTTCGGAGACTCCTGTGGGTCGCCGCTAGAGCTACTGAGTTCGTGCTTTCTGCGACGTTTAAGAGACCAGAAAGAGACCGAGCCATATGGGATAAAACCCGGTGCAATGTAGTCGGCCCTGTCGACTTTTAAGTGACTATTTTATTTTTTTATTTGTAGACTTTTTCACGTTTCAAGTATTGTACAGCTATGTTTTCTGCGGGATGAGGTAGCATGACCCAGGCCAACCCTCCTTAAGCGCTTCATACGGCACGCATGCTACAATACGATTTTACTATTCTTTGCTTATCTTATATCCTCCTGCAATAAACGGAAGATAATAGAGGCAAATTTCAAAGACAGGTCACATACTGAGAGAAAAATCTATCATAAGTTCACATGGGCCCTTTAATTCTAGCATAAGGTCTTCCTGGATTCCTACCAGTTGTGATCTATTGGGGAGACTGAACCACTTACGAAAATACCCGCGTGCAATGAATGTGATCCTGTACAATTGAAACTTTACGTCCAATTCCCTTAAATATGCAAAACAGCCTTTGGTCAGATTCAACCTCTAGATCTCACTGTAGATTTATGGGAACTTAGCAAGGTCTTGAATTTGGAGACTTGAAGCGGGTGTCCTACATTCTTTTGTTGCCGCGTATCGTTTTACGTTTTCCTCTGCTCTCTGGCTCAATGGTTCAACTACTTTTAAACAGCCAGCAGTCACGTTTGGTGGACGTGAGGGTTTACTTTCAGTCATTTTAATCACCAGGTCAAACTGCCAGGCAACGTTTTATTACTGATAATGATATCCCTAGAGTCCGGGTGTCAGGGCGGTTATAGTTTATTCATAGTCTGGTTTATGTGGGTCACACAAGATGGAAACGATAATAAGAGAACTGCTTTTTTAAGCACAATAGGTAAGATTGTTGTGTTTTTTAGAACAGAACCGGTGACGTTCTTCTCTTGGAGGTTGTTAGTGCCGTCTTGGCCTAAGAGTATACTGGACAGTTGCAAGGGGTTCTAGGCGATCTTAGTTGCCCAGTGGCGAGTTAGGCACTCGTTAATCCTTTGTTTGTTGCTGAATTTTGCGTGTGGGTTAGCTTTCCCTATCAACGGTGTCCCTCGCCATCAGGCGAACCCATCCCGTCTTCAGAGGTATTTGTAATTTACGTCTCAAAAGTCAAGGACGACAGGTCAACATTTAAGTCCGACTGTCCGGTGTAGGGGATGAACCCCTGACCTCGGCATCAGCACACCGGATGTTTAAGAAGAGGCTTTCTTGTGCATTCGGCCATGCTGACCTGCATATGTTTATTCAAGTATTTTCGTGTTCAGAAGTGTATGCTAATAAATGCTTAATTAACATCATTTTGTTTTTAGATTAAACTTTGATTTTACCGACTATAGCAACATCTAGAACGGTCTTTAAGAAAGTCTTAAAAATCGAGAGGATCGACTTCATTGCACCTGGTTTAGTCCCATATGGCTCTGTTTCTTTATACAGGGCACCCTGCCGAAAGCGTCGCACAAAACATGAACTCTGTAGCTCCAGCGACGATCCCCAGGAGTCTCAGATAAAAATGCATTCGTGAACCGAAAGACGCAGCGCGGAATCGAACCCACAACCTTCGAAGCACGAGACAGACGGCTTGAATACTTCGCCACGGAGACTCCCAAGGTGTAATTGTATTTACCGCTTACATTTGTATTCCAGTGGATATGTGGTGCTTATCCTCTTGGCTTCTAAGATTCGTCATCGTTGCATTCTGGTGTCGTTACTTATCGTTCCAGTAAAACACTGGCTGTAAGTAAGTCGCGTTCCTCCCCTCAAATATCGCTGTTTCCTGGATCCACATATACATCCACACTTACATCCACACTTACATCCACACTTACATCCACACTTACATCCACACTTACATCCACACTTACATCCACACTTAGACTAACACTTACATTCATATGTACATACATACTTACATCCACACTTAAACCCACTTACATCCACAATTACACCCACACTTACATCAAAATTTACACCCACATTTACATCCACACTTGCGTCCACACTTACACCCACATTTACATCCACACTTACACCCACACGTAATACACACTTACATTCACACTTACACACACACTTGCGTCCACACTTACACCCACACTTACACCCACACTTTCATCCACACTTACATCCACACTTACACCCACACTTACATCCAGACTTACATCCACACTTACACCCAGACTTACATCCACACTTACACCCACACTTACACTCACACTAACATCCAGACTTACATCCACTCTTACACCCACACTTACATCCACACTTTCATCCACACGTACATCCACACTTACATCCAGACTTACACCCACACTTACATCCAGACTTACACCCACACTTACACCCACACTTACACTCACACTAACATCCAGACTTACATACAATCTCACTCATTCTGAAATAAGTGGCCGTGGCAAGGTGTTGCGAACACAATTCACAATCTGGCATACCGCGTTCGAAACACAGCTGCGGGCGATTTGGAAGACGACCGCCTTGCGTTAGTTTCAATACAGTGGTAGGAGTGTCGGTTGTTTTAAAAAGCAACGACAAACTACTGAAAGTAAATTTGACAAGAAATCTAAAACGGCCAAAACATGATGGGATGGTCTATGACGTCCTGTAAAGGATATGCAACTAACTTTTTAACAATTGTGAAACTACAATAAATTAGCAGTTTTCTATAGTTAGTGAATAAGTAGATGGGTTATTTTTGCAGGTCATACACTGTACGCTGGACGGCTTGTGGGTCATCTGCTTCCAATGTTAAACAAATTAGCAAGATTAATCATGTTATTGATTGATTGATTTAGGAATCGACATCACAGCATTCGGGGCATTCCCATAAGTGCTCCGTCCCCATCCCCAGCAGCTAGCGAAGAGTTCCAACACTAATAGTACCAGTAGCAATCTGATTATAAGTCCGTCTCGCCTTTCCTTTGAGCGTCGGCCAGGTCCCCTCGTCACTCCTCGCTGTCTCATTCTTGCCAGACCATGGTAATCCATTTGCTCCTCCGAGGTGTCACGTGCTCCCACAAGGCCGCAACCACGTCTGCCTTGTCATGTATCAATACTCCACCAAGTTTTGCAGAGCCAGCCAATCTGTCCGCCTGTTCATTTCCCAGCACACCGGCATGCCCCGGAGAAAAGATCCAGGCGATGCTTGTCACCCGTGACCTCCAAAGCGAAGCAAGCCACTCCGCACGAAGTCTGCCCGTCCTCACCCTCGTCAGCATGCTTTCTGAGTCAGTTACAATCACGATTCTAGGTGTTAACTCAACCATTCGAGAACCGTCTCAACGATATAGAGCGCCTACCGTACATATCTAACACTTTCTATCACTCGGTGGGATTGTATATTCAGACAGACGATCCGCAGTTTGGGCACGTTTTGAGGAGAAATAAACTTGAGAACTTGGTGAAAACTGGTACAACTGAGGGGGGGGGGGGACAAGGGGAACGCGGGGAGTTAATTATCTACATGGCTTGGTCACATGGCATAATCGAGACCAAAATACAGAATTGATCCACGACTGATGATCGTGTGAGATGACGAAACATGACCACAAAAGCTTATCAGCATGAAACATGATAATGATGATGTTAAAAATCCACCCCCATGGGGATTTGAACAAATGCCCATCCCGACGGCAGGCAAGTGTGCCAACCTCTACCCTAGCGAAATGTATTTCCAAATTTAGTAGTGACTAAAACAACCAAACACCAGCAATCTTCTTTAAAAGATAGACGTAGTTATTTTACAAACGAACAAAGAAAAACGACCGTGTCCTTGTACGGTAAGCATAGCCCTTCATCAATCAACAGGCCCGGTCAAATTCAAATATCGGTCAGACTGACAGTTAGCGTGAACTCAAAGGTCACGAGACATGCGCAAATGTGTGTATTTCTGAAACCATTAGATATTGTTAAACAATCTTTAGTGACAAGTTTTCCTTCAGATTAAAATCAAATTCTTGTCTCCACCCCTGCAGCGGGTCAAAGATCAAATTCTCTATTGGCTTTCAAAAGAAACCTACCGGAAAGGAAACGCGGAGCCCGCAATGGAACTCCGGCTGCATGATTTGATTTCAAGCAGCCATTACCGATTCGGCGTGCATGCTTGTATGAATGTAACTGATAATTGTACTGCTTGTGTGTGGGTGCGGCAGGTGGTTGCAGTTCTATTGGCCTGGTGAAAAGTTACGTGCTTTTGTAAATAATGTTAGGTTACAATATGCCGCATATCCGGTCTATTTTTTTTTCATTTTTGCATTGTTCATTGTTCGGTTTCCTGTCGAGGAAACACCTTGTGTATTTGTTATTCACCACATGCACATTATATTTTCCGTTAATTATCATGTAAAAGTCCGATAAGTAAAGGGTCATTGTACACGTCTTTAACTGATTAATGTCACGGGGTGATTAATCGTCTTTAGCGACTTCCCGAGTCTGCCATAGGCTAATATACAGTAGTTTTCTTATGCACCACCTTTAAGTTAATATTTTGAAAATATTGCTGTTCCAAGTTTTGTATTTACCTTTTATGTTACATTAATTCACAGAGGTTGAAAACAAAACTTGGAGCGGCAATATTTTCAAAAACCCTACAGCCATTAAAACTACACCCTATTCAATATGTCTGCTACCATACTACCAACTTTCAAGTCCTAACTTCCCATTTCCTTCATCAATTTTTGTTAGGTCCAAATCTACTTGTGTTTTGGCGCTGAATCTGTTAAGACACCTTGGGCATGCGGTGCTCGGTCTCCATTTGTATAAACACATCGGTGCGTGAGGTGGTCAATGTTGCACCGGCCACCTTATCTTCCCTAGACAATTTCTGGTACCCATTATGTAGACCGGGTCGTCTGGGATCTCAGGTCAATTTTAAACATTCGAATCCCCGCCGATGCAGATTGAATCCATGACCAGTGGGTCGGTAGGCGAGAACTACCACTTAGCTACTCGACTCACTTATCATCATACGTACTGCTCATACCTATGGGTGACCACCCGAGTCTCGAACCAGGACAGTGCTCTTGTCTCAACTATGCCATTGGCCAAGTTGTTCAATTGTTAATTTCCTTGTCTTCCCTTAGCGATTATCCAGCTAAATTTGCCAGTTGTTGCTAAGCTGGCCGAGTGGCTAGAACGCCGAGCATCCGTCGGGAGAAGACTAAGGTTCGAATTTTCAGTAAGAAGATGGATATTTTTTTTTTTTTAATGTCGGGGGCAAAAAAGAAAACCCTAACCTGCACAGCTGGCGGCGACTGCACGAGCTTGACGGCCTTAATTTCTCAGGCTGGGGACCTCCTTATCTTATACCGCAAGGTACAATAGTCAATAAGACAGTTTTCATTTTGACAGTCGCTGATTCTTTGACAGTATAAGTCTAATTTATCTAACTGTTTTGTGGTTTTAACCTATTTTTCGAAGAACTGCCTAATTAGTTTTCTCACCTTCCTTGTGATGCTTTTCACGTTCGAAACACAACGGAGCTGTTTTTTTTTCGAAAACGGTATAGGTGCCGGTCGTTAAAAAAGCAATGGCAAACTACTGAAAGTAAAACTTGCCCAGGCATCAGGAACAGCTAAAATACTGGGGTTGACTGCTACGTCCTGTGAAGGACATGCAACTAAAAGACATAACACTCTTATAACAACCATACTGGAGCTCAAGGCTGAGGAAAAGCAAGCAAGAGGTAGACAACGATACAAGTGGGAAGATAAGGAGACGGCACTTGATTGATGATGATGATTGATGATAGAAATCGTATTTTCACTACCATTAGATGTTTGTCAACATGTCTGTTTATCGTCCAAGTTTCTCATGCACACAGCAGATTAGGCTTTATATAGCATTTTCCTAACTATCACAATCAAGTGGCTTTTCGACTGGCGTGGGCGATCATGCTTCTACACAACTTGCAATGGCCAATAGAATATATAGAAGATTGACAGACCACCCTATGTATAACAGGTTTAATGGTTTTGGAAAGGGAAGACTGAAGCGTAGCAACTTTGTAGAAACTGCAAAACGAAGGATTAGGGCAGATCCTATACTTAACATATCAACAGTCAAACCCATTTACAATGCACACAAGTTCCCAGCTTGGAGACAGCAGCAACTGCCTGAGATGATAGAAAACATTCCTGGTATTGAGAAAAAGAACACTCAGCATGAAACTGAAAGAAGAGAAATAACTTCAATAGAGAATGGAGGAGGAGGAATTCTCCTAAATTTAAAACATGGAGTGAAAAAAAAACACATTCAGTGGCACCTGGAAAATTTTCAAGTAGCTTCAAAGCGGAGGTAGAGGCTCTGAAAACTGCAGCAGAAATGCTTTTGATGGAGGAAAATAAAGAGAAGCAAATAGCTATCTTCACAGATGCAAAGTCAGCTGTCTCAATACTGAACATCAATAACAGCACAGAACTAACTGACCTAAGAGCAGCACTCCATGGTCTATGCCAGAAATCCAAAAAAGTTGTAATACAGTGGATCCCATCACATTGCAGTATACCTGGAAATGAAGAGGCTGACAGACTAGCAAAAGAGGGCGGACGACTACCACAGCCTGACATAGACATAATCTATAATGAGGCAAAAAGGTTTATAAAAAGCACTTATAGAACCAAATGGGAATCAGAGCATCCAGGCCACCAGAAGGATGATGCATATTACAAACTCGACCGAAGAGAACAAGTAGCAATCTTCAGCACTACGCACAGGACATAACAGGCTGAAACACCACTTGTTCAATAAACTAAAGATAGGAGATACCGATGAATGTAATTGTGGAACTGGTAAAATGACAGCTAAACATTTGCTGCAGGAGTGCCCAATATATGCAGAACAGAGAAAGATATTTTGGCCCACACCTGCTTCATTTGAGGACAAGCTCTATGGAGATATCAACAAGCTCAAGTTGACTACAGCTTACTTTAACTACATTCAGGTTGACATCTAAAGGTGCAAGAAGATGTATTTAGACTGCCACACTTCATACCACAGGTATGTCGATTACAAAAGCGTCCCAGAGGCATGAAATGGAATATTGCTTGGCTAGCAAATCCATTACGTGGAAAGTCCGAAATAAAAGCTCACTGTGTGGGCTTCATAAAAGGTGGAAAAAGTGTCCTAGTGACACAAAATGGAATATTGCTTGGATAGCAAATCCATTACGTGAAAAGTCCGTATCGAAAGCTCACTGTGTGGGCTTCATAAAAGGTGGGAAAAGTGTCCTAGTGGCACGAAATGGAATATTGCTTGGATAGCAAATCCATTATGTGGAAAGTCTGAATCGAAAGCTCACTGTGTGGATGTCATCTGCAGACTGCATTCTTCTGGTTTCCGGAGGAACAGCCTATGGTGAACGGAAGGCCCAATATACGGAAGTGAGGCTAAGCAGCCATGTGCAGGACGTGACGATTCCTTGGGTGAGCCCAGTACCAGAGCGCTGTGTGATGGCTCTGCAAGTATGGAAGCCTCCTTGGATGGCGGGGAATGCCCATGGTCTGCCCCTGCCTTCCCTTGAGGGTTGACCAGGATGTCTTTGGCTGTTCTATATGGGCCAGCTAGGATGGGGGATAACACCACAACAGTGAGATTCAAACGTCCTAAGAAACCCCCGGGAAGATTAACCCGGTCAACAAATGCCCGCAGAAGTCGGATGTGTCGGCCTAACGGCGCAAAAACGCAGTTCTGCTGTAAACAGGCACAACGCAGTCACATCCGAAAAAAAAAATCCGGATGAACGCAGAAGAAGAAGAAGAAGAAGAATATATCAGTTCTTGCTCTAACACTATTCCTTACCATGACATAAGACAAAGTCTAGAATGCTTTCCTGCGCTACAGCGAATTAACGTTACTTTTGCAACGAAATCGCATTAGACCTTCAATTGCTCAACATGTTGTAGGAACCCATTCTGTACCCTGCAAGTCACCATACGTTTGTGTCTTACTTCTTACATCACGGTATACTTTTATTAGGACTTAATCAACGAGTAATGGTGATTTGTTTTGATAAGATGCTAATTGTTTACTTTTCTGTTGAATAAGGTTGACTCTAGTTTCAGCAGCATGGGAGCTCTTCGTTGGCTAACGAAGAAGGGACGGAGCACGTGTGGGTGTGTCCGGAGTTCAATTATATTGATTCTTGATTTAATGCCGTCAATTTTCCTACACCCTTATTTAGCATTCAACTGTTAAAGGAAACCACGTAGGCCCCCCCCCCCCCCCCCTGTTGCTTGACTATATAATAACTGTCTGGAATAGATAGAAGACCATAACTGTCTGGTACAGAAAGTAACAACTGCCTGGTACAGAAAGTAACAACTGCCTGGTACAGAAAGTAACAACTGCCTGGTACAGAAAGTAACAACTGTCTAGTACAGAAAGTAACAACTGCCTGGTACAGAAAGTAACAACTGTCTGGTACAGAAAGTAACAACTGCCTGGTACAGAAAGCAAGAACTGTGTGATACACAAAGTAACAACTGCCTGGTACAGAAAGTAACAAGTGCCTGGTACAGAAAGTAACAACTGCCTGGAACAGAACGTAACAACTGCCTGGTACAGAAAGTAACAACTGCCTGGTACAGAAAGTAACATCTGCCTGGTACAGAAAGTAACAACTGCCTGGTACAGAAAGAAAATACTGTGTGGTATAGAAACTAACAACTGCCTGCTACAGAAAGTAACAACTGTGTGCTACAGAAAGTAACAACTGTGTGGCACAGAAAGTAACAAGTGTGTGGCACAGAAAGTAACAACTGTGTGGTACAGAAAGTAACAACTGCCTGGTACAGAAAGTAACAACTGCCTGGTACAGAAAGTAACAACTGCCTGGTACAGAAAGAAAATACTGTGTGGTATAGAAACTAACAACTGTGTGCTACAGAAAGTAACAACTGCCTGGTACAGAAAGTAACAACTGCCTGGTACAGAAAGAAAATACTGTGTGGTATAGAAACTAACAACTGCCTGCTACAGAAAGTAACAACTGTGTGCTACAGAAAGTAACAACTGTGTGGTACAGAAAGTAACAACTGTGTGGCAAATAAAATAATAACTGTGTGGTACAGAAAGTAATAACTGCCTGATACAGTTTGTGACAAAAAGTAGCAATTGTCTGGAACAGAAACTAACTGTGTACAAATGCATTTTTTTTAAAAAGTTGCATATCCCTTACAGGACGTTGCAGTCAACACCAACATTTTTCAGCCGTTGTTGACGTTCTTGGCAAGATTACGCTCAGTGGATTGCCATTCCTTTCTTAATGACAGGCTCACATACCCTGTAAATAACCAAACGCGACGCGATACGCTGCCGAATCTCGCTCAGCTGTGTTCCAGACGTGGATATACGGGAATACGGAGAAAGTCGTTAACCCCTTCAACTACAGAAGAAAAAAAACAATTGCACGTAGTTACTGCCCTGTTCATACAAGGCTTTAATTTGATTCCCCTCGTAAGTATCTTAATAGCATGATTATTAGGATATTCTCTGTGAAAATGTCAGTAGCCGCGCTATCCTCGGCCTAGCATTTGAGTTCACCGAAGCATGCAATGTTGTTACAGGCCCAAGCTGGAGAGAGATAAGAGAGCACTGCAGGACTTTGAAAACAAAGCAACTGAAATAATATTCTGATTAGTAAAAGTTGGTTATGCTAATGATTGGAGATAAGCACAAATAAAGAAATACTGCAAATAAGGGATGCTGGTTTATGACTAATATCTTGAAATCAAACAGATTCGGATAGCTAGCAGTTACACTCGAATCGATGCAGGGGAGACAAAACTAGCTATTATTTACACATTTCAGTTATATGAACAAAGTGGAGAACCAAGAAGAGGATCGATGCTGGTAAAGAACTGTGGAGCTTAATCAGCTGGGCGTTGACAACAAAAAGGAGATCACAGAGATACCAGAATAATGGAAACATTATGCTAGAAGATAATAGACTTCAGCGGTTGAACCTGTGGGACTGATGCAAAACTAAAATAGAAAACAGAACTCTACACAAAAGGTGTACGGTGGGATAATTGAGGGATGTCATGTTGTAAAAGTATTTTAAACGTAGGTAAGGGGTTGGGGGGGGGGGGGGGGAATGAGGAAAGTAAAAGTAGATGAGACGGGGAAACATGAGAAGAAGAAGAAGAAGAAGAAGAAGAAGAAGAAGAAGAAGAAGAAGAAGAAGAAGAAGAAGAAGAAGAAGAAGAAGAAGAAGAAGAAGAAGAAGAAGAAGGAGGAGGAGGAGGAGGAGGAGGAGGAGGAGGATGCGTGAAAGAAGAACTAGTTACGTGCGGTTCTGCAACACCACTGTAGCCTTCATGTGAGCTCACATAGCGATGTGATGTTCTCAGCTTGGATACATCTTTACACCAAACGCTCAAACGACTTGAACGCCTGTGCAACGGATCTGGGAGTTAGTAATCTGTCTTCCAGAAATGTTATCGACCGACCAACCAGCGTAACCTCACGGTAGCTGTGGTACAAACGGCCTACAGTTTGACCGTAATGCGGCATACAACTGTATATCGTCATTATCGCCATCATCATCATCATCATCATCATCATCATCATCATCATCATCATCATCATCATCATCATCATAATCATCACCATCATCATCATATAGCTGGTCTTTCGCAGATATGTGTGTCGGTCTTTAAGAAAACAATGGCAAAATGCTAAACGTAACATTTTATGGAAAATGAAAAACAGTCAAAAAGGTGCCGCGATTGATTACAGCGTCCTGTTCTGAGTTGAGTTGAGTCCAGCACGGACATCAGTGCACTCTGGCCATTCCCACAAGTACTCAGTCATCACCTTTAACAGCCATCGTAGAGTTTCAGTACAAATGGTGACCGTTACAATCTGATTACATGTTACACTATCCTGTACAGTACATGTAACAAATTTGATCAGGCAGTAAGAATCAAAGCAACAGCGGGGACAATGTTGTTTCATTCCACAGCTGAATGCATCAGAACGGGATTGGAAAAGTATGAGAATGAGTTTAAGAATCATTATCACTGAAATCGAGACACTCCAGCACATCCTACTTCCTCTTCTTCGTTAGTCAACGAAGATTTTCCATGCTGATGAAATCGCCGACAAGTTTCTCAGTCTCTGTTCATGTCTCCTGCCTCGCGCACTCTCATGCTCCAGCTGTCAGCAATATTTCATGTCCATCTTCACTTTGCTTGACCTGTGTTTCTTCTTCCACGAACCATGCCCTCCATTGATATTCTTTCAGGCCCGTGTGACGTTCAATATGGCAAAAGTAGTTCAGTTTCCGAGCCATAGTGTTGTTCATGAGCGAGAAGTACTGAAATACTTAAGCCGAAAACTTGGTTTTATTGCATCTGGTTTTACCCTATTTGGTGCGGTCTCTTTCCACAGAACGTCAAACCGCTTGTTGAGAGCATTGCAAAAGCACGAACTCCGTAGCTCCAGCGATGACACACTAAGAGTCTCTGGAAAATTTGCAAGCGCTGTCTGAACGACTCAGTCCGGAGAGCAAACCCACGGACTACCTGGCCCTAGACAACTGTCTTAATTAACCTCTTCACCATGGAGATGAGCCAGTTTTTTTCGATAATCAGATCTTGTATAATACTGTATAAATAAAACACATAAAATGGGACAATACTTACGCAAATAAAGACAATACATAAAAATATAAGACAATAAATAATATAAGACAGTAAATAAGCATATAAGACAATAAATATGAGAATTACGAAAGAACTCAACACTGAGTTTCAATTGGAATAATTATATAACATTTTCCCCATGATATTCTATCTCTCCAGACTCAGGATTGAGTTTCATAACGCCTGTTTTTAACGAGGACAGACAACAAATGTCCCCTCTTCCCTTTCAATAGAACTCTCGCCGTCTTTCTTCAAGCGTTTCTTTGTTTCAAATATAATTAATATTTTTTTCCGCATGAGTTGATTCGAGTAATGTATGATGAGTCCTATTGCTTCCACGACCGGCTAGACAAGTTGTTTTGTCTCCACTTGGGCCAGGGGGACACATAATAACCTCTTTGCCAACAAAAATCAATATTGTTTGTCTTCCTGCTCTAAGAGAGAAAAATTCAAATTGGACAAGCGGAAAAACAATTTAAAAAAATAAAAAAATACACCGGCGGCAACGTGGAGTGAGGGTGGTGGAGTGGGAGGTGAGGTTGTTGGTTGAGGAGGCGGGGCTTGCATGAGGGAGGTGAGTTAATGGTGAGACATGATTAAATATGTCGTTTGCAGGACGTAACGACAACCCTTGGTTGATATTTAAGGTAATATTATGTTCAGTAGTTTGCCATTAACAGCTTTCTTTGGTCATGTGATGGGAAGAGAGGCATTGGAGAACATCATGACAACCAGAAAGATCGAGGGGAAGAGAGTGGGAGGTAGGCCTAGAGAAATGATGCTGGATGAATTGAGACGGTGGCATGGAAGAATATATATCACCAGCTGAGTTGATTCAGAGCACCAAAGATAGAGATCTATGGAAAGTCATGAACGTCTACGCCAGTCGGCATGGCACTTGATGATAATGATGATGAGTTTGTCATTGTTTTCTGAATGAGAAGTTAATATTACAGCTCAAATGACGGATGTGTGGAATGAACCTACTACCCCTCCGTCAGTGCACTTGAAGCGCGATGAAGCCCAAGGCCACGCTACTAACTCTAGCGTGATGATTTAGACTAAAACTGAGACTGCCTTCTAGGGAACATCATGGGCTGGTGAGGAGACACGAACTAAAGCAACACATGCAGAGAAATGGTTAATCTTGCCACAGACAACCTCATTCTCTGATAGTCTGTTTAGTTTAGTCGACGGATCAACATCACGGCACACGGTGTAACCATTAAGTGCTCCGTTCTTCTCCTAACTCAAACCTGAGTCCTGAGAATCTCAGTCCAGTGCGCGAACTCCGTATCACCTGCGAGGATTCTGAAATACTTTGGGTAGATTTTTTAACTCGAAATTTTGCCCGGGCAACGCCGTTAGGCTACTCTTCTTCGATTTCCAACTGCCAAAGGAATTTTTATGTGCGCAACAATACACAAGGGCGTCCGATCTCACTACCCAGAGACCAGGGGAAATTATGTTACTAGAAGTCCACTTGAAAAAAATCCTGGCCCTCACCAGGGCTTGAACCCGAAACCTCCAGCCCTCGAGGCGGACACCATACCTCGAGACCACCCAGCCCCCCTTCTCTGATAGTCTGTGGGTTTTCACTCCTCAGAGACAAGCATTGGCGTTCAGTTCGCCTGGATCCCGAATACACTCCCAGCGGAGACTGACTGGCAGAACATTCCTCTCCCTCTTAATATAAAGGCAGACACACCCAGGTCTCGTCGCTGAAACCTTTTATTGGTATATAAGTTGCTAGGATACTCACGTGTTGTATTCCTGAGTGCACGCTGGAATAGTAGTGCTCGAACGAAAGCAGTCGTTGGATGTGGTCCGAATGCGAGAGAGAGAGAGAGAGAGAGAGAGAGAGAGAGAGAGAGAGAGAGAGAGAGAGAGAGAGGGGGGGAGGGAGAGAGAGAGAGACAGAGACAGGGAGAGATAGGGAGACAGAGAGATAGAGAGAGAGAAAGAGAGAGAGAAAGAGAGAGAGAATGAGAGAGAGAGACAGAGAGAGATAGAGAGAGATAGAGAGAGATAGAGACAGAGACAGAGAGAGAGGGACAGAGAGAAGGAGCGAGAGAACGAACGAACGAACGAACGAACGAACGAACTTTATTTTCAAAGGGTTAAGAATTGGGCACGCAGGCCCGTCTAACATTCTGCCCTTCTATCACTCTCTTCCATACATTATTTCATTCACACGTCATTCAAGGCTAACAGAGAACAGCAACAATATAAAACGTATGCATTATAAAAGCATTGGCAAAATGCGAACATCAAAACTACACGATACAGTAACATTAGATAATGGTCAGACACTTATTAGCCATGTGGAATATACTGGCCTACCAAAAGGGGACTGGCTGTTATACTAGGGTTTTGTTATTATTATTATTATCACTATTATTATGGGGGAAGGTAATCCGTACTGAGATAGTGTTCGAGTAATTTGCGATTATATGAATAAGGATTGGTGATGTCTTTTATTTCTTGTGGAAGATTGTTCCACAGCTGAGCTGCAGAGTACGTTAAGCTTGTTTTGTATAAGTCAATCCTAGGCTTCGGAATGTGTAATATATTTAAACGTTTACTGTGTCTAGCATTATATTTAAACAGTGGCCAAAGGTAATTTGGGGCATTCCGATGCAAGATTTTGTGAATTAGTTTAGCTTTATTGAAAAGCAGGCGTTTGCGGAGTGGTAGCAACTGAAGGCGTTTATACAGGCTGGGATTGTCAGATAAATGTTTGCTATAAATTAGACTCATGGCCCGTTTCTGGAGTGAGTAAAGTCGCTTGGTGTTTGAATTAGAAAAACCGTCCCAGATTGTAGAGCAGTAGTCAAAGTGTGTCTGAATATGAGAAGTATAGAATAGTTTCCTTGTGTCCTCATCAAGGAAGTTTTTAATTTTGGCGAGTTGGTAGACTTTTTTCGCTGTTTGTTTAATGAGCGCTTGAACGTGGGAATTAAAGGTTAGGTTTCTATCAATGATTAGGCCTAATGTTTTGTGCTCAATTACACTTTCTACTGGCATGTTATCGATGTGAAGTTGAAGTGATGTGTGTGAGCTTAGAGTTTGAAGTCTTTGTCTTGTTGTTAATAACATTGATTTTGTTTTAGTGATATTAATTTGCATACGATTTGAATAGCTCCACCTAACTACATTATTTAATTCTTGTTGTAAAGACGACTCCAGTAAAATACAGTTTTCAGCGTTTGTGTACACTGTACAGTCGTCTGCAAATAGATCGCAGGACGATGAAAGATGCAAAGGTAGATCGTTAATATATATGGCAAATAATAGAGGGCCAAGAATAGAGCCTTGTGGTACTCCAATATTGAATGTAGTGGTTTGAGACAGCGATTTATTATGTGATACTACTTGCTTTCTGTCCGATAGAAAAGATGATATTAGAGTGACTACATTAGGGCCAATTTTCATTGTCTCAAGTTTCTTAATTAAAATAACATGGTCTATCATATCAAATGCTTTCTTGAAATCAATAAACACAGTTCCACATAGACTGTTGTTGTTTATACTCTCGTGCCAATTTTCTATCATGTTTGTTAGGGCCGTATGGCAAGAATACTTTGGTCGAAATCCTGATTGGCTGTCAACAATAAGCTTGTTGCGAACTAAATACTGTAATGTTACTTTATGGATGTGTTTTTCTAGTGGCTTAGATAGTGATGATAGTAAAGAAATGGGTCTGTAATTGTTCGGGAGACCATTGTCCAATGAACCAGATTTAAGAAGAGGGTACACTTTAGCGATTTTGAGAGCTGATGGAAAGTGGCCTTTGGTGAGACACTGATTATATACATAGGTTAGTGATATACTGATCACTGGCGCAGCACAACGGAGAATCCGGTTGCTGATTCCATCTAAGCCAGATGAGGTTGTGTTATTTAGGTTACTGAGGTAAGTGAATACTTCAGTGATTGTCATTAGCGGTATGTCGGAAAGAATATCGCGGGAGCATCTACTCTCGCAAAACGATGACAGCAAAGATAAGTTGCAAGGAGAATTAGGTATTGAAGCCTTCAACTGGTCTATGTCAGTTTGAAAAAACTTACTGAATTGGTCGCATGTAATATGATTTGATGGTAAGGAATTTCGGGAGTTATACTTGTTTGTCAAAGTGTTAATTGCCTTCCATATATCCTTACTATTTGTTTGATCTATTACTAAGTTCTTAAAGTAATTTTTCTTTTCCCGTCGTATGGTATATTGAACTTTGTTTCTAAGAGTACGGTATACGTTGAGATCCCGCTTTTTATGTGCTTTATCTCTGTCTCTCATAATTTCAAGTATTTCCTGTGTGATCCAAGGTGACTTGACGTGGTGTTTTACTCGAACTTCCTTGATTGGCACATGTCTATCAAAAACATCAATAAAGGTTTTCATCCAGAATTCCAAAGCATCATCCGGGTCAGGAAGCTGATATACATTGTCTAGAGGTGAACTGAGCAAGTCCTGTAAAAATGCGTTTTGGTTGAAATTTTTGTAACTTCTATATTTTACACTTATGTGTTTATGTTTAGGAGTTTTAATTCCTTTTTTAGACCACGTGCAGCATATTGGGTAGAGATCGCTCATTGCACAATTGGGTACGGTGCATTCTATGATGTTGTCTGAGCAAGTTACATAAATGTGATCTATGATTGTTGAAGATGACTTTGTTACTCTAGTAGCTTGTTGTACTATTTGTTGGAAATTGTATGATGCAATTATATTTCCGCATATTATGTTGGATTTGTTGGTGTCAATGTTAAAGTCTCCGAGTAGTATAATTTCTTTACCGGAAGCGAAAACCACATCCATCATGGTAGTGAAGTTTTCGTACCAGACGTGTCCAGCACTGGGATTTCGATAGAGGTAGCCAATTATCAGGGGTGTGCGGTTTTGAAGTTTTAGCTCTAACCAAATACATTCTATTTCGCAAGTTTCAAAGTCTAGCCTACGGTTAGCATTTAGTAAATTAGAAACATATGTTATTATGCCTGTCTCTTGTTTCCTACAGGGATCCCTTCTGAAAACTTTGTACCCTTTAATAGAGATGTCCTCATCTGAAATGTTATCGTTAAGCCTACTTTCACTAAGGCCGAATAAATGAAAATTTTGATTGAGAATAGATGATAACTCTGATAGCTTGTTAAATAAGCTGCAAATGTTTAAGTGTCCAAGGCGTATTCCTGACTTATTGAGCCAGTATTGCCACTTCTCAGACATTTCATCCATGAAGAAAGTGTAAATTAGTCAAAGTCAAGCAAAAATACAAGATCATAAAAAAACACAATTACATTAACTTACAAAATATCAGTAATCCAAATCGATATGTAAATGACAATATTATAACGATATAACTAATTAGACCAACGAATATAATGCAAACACGGAACAAAACGAATTAAAGAACATACAACAAATAATTAACCTGAAAAATCTACTTCACAAGCTAAGTAACCAACTGTTATCCAACAGAATTAATAAATGACTACACAAGTCAATGTCTCTGTTTAAAGCGGAGTATCCCACACGGGAAATAAAACGTTAAACAGTAAGCAATTAAAGTTCAAGGAGGAAGCTCTGTTGCTGGTATCAATGCATATAGGGTTCCGTTTTTAATACATATCCTATCTCACAGGTCTGTATTGTAGAGACATCATAAGGGCTTGATTCAATGCGTCAGGACTAAATTGCATCAAGTGTAGAAGTTCTGGACTCCAATGATGCGGAGCCTGTTGTCCACTTGGTCGATCATTACTGGCGTGAACTTGGTGATGCGGAACCTGTTGTTGCCCGCTTGTTCGCTCATAGCTAGCGTGAATTTGGTGATGCGGAACCTCTTGTTGTCTGCTATGGAGCCCACAGCTGTCTTGAGCTTGGTGTGTCAAGGTGGTATTACTACCGTGCGTGTGTACCGCTGCTTGCAACGAGGGTTCGTTGGAAGTGAGGTTAGGGAAATCTTCCTGGTAGTTATTTCCTTCACGTGTGAGGGTGGGGGTAGGAAGGAGAGGTTGATTTGTTCTTGGTGGCATGTGTGCACATTGAATGGCAGGCTTTCGGGGGTCAGACGTCAGCAGACGTTTATCTGGCGTGATAGGGGTATTTCGACTGGCTTCAATAGTCAATGTTCGTCGTGTTTGTGTGCTGGTCATGTTTTGTGCTCTCTCCGGATACTTGATATTTTTAGCAAGGAAGCTATTACCTAATGTGGATGTGTGGATCTGGTCACTGTACAGTCGTTTCTTTGGCGCGCCTCTTTGAGATGTAAAAAAGGGTGTGTTGTTGATAAATTGTACATTATACTGATTACAGAATTTCTCTAGGGTGTTGTTGTTTATGTCGGCTAGTCGCCGTTCGGAGCCATAACTTGGTGGTATGATGGAAGAGAAAAACACTTTAGAATTGGGAAAATTATGGCATAATAAGTCTAGTAGTTTTCGTAACTGAGAAATTGTGATATTTTGGTTTCTCATAGTGTCATTAATTCCTATATGTATTGTAATCCTCTTCTCTTTATTTTGTCCAATACTGTAGCACATATTCATAACTATGCGGATGACAAAGTGTGGTTACTTATGGACAAGACAATCAACACTCTACATCACTGACATTCATATAGGCAGTCTGCCGCATATAGCCAGACCTCTGCCTGTTGTGGCTGAGCCTACAGAGTAATCCTAAGACTCTGCTACGATACCTATACAGCCGGCTGACCAGGACTGGACAACAGAGAGAGCGAGACAGAGAGAGAAAGAGAGAGAGGGAGAGAGAGAGTGAGAGTGAGCAGAGAGAGAGAGAGAGAGAGAGAGAGAGAGAGAGAGAGAGAGAGAGAGAGAGAGAGAGAGAGAGAGAGAGAGAGAGAGATGAATTCACATTCTGCTTCTTCGTGTTCTTCTAGTTCTTCTTCTTATTATTCGTTTACTTCTTGTTCTTATTGTTATTCTTGTTCTTGTTCTTCTTGTTCTTCTTTTTCTATCATTCATCTCCCAATGAAAGTACAGACCCTCAACCAACTAACATCAAGCCCTAAGCAGATCTCTTTGTCATTGGTTGTATTTTGCTGATACAGTTTTCTATGGAATGAGACAGGAGGGACACGCCAACTCTATTTAATGGCCTGTTACGACATGCATGGTAGATTACAACATTGTAAGTTACGGCATGGTATGTTACAGTATGGTATGTTACAGTATGGTCTGTTACCGCTTGGTAGGTTACAGTATGGTATGTAACAGTATTGTATGTTACAGTGTGGTAGTTTATAGTATGTTACAGCTTGGTAGGGTACAGTATGGTATGTTACAGCATGATAGGTTACAGTATCGTATGATAGAGCTTGGTATATATCAGTATGGTATGTTACAGCTTGATATGTAACAGTATGGTATGTTACAGCATAGCAGGTTACAGCATCGTAGGTTACAGCATGATAGGTTATAGTATGGTAGGTTACAATATGATATATTACAGCATGGTAGGTAACAGTATGGTAGGTTACAGTATGGTAGGTTACAATATGATATAATACAGCTTGGTAGGTTACAGCATGGTAGGTTACAGTATGGTAGGTTACAGCATGGTATGTTGCAGCATGGTAGGTTACTGTACGGTATGTTACAATATGATATATTACAGCTTTGTAGGTTACACTGTGGTAGGTTGCAGCATGATAGGTTACAGCATGGTAGGTTACAGCATGATATGCTACAGCCTGGTATGTTACAGTATGGTATGTTATAGGATAATATGTTACAGCATGGTATGTTACAGGATGGTATGTTATAGGATGATATGTTACAGCATGGTATGTTACAGGATAGTAGGTTACAATATGATATATTACAGCTTGGTAGGTTACAGTGTGGTAGGTTACAGCATGGTAGTTACAGCATGGTTTGTTACAGCATGGTTTGTTACAGTGTGGTACATTACTTAACACACGGGCGAGATTTACATCACCGTGTAGCCAATCACCGGTTTATATAAAACAATCTTCTTCACGTTTCCATACCGGACGACGCAAACGAATACATCTCTTCTTCATTATCACCTGTCCTCTGTCATCGGGAAGGTTTTGACCCTCGATCGTCTTCAGTGCCACTCTGCCAACCCATTAAGCATAACGTGTCTCTGTCAACCTCTGACCCCAGCACTTGCAATCATCCAGTTTATCGGCACTTTCTCTACACAATAATAGACACTACTAAAGTACATGAACTCTCGGCTCCACCGACCATGGTAATTTACGGAGACCGACGTCTGTTTAGTTCATAATTCTTGTACTTAATACACTCGACACCTGCAACAATACAGTCTACGACTTGAGAGTCCTTGAAATCTGCACCGTAATGCTGAGAAATATGTAATAAGCCTGGCAGTTCCAGTTCAGGAAGAAGGATATTAAGGCAATTACAGAAAGAGGTTACGGTGTCTGACTGCAGGAAATAATAGTGCAAACAAATTATCTGAGATAATTATGGAGATTACGTATGTTAACTGCACTCTAACATAAGGTTACACACGCATAAATTCACACAAACACACACACACGCGCGCGCACACCACAGGTTTCAAACAAACATATTGACAACTGACCAGAATATTGGAGAAAAATAAAGTGTCCTTTGGCGGGAACCTGCTGTAATTGCGTGAAGTGCTAAGTTAGTTAGTTGCGCATCCTTTATAGGTGGTCGCTGTCAACCCCGGCATTTTCTGGCCATTTCTGATATCTTGGCAAGTTTACATTTAATACTTTGCCACTGCACTCATACCAAATGTATGAAAATCAATGCAAATGCAGTCTACTTCCAAACATCCCGCAGCTGTGCGTCGAACGCGGCATGCGGGGTTACAAATTGCATTCTTAACCCCTTCTCTGCAGAACCGACTGAAGTGCTAAGACCATGACGCATTTACACCTGAATCTTCTTCTCTGACCCTATATTTCCCATAAGTCCTCAACCAACTCACCCTAGCCCTGCTTCGAAGCTATCCCATGCAGATATGTACTTGCCATCCCAATATTATGCATTTCTGTTTCCTTATTTTTTCTCCGTATGTATTTAGGTCGTCCTCTGTTTCTTCTACTCTGTGGATTGCAGAGGCTGTTTCTAATTATACTTTCTCACAGTTTCTCAATGTTTGTTGAGTGCTGCACATTCTTTGGACTGCCAGAGTAGCTATTGCCTGAAATAATGAAGCTAGAACATTATGCACAAATATAAGAAGAGACAAACAGCTTTCTTTGGTCATGTGTTGAGAAGATTGGCATTGGAGAACATTGTGATAACTGGAAAGATCAAGGGAAATAGAGGCACAGGCCGACCAAGAGAAAAGATGCTGGATGGATTGAGACTATGGCATGGAGAGGTATCATCAGCAGAGTTGATCCAGAAAACCAAAGACCGAGATCTAAGGAGAGACATGAGCGTCTACGCCAGCTGGCCGGGCACTTGATAGTGATGATGTTCTATCCAGCATCACCGTGATTTCGTCACCTCTTGGTTCAGTAATATTTGTCTAGTTCTCTCAATGAGCTCCACACTGTCTAGTTCTCTCAATGAGCTCCACATTGTCTAGTTCTCTCAATGAGCTCCACATTGTCTAGTTCTCTCAATGAGCTCCACATTGTCTAGGTCTCTCAATAAGCTCTACATTGTCTAGTTCTCTCAATAAGATCCACATTGTCTAGGTCTCTCAATAAGCTCTACATTGTCTAGTTCTCTCAATAAGATCCACATTGTCTAGTTCTCTCAATAAGATCCACATTGACTAGTTCTTTCAGTGAGCTCCACATTGTCTAGTTCTCACAGTGAGCACCACATTGTCTAGTTCTCTCAATGAGCTCAGCATCGTCTAGTTCTCTAAATGAGATCCACATTGTCTAGTTCTTTCAATAAGCTCCCAATTGTCTAGTTCTCTCAATGAACTCCACACTGTCTAGTTCTCTCAATGAGCTCCACATTGTCTAGTTCTCTCAATAAGATCCACATTGTCTAGGTCTCTCAATAAGCTCTATATTGTCTAGTTCTCTCAATAAGATCCACATTGTCTAGTTCTCTCAATAAGATCCACATTTACTAGTTCTTTCAGTGAGCTCCACATTGTCTAGTTCTCACAGTGAGCACCACATTGTCTAGTTCTCTCAATGAGCTCAGCATTGTCTAGTTCTCTCAATGAGCACCACATTGTCTAGCTCTCTAAATGAGATCCACATTGTCTAGTTCTTTCAATGAGCTCCCAATTGTCTAGTTCTCTCAGTGAGCTAAACATTGTCTAGTTCTCTCAGTGAGTTCCACATTGTCTAGTTCTCTCAGTGAGCTCCACATTGTCTAGTTCTCTCAATGAGCTCCACATTGTCTAGTTCTCTCAATGAGATCTACAATGTCTAGTTCTTTAAATGAGCTCCCAATTGTCTAGTTCTCTCAGTGAGTTCCACATTGTCTAGTTCTCTCAGTGAGCTCCACATTGTCTAGTTCTCTCAGTGAGCTCCACATTGTCTAGTTCTCTCGGTGCGCTCCACATTGTCTAGTTCTCTTAATTAGCTCGACATTGTCTAGTTATCTCAATGAGTTCCACATTGTCTAGTTCTCTCAATGAGCTCCACATTGTCTAGTTCTCTCAATGAGCTCCACATTATCTAGTTCTCTCAATGAGATCCACATTGTCTAGTTCTTTCAATGGTCTCACAATTGTCTAGTTCTCTCAATGAACTCCACATTGTCTTGTTCTCTCAATGAGATCCACATTTTCTAGTTCTCTCAATGAGATCTACAATGTCTAGTTCTTTAAATGAGCTCCCAATTGTCTAGTTCTCTCAGTGAGTTCCACATTGTCTAGTTCTCTCAGTGAGCTCCACATTGTCTAGTTCTCTCAGTGAGCTCCTCATTGTCTAGTTCTCTCGGTGCGCTCCACATTGTCTAGTTCTCTCAATGAGCTTGACATTGTCTAGTTATCTCAATGAGTTCCACATTGTCTAGTTCTCTCAATGAGCTCCACATTGTCTAGTTCTCTCAATGAGCTCCACATTATCTAGTTCTCTCAATGAGATCCACATTGTCTAGTTCTTTCAATGGTCTCACAATTGTCTAGTTCTCTCAATGAACTCCACATTGTCTTGTTCTCTCAATGAGATCCACATTTTCTAGTTCTCTCAGTGGGCTCCACATTGTCTAGTTCTCTCAGTGAGCTCCGCATTGTCTAGTCCTCTCAATGAGCTCCACATTGTCTAGTTCTCTCAATGAGCTCCACATTGTCTAGTTCTCTCAATGAGATCCACATTGTCTAGTTCTTTCAATGATCTCCCAATTGTCTAGTTCACTCAATGAGCTACACATTGTCTAGCTCTCTCAATGAACTCCACATTGTCTAGTTCTCTCAATGAGATTCACATTATCTAGTTCTCTCAGTAAGCTCCATATTGTCTAGTTCTCTCAGTGAGCTCCACATTGTCTAGTTCTCTCAGTGATTGTCTAGTTCTCTCAGTGAGCTCCACATTGTCTAGTTCTCTCAATGAGCTCCACATTGTCTTGTTATCACAATGAGTTCCACATTGTCTAGTTCTCTTAATGAGCTCCACATTGTCAAGTTATCTCATTGAGTTCCATATTGTCTATTTCTCTCAATGAGCTCCACATTGATTATGTGGTTGTTTCGGGATTTGAAATTTAAATATTGAGCACAACCCACTACTGGTAACGCCGATCGCATTCTGGTACGAACCTAAGGCCTATCCACGTCAATATGGAAGCACTATACTCGAGTTTCGCCCTCATTTGAGCTCGTCAGTAGTGCATATCCCTGACCGGATCCGGAAACAGTCCCGGATCACGCGTGTGAAGCGGGTGTGTAACCACGCGGCACACACTGGACACACCAAATTATCACAACAGAATATCACAACGCTACCCATCGTAGGCTATGCTCAAGATTGCCCAATCGCCGCGACCGACGTCCGTCAATCGATGGGACCTGAACGATCAGGACTTCTCACTGGCAAGGAACACCAGGCCTCCTAAATCCAGTGAGCAATAATCAATTGATTATGTGGTTGTTTCGGGATTTGAAATTTAAATATTGAGCACAACCCACTACTGGTAACGCCGATCGCATTCTGGTACGAACCTAAGGCCTATCCACGTCAATATGGAAGCACTATACTCGAGTTTCGCCCTCATTTGAGCTCGTCAGTAGTGCATATCCCTGACCGGATCCGGAAACAGTCCCGGATCACGCGTGTGAAGCGGGTGTGTAGCCACGCGGCACACACTGGACACACCAAATTATCACAACAGAATATCACAACGCTACCCATCGTAGGCTATGCTCAAGATTGCCCAATCGCCGCGACCGACGTCCGTCAATCGATGGGACCCGAACGATCAGGACTTCTCACTGGCAAGGAACACCAGGCCTCCTAAATCCACGTCAATATGGAAGCACTATACTCGAGTTTCGCCCTCATTTGAGCTCGTCAGTAGTGCATATCCCTGACCGGATCCAGAAACAGTCCCAGATCACGCGTGTGAAGCGGGTGTGTAACCACGCGGCACACACTGGACACACCAAATTATCACAACAGAATATCACAACGCTACCCATCGTAGGCTATGCTCAAGATTGCCCAATCGCCGCGACCGACGTCCGTCAATCGATGATCGTTCGGGTCCCATCGATTGACGGACGTCGGTCGCGGCGATTGGGCAATCTTGAGCATAGCCTACGATGGGTAGCGTTGTGATATTCTGTTGTGATAATTTGGTGTGTCCAGTGTGTGCCGCGTGGTTACACACCCGCTTCACACGCGTGATCCGGGACTGTTTCCGGATCCGGTCAGGGATATGCACTACTGACGAGCTCAAATGAGGGCGAAACTCGAGCTCCACATTGTCTAGTTCTCTCAATGAGCTCCACATTGTGTAGTTCTCTCAATGAGATCCACATTGTCTAGTTCTCTAAGTGAGCACCACATTGTCTAGTTCTCTCAATGAGATCCACATTGTCTAGTTTTTTAAATGAGCTCCCAATTGTCTAGTTCTCTCAGTGAGTTCCACATTGTCTAGTTCTCTCAGTGAGCTCCGCATTGTATAGTTATCTCAGTGAGCTCCCCATTGTCTGGTTCTCTCAATGTGCTCCACATTGTCTAGTTATCTCAATGAGTTCCACATTGTCTATTTCTCTCAATGAGCTCCACATTGTCTAGTTCTCTCAATGAGCTCCACATTGTCTAGTTCTCTCAATTTGCTCCGCATTGTATAGTTCTCTCAGTGAGCTCCACATTGTCTAGTTCTCTCAATGTGCTCCACATTGTCTACTTATCTCAATGAGTTCCACATTGTCTATTTCTCTCAATGAGCTCCACATTGTCTAGTTCTCTCAATGAGATCCACTTTGTCTAGTCCTTTCAATGTTCTCCGAATTGTCTAGTTCTTTTAATGAGCTCCACATTGTCTAGTTCTCTCAATGAACTCCACATTGTCTTGTTCTCTCAATGAGATCCACATTGTCTAGTTCTCTCAGTGAGCTCCACATTGTCTAGTTCACTCAGTGAGCTCCACATTGTCTAGTTCTCTCAATGAGCTCCACATTGTCTAGTTCTCTCAGTGAGGTCCACATTGTCTAGTTCTCTCAATGAGCTCGACATTGCCTAGTTCTCTCAATGAGCTCCACATTGTCTAGTTCTCTCAATGAGATCCACATTGTCTAGTTCTTTCAATGATCTCCCAGTTGTCTAGTTCTCTCAGTGAGCTCCAAATTGTCTAGTTCTCTCAATGAGATTCACATTATCTAGTTCTCAGTAAGCTCCACATTGTCTAGTTCTCTCAGTGAGCTCCGCATTCTCTAGTTCTCTAAGTGACCTCCACATTGTCTAGTCCTCTCAATGAGATCCACATTGTCTAGTTCTTTCAATTAGCTCCCAATTTTCTAGTTATCTCAGTGAGCTCCACATTGTCTAGTTCTCTCAATCAGCTCCACATTGTTTAGTTCTCTCAGTGAGCTCCACATTATCTAGTTCTCTCAGTGAGCTCCAAATTGTCTAGTTCTCTCAGTGAGCTCCACATTGTCTAGTTCTCTCAGTGAGCTCCACATTGTCTAGTTCTCTCAATGAGATCCACATTGTCTAGTTTTTTAAATGAGCTCCCAATTGTCTAGTTCTCTCAGTGAGTTCCACATTGTCTAGTTCTCTCAGTGAGCTCTGCATTGTATAGTTCTCTCAGTGAGCTCCACATTGTCTAGTTCTCTCAATGTGCTCTACATTGTCTAGTTATCTCAATGAGTTCCACATTGTCTATTTCTCTCAATGAGCTCCACATTGTCTAGTTCTCTCAATGAGCTCCACATTGTCTAGTTCTCTCAATTTGCTCCGCATTGTATAGTTCTCTCAGTGAGCTCCACATTGTCTAGTTCTCTCAATGTGCTCCACATTGTCTACTTATCTCAATGAGTTCCACATTGTCTATTTCTCTCAATGAGCTCCACATTGTCTAGTTCTCTCAATGAGATCCACTTTGTCTAGTTCTTTCAATGTTCTCCCAATTGTCTAGTTCTTTTAATGAGCTCCACATTGTCTAGTTCTCTCAATGAACTCCACATTGTCTTGTTCTCTCAATGAGATCCACATTGTCTAGTTCTCTCAGTGAGCTCCACATTGTCTAGTTCACTCAGTGAGCTCCACATTGTCTATTTCTCTCAATGAGCTCCACATTGTCTAGTTCTCTCAGTGAGGTCCACATTGTCTTGTTCTCCCAATGAGCTCCACATTGCCTAGTTCTCTCAATGAGCTCCACATTGTCTAGTTCTCTCAATGAGATCCACATTGTCTAGTTCTTTCAATGATCTCCCAATTTTCTAGTTCTCTCAGTGAGCTCCAAATTGTCTAGTTCTCTCAATGAGATTCACATTATCTAGTTCTCTCAGTAAGCTCCATATTGTCTAGTTCTCTCAGTGAGCTCCACATTGTCTAGTTCTCTCAGTGATTGTCTAGTTCTCTCAGTGAGCTCCACATTGTCTAGTTCTCTCAGTGAGCTCCGCATTCTCTAGTTCTCTAAGTGACCTCCACATTGTCTAGTCCTCTCAATGAGATCCACATTTGCTAGTTCTTTCAATTAGCTCCAAATTTTCTAGTTATCTCAGTGATCTCCACATTGTCTAGTTCTCTCAATCAGCTCCACATTGTTTAGTTCTCTCAGTGAGCTCCACATTGTCTAGTTCTCTCAGTGAGCTACAAATTGTCTAGTTCTCTCAGTGAGCTCCACATTGTCTAGTTCTCTCAGTGAGCTCCACATTGTCTAGTTCTCTCAATGAGATCCACATTATCTAGTTCTTTAAATGAGCTCCCAATTGTCTAGTTCTCTCAGTGAGTTCCACATTGTCTAATTCTCTCAGTGAGCTCCACATTGTCTAGTTCTCTTAGTGAGCTCCACATTGTCTAGTTCTCTCGGTGAGCTCCACATTGTCTAGTTCTCTTAATGAGCTCCACATTGTCTAGTTATCTCAATGAGTTCCACATTGTCTATTTCTCTCAATGAGCTCCACATTGTCTAATTCTCTCAATGAGCTCCACATTGTCTTGTTCTTTCAATGGTCTCACAATTGTCTAGTTCTTTCAATGAGCTCCACATTGTCTAGTTCTCTCAGTGAGCTCCACATTGTCTAGTTCTCTCAGTGAGCTCCATATTGTCTAGTTCTCTCAGTGAGCTCCACATTGTCTAGTTCTCTCAGTGAGCTCCATATTGTCTATTTCTCTCAGTGAGCTCCACATTGTCTAGTTCTCTCAGTGAGCTCCACATTGTCTAGGTCTCTCAGTGAATCATTGATAATTCTGCCATATCAATTATCCCTCCTATTTTGCCCAGGCACCATCTAGTGGGCTCGCTCCTTGGCGAAGACGTTACGGATACAATTCGTAATCCCGTATACCGCTTTCTAAACACAGGTGCGGGCCTTTTGGCAGCAACCGCCGTGCGTTGGTTTTCAAAGGCATAAGTGCCGGTCGTTCAGAAAACAATGACAAACTACTGAAATCACAAACAGCCCAAACAATGCTGCGGTTGACAGCGACGTCATGTAAAGTATATGCAACTAACCATCTAGTGAATGTGTGTTGTTTATCTGACATAGTTTTTGTTGTTCTCGGTCTTTCTTTTAACTCTTTATTAAAGCAACATAACAAACACGCCCCGTAGCAGAATTCTGCCGTGCACTCTTGAAGTGCTAGCACTATCACATTTTTAGGCCTGAGTGCTCGGAGATATAAGTGACCAGTCATTCCCTCACTTACGCAGGCGACCAGCCCAGTTTCGAACTTGTACCCGACCGTGCCATGACATTACCAGCACAATTCACCATCAACAACGCTAACATGACGGCTATATACAGAGTGTGTTGTTAATGACTGTGCGGTGTTTGAAAATATTGCCGGGCCAAATTTTGTATTCGCCCTCTGTAAAGTTGATGCAACATAATAGGTAAATACAAAACTTGGACCGGCAATAATTTCAAACATTGCACAGTCATTAACGATACACCTTGTATTTGTAAACCAAACAGCACGGTATCTCGTTGGCCGCTTTTACTTCCCGAGACATTTCCTGGTACCCATTTTACGCTGATCGAACCCAAGACCACTACTATCACAGGCGAGCTTCAAGCTCCTGCGCTACCGGGGCTCTTTCATCATTTCTGTTAGAAGCATTCTGGAAGCAATTAACTGCCTCAGTTTGGGAAGAAGAAAGATGACAAGAATTTAAAACAAAATGTATTGCAATGTCAAGATCAGAACATTTCTAAGAAGAAATAAAATGCATCTCTCATGAAATGTTTGCTTTTATGTAATCAAGAATACTGGCAAAGATTTATGACAAGAAATATCAAAAATGAAATAGAGATGCCAGGAAGAAATGTGATGATGATGTAAAGAGAAATGTGAATGAATAACAATAATAAAATCTCACACAAGAAAACAACAGACTTGTCATCAACTACATTCAAAGTGGGCATGTCAGGTCAAAGGTCAGAAACTACACTATCGGACACAATGGATATCTTATACAAAAAGGACCTTTTTAGGTTGATTGTTCATATAGCTCTAGATTCATCTTTTTTATTGACCAATCAACACTCACTGTGGTCAGTATCACGCTGGACGTAATTACTTCACAAGAAAGTTCCTGGTACTATTTTGTGCAGGGTCGACCTCAGGGATGGATTAACCATTAGGCAAACAAGGCACGTGCCTAGGGCACCAAGCATTTGGGGGGCACCACAAGTCCTGAAGAAAAATGTGTATATTGTCCCGGTAGCGTAATTGCATGGCATAAGCAAATCGCAAATCTAATATTGAATCACACATTATTTATATATACATACCCTGTGCTGCCCATTCACTAAATCTGGTAGGCAGAAGTGCCGTTGACTCTTGTTTAGAGGCAGTAAACTTCTTCCATACAGTGCAACTGATCTATACTTTTTTCTCAGCTTCAACCAAAAGATGGAAGATTCTGAAAGGGTGCCTTGTGAATGAAAAGCTGGTAAAGTCCCTTTCCGATACTAGATGGGAAGCACATGTTGTTGCAACTGAAGCCATTCTAATGTCTCATCCTCAGATTATAGAAGCGTTAGAATGTTTACAAGAAGACCAGTCACAGAAGGGGGACACCAGAAGAGAAGCAGAAAACATTGCAAAGAAGATGCAAGAATTAGAATTTGCTTTCATGCTTGTCTTTTGGGAAGAAGTGTTACAACATTTTCACAGGGTCAGTCAAGCTCTACAAAATGAGCACGTGAACTTGAAAACGTGTGCTGATTTGTATTTTTCACTAGCAGATCACTTGCATGAATCTAGGAATGAATTTGAAAGATTTGAAGAAGCTGCAAAAGAAATAACACCAGGTGTGGATTATAAGTCAACTTTGACCCGTAATCGTAAACGAAAGACAGTGGTCATTGATGGTGATGCCCCTGAGGTATCTCAGAATGACAGAGACAAATTTCGTATATCTGCTTTCTACACCATTGTTGACAAACTTGAGACAGAGATGAGTAGACGAGGACAGGTATATAATGATCTAGCAGTTCGATTTTCTTATTTGGTCGATGTACCACAAACATCTCAGTGTTGTGAAGGACTAATAAATGCTTATCCTGAAGATCTGAACAATAATTTATATACTGAACTACAACAGTTCCACTCATATATTCGCCACAAGTTTCGTGCATCAAAATCTGACAACAACACGTTCAGTCATGCAGAACTCTACAAAGTAATAGTTAGAGACAACATCGAGTGTGCTTTTCCAAATGTAGAAATCGCCTTGCGCATATTTTTAACATTAATGGTTACGAACTGTTCAACTGAGCGCTCTTTTTCTCAGTTGAAACGTACAAAAAATCCAAGTAGATCGACAATGAAACAAGAAAGGCTTGATTCCTTATCTTTGCTGATGATTGAGGCAGACTTGTTGCGCAAAATTAACTTTGATGATGTACTCAAAAACTTTGCCAGACGTAAATCTAGAAAAAAGAACCTTAAAATGTAAATGTGTTCTCTCTCTGACTTTCTTATCTATCAAAAAAGTTACAGTATTTTTGTCTACTATTATTACAAAATTAATTAACTATTAATTTTAATACAGAAATACCTTATTGTAGGTTTTATATGAGTGATAGTAGTACAAACATATGTGTTTACATTTCACAACTGTTTTTCTTTGTTAGTTTTTTGCATAATATTGAACATACCAGCAGTCAGTGGAGGATCGGGGGCCCGGGGCAGTAGGGGGCACCCATGTGGGTTTGTGCCTAGGGCACCAAGATGGCTTAATCCGGCTCTGGTCGACCTGCATGACCTGGTTAATTTTAAAAGTCAGCTCCGATACGGAGTCAAATCTCTGACCAACGGGCCGGCAGGCGTACGTCCATGCGACTCGCAATTGCAGGCGATTGGGCAGCAGACCGATTTACTTTGGTTTTCATACAATGGCATGAGTGCCGGTCGTTCAGACAGCAATGACAAACTGCTGAACGTAAACTTGCAAAGAAATCACACACAGAAAATAAAAATAAAAATAATCTGGTTGACTAAACGTCCTGTAAAGGATATTCAACTAACTAAAACAAACATTCTTCTTTGGCAAGAGGCACGTAATGACTCAATGTAAACAGTATGCTGATGAGACAGATGATTCCAAACACAAATATAACGTGGAATTCAAAGGACAAAAGAAAAATGAAAGTAACAAACTGATTTTCCATACCAATAACAGCCACTGAGTCAGCAGACAGGGTTGCAGCAGATGCGTGTCTGTAGATAGTTTTGCAAGATGGCATTACATCAGCGCGGTGACTCACAAACCGCACCGCGTCCAGTTTATTCTTACGCCATTGTTCATCGTCTTAGTCCAACGGTGTGTTTCACACGCCTTACATTTGTGTCCTTGGGTGAGGTTACAGTGTATTAGCTAGCGCACTCATCTTGTAAAACATTTGTCCTGGATTTGATCCCCAGTTTGTTGATGGTTAGCGCACTCGGCTATCAACACATATGTCATGGATGTGATACTTTGTACAGGGTATGTAGAGATCATGTGGCTGAGAGATGTATTACACTTGCGTGTAAATGTCCTTAGTGCTGGCGGCGAGGTAGTGGGTTCCTTCCGCACACCGGTCATCTGGACTTAAACGTTGATTTCTCATTCAGAAAGCAATGACACACTTTGTTTTTGTTTTTCCTTACCCTTTTTACAGGACATGGCTGTAGCCACCAGCATTTTACTGCTGTTGTTGATGTCTTGGCAAGTTTACGTTCTGTAGTTTGCCATTGCTTTCTGAACGACCGGCTTCCATACCAATTCGTTAAAACACATTGCAAGGCGGTCTGCTCGCAGCTGTGTTTCGAGCGAGTGTGAGCGGGATTATGAACGGCGTCCGTAATACCTTCGCCACGGAGGGCGACTGAAAGTAAAACTGCCTAGAAAATCAACTGGGCATTGATGACACAGTCCTGAACAGGACATAGACCATTTTAAATAGGGTGGTTAGTGCACTCACCTATCATCGCATTTAGACTAGATTTTGTCTTCAGTGTAGTGTAGTTGTTGTATTTGTGTATCAACATATTTAGACTGGGCTTTGCCTTCATTGCCGGCTCCCTGGTCTAGAGGTTACACGACTTTCTCCGTAATCCCGTATACTCTCGTGAATAACGTGACGAAGGCGAGAATCGGTAGCGGTTCTAGCCGCGTCGGTAATTTACGGGGTATGTGAATCGGTCGCTCAGAAATCAATGGCAAACTACTGAGCATAATCTTGCAAAGAAATCAACAATCAGCTGAAAGATGCTGATGTTGACAGAGATGTCCTGTAAAAGATAAGCAAACATTTTTTTTTGTCTTCAGTGTAGTGTAGTTGATGCATTCGTCTATCAACACATTTAGACTGGGTTTCTTCTTCTTCTTCTTCTTCTTCTGTGTTCATCCGGACTTATTTTCGGATGTGACTGCGTTGTGCCTGTTTACAGCAGAGCTGCGTTCTTGCGCCGTCAGGCCGACACATCCGACTTCTGCGGGCATTTGTTGACCGGGTTAACCTTCCCGGAGACTGGGTTTTATCTTTAGCATAGTGTAGTTGGCGCATTTACCTGTCAACACATTTAGACTGTGTTTTGTCTTCGGTGTAGTGTAGATGGTGTATTCGTCTATAAATAAATGAGACCTGGAATTTATAATCTATATAGTCTAGTTAGTTTATTCATCTCTCAACACACGTGACCTGTATTTGACCCAAAGTTTATTGATCGTTAGTGCACTTATCTATCACCATATACGTCCGGGATTTCATCTCCAGTGTAGTGTAATTGTGCAGTAATCTACCACCACATTTAGACTGGGTTTACCTCATCGTGATCTAGCTAATGCATTCATTCATAAACACATTTAGACTATTTTATCCCAGCATTATCTAGTTAGTGTATTCATCTATTAACACATTTAGACTATTTTACATCAGCGAAGTCTAGTTTTTAATAATGTTTGCCTATCCTTTACAGGACATGGCTGTCAACATCAGTATCTTTCAGCTGATTGTTGATTTCTTGGCAAGATTACGCTCAGTAGTTTGCCATTGCTTTCTGAGCGACCGGCTCACATACCCTGTAAGTTATCGACGCGGTTAGAACCGCTACCGATTCTCGCCGTCGTCACATTACTCACGAGAGTATACGGGATTCCGGAGAAAGTCGCTAAACTCTAGGCCAGGGAGACCGGTCGAAGTCTAGTTAGTCCATTCATATAGACACATTTAGACTATTTTATGCCAGCGCTGTCTAGTTAATGTATTCATATATCAAGACATTTTGACTGGGTTTTATTCCAGCATATCTAGTTAGTGCGTTTCTCTATCAACACATATAGACTATTTTATGCCAGCATAGTCTAGCTAGTGCATTCATCTATCAACACATATAGACTATTTTACATCAGATACTCTAGTTGCAGGCTCTGTGGTGAAAGTGGTAATGAATGAATCGAAGATGGGCACAGGGCATTACAGACATCTTTGGCAAAAGGGTGCGTGAGGCAGGAGAACTGACCAGAGATCGAGAGGCTTTCAGACACCACGTGATGAGATCGACGTTCTGCAACGGACTACTACGTGATGATAAACATGCCTAACTAAACTCCTACAACACTATATATTCATGCACGCAAACATACACATGTCCGGGTACAAACACACGCAGTCTAGAACATTCGGTAGCGGAGCCGCATATCCAATTACTCTCCCGATAAGTTGCAGGTATATTCCCAGTCAAGCGGAACCATCGAGGCCACATTGAAAGGACTCGGGTTTAGTGACACCTGGGATGATTTAGTAGGCACATTGAAAATGCTTCTACATCTCGGGCCGTCACGCTCGTTAACTTTGTATTGGGTTTTGCCTCAGAATTTTCAAACTGACAACGCATATTTAAGTATGAACAATCCTCTACATAGAAAAAAGAAAAGTTAGTTGCATATTCTTGACATGACGTAGCTGTCAACCACAGTATGTTTTGGATGTTCGTGATTGCTAAGTATGTTTACGTTCAGTAGTTTGCCATTTCTTTCTGAATGACCAGCACCCGTACCTTTTCTTATAGAACCAACAGTGGGTCACCTGCTGCAATATCGCCCACAGCTATGTTTTAAACGTGTTATGCGGGATTACAAACTTGATTGATTGATTGATTGATTGATTGATTGATTTAAGAACCGACATCACAGCATTCGGGGCATTCCCACAAGCGCTCCGTCCCCATCCTCAGAAGGCAGCGAAGAGTTCCAACCCCAATAATACCAGTAGCAATCTGATTATATGTGCGTCTCACCTTTCCTCTAAGCGTCGAGCATCGGCTTACAAACTTGATCTGAACGACCAGCACTCATACCATTTCTTTAGAAACCAACACAAGGTGATCTCCTGCCAAATCGCCCGCAGCTGTGTTTCGAACGCCGTATGCGGGATTACGAACTGGGTCCGAAAGCCCTTCATCACGGAGCTGGCTACATTATTTACATTGCTTCTACATAGAAACAATGTAAGAAATGTATGTACGTGACGTCACTATGACGAGGTTGTACACTGAATCATTGACACATTGCTGTACACCTAGCCCATGTGACAATCCTGTACACTGAGGCAATGTGAGTGGCCTGTCCGCAAAGGTAATGTTACAAGCCTGTACGCAGAGGTAACGTGACAAGACTGTAGGCAGAGGTAATGTGGCCAGCCTGTACGCAGAGCCACTGGGGAAATCATGTAAACAGAGATAATGTAACAAGCTTGAACACTGAGCCAATGCGGCAAACCTATATGCAGAGCCATATATATATATATATATATATATATATATATATATATATATATATATATATATATATATATATATATATATATATATATATATATATATATGGACTGTTTGTCCTTCTGATTATGTATCTTTCTACCATTTGAGCCATTTGTCTGTATGTTTGTTTGTCTATCCTATATAATATGAATTAGACAGACAGACAGACAGACAGACAGACAGACATTTGCTCTTGCCTGACGGCCCTATGGTCATGTTCTCGAATCCCCATTAAAAACGAAAATTGACCTGTACTGCAAGGCCAAAACAGATTAGATAGGTACCAGGAAATCTGCTGGGAAATAAAAGTTGCCGGTGGGATTCTGACACCACCCATCCTGTATCGACTGACGTATAAAAACGTCCAACGAACACCACATACCTCTTACCCCTGTAGGCGCATAAAATGGTCCTGGTTCGACCTTAATGATGCAACATATTGCGGTGAATTGGACGGATGTGACCGACTTTATTTATATGAGGAAATCTTTCTACTTCAAGCAATCCGATGACAAATAAGAAAGATCTTGACTGCAACAGTATGACGGATTCGTTATCGCCGAAACACTTGTGTACTATCAGCACGCATAACTAAGTCGCAACCCCGGTTGACAGATATGCCTACATCCGGTTTTATCCAAGTTTTCAGGTGTATGCAAATGAGACATATTTCTACCTTGAGTATGAATGCGATCGTTATTCTGTTTGGGAGAAAAAGAAAACATTTAAGTCGGGGCCGCATATACGCACTCTTATTTCTGGCTTTTTTTCGCCCCTTCTTTCTTCGTGGTCATATTTGTATATTGGTGTGGCGCCAAAGATTGTTTTGTAGTTTACTGTACTTTTTATGGTGGTTGCGGCAGCGAAGTAGGTAGCATACTTGAAGCTGACTCGGTGATTATGTATTTGAATTCATAACTATAGGCGGGGATTGATTTCGCTGATCTAGGTTCTCACATCGAGCCAGCCTTACATGGATACCAGAAAAGTTCGAGGAAATTAAAGGCGACTGCCGACTGGTTTGCAATATCATCATCATCATCATCATCATCATCATCATCATCATCATCATCATCATCATCATCATCATCATCATCATCATCATCATCATCGTCGTCGTCGTCGTCGTCATCATCATCATCATCATTAGTGGATGGCACTGGATAGTATGTTATCATTCCATGTGACTGCACACACTGTCTTTGATGTCGTCAATCCAATTTCTTCTAGCTCAACCTCTTGCTCTCATAGCAGATGTTCTTTGGTGTAAGGCCAGTGCTGGCAGTTGATTGCGGTGCATAATTTGTCGAGAAGCACGATCCCCTACGCCAGCCTGAAAGGCATTGGGTGATAATGACTGTATATTTCTCTCTCCCTCTCCCCCATTTTTTCTCCCTGTCCAGCTCTATCCTTCTCAGTGCCCAATTCCTAATCCTTTGTTAGTTAAGTTCTTTCGTGCTGCCTGCCTGCCTGCCTTCATTTTCAACTTCATTCTACTTGCTTATGTTTATTTCACGCGTTTGCATACTATTATTATGCCTCAAAGCATTTCCGTCAGTGTTATTTCCATATGTCCTTTGTCTTGAAGTGATATTCTTTATTGTTTGCTGTCGACGGGTTGTTGCTAGAATGTAGTCTGTTTATTTACTTATTTGGTGTGACTTATCCTTGTCGAGTTGAGAGAGTGTGAGTGAGAGAGTTAGTGAGTGTGAGTGAGTAAGGGAGTGTGAGTGTGTGTGCCTGTGTGTATATATATGCGTATATATATATATATATATATATATATATATATATATATATATATATATATATATATGTATATATATATATATATATATATATATATATATATATATATAAATATATATACACACATATGTGTGTATGTGTGTGTAAGAAGAGAGAGAGAGAGAGAGAGAGAGAGAGAGAGAGAGAGAGAGAGAGAGAGTTGAATTGCATCACTAATTTTGAAGTTACAAAATGTATATGTACAATTTTTTCTCCATTTTCTTTACAATTTTGCGACAATGCTCACGACAATCGTCACTGTATGTGTGTGTAAAGTGTGGGAGTTTGATCATAATAGTAGATTGGGGTATGGGGGGATGTGTGTGTGGGTGGGCTCAGGATGTGTGGGTTGGCGGGGTGGGATTGTGTGGGTGGGGATGCGTGTGTGGCTAGGTGGTTGTGGGTGAGTGGGTGGAGGAGGATATGTTGATGGATGATTGATAATGGGTTATGGGATGGGTGGGGGATATATGTGGGTGTGGGGATATGTGGTGGGTGGGAGATGTGCGCAGGTGGGGTGGTTGTGGGTTTGGGGATGTGTGTGTGTAGGTGAGGGATGTGTATGGGTGTGGGATGTTTGGGTGGATGGGTGGGGAGTGTGTGTGTGGGTGAGAGATGTGTGGTTGAATGTGTGTGGGTTGGGGGAGGGGTGCGTGATGGGTGTGGGTGATGGATTAGGGGATGTGTATGTGTGGGTAGGGGATATGTCTGGCTGTGTGGGTGTGTGTGTGGCTGGATGGAGGATGTATGTGTGGGTAGTGAGGGTGATTGTAGTTGGGGGATGTGTGGATTGGTAGGAGATGTGTGAGGAGATGTGTGTGTGGGTGAGGGATGTGTCTTTGGGATGTGTGTGGGTGTGGTGTTGCGTGCGAGGGGAGCTGGGTGTGGATAAAGGATGTATGTGTGGGTGGGTGGGGTGTGATTGGGTGTGCGGGTGGGTGAAGGATGTGTGTGAGGGTGGGGGATGTGTGTTTAGATGGGTGGTTGGGGTGTGTGAGTGTGGGTGGGTAGATAGGAGATGTATGTTTTGATGAGTGAGTGACGGATGTGTGGGTGTTAGTGGTTGAGGGATAAGTACTTGTGTCTTGGGATGTGTGAGGGGATGAGTGTATGGGTTGGGGATGTGTGTGTGGGTTATGTGTGCGTGGATGGGAGGTGTGTGTTTGTGAATGGGGGATGTGTTGGTGGGTGTGGATGCGTGTGAGGGATGTGTGTATGGGCGGGGAGATTGTGCGTGGGTTGGGATATTTGTGTATATGAGTAGGGGTGTGTGGTTAAGGGATGTGTGGCTGGGGGATGGGTGGGTGGAGGATGTGTGGTTGGATAGAGGATGTGTGGGTGGGTGATTGTATATGAGTAAGGGTGTGTGGTTAAGGGATGTTTGGTTGGGGGATGGGTGGGTAGAGGATGTGTGGGTGGGTAGAGGATATGTGGGTGGGTGAGTGTGTGTAGGTTAGGAGATGGTGGGGGATCTTTGTAGGGGTGGGCTCGGGATCTGTGAGTGGGCTGGGGGAGATGGGAGATTATGTGGCTGGGTGCGGAATTTGTGTGTGGGTAGGTGCGGAATATGTGAGTTGACGGGGAGATGTGTGTGTGTGTGGGGAATGTGTGGCTGAGGAATGTGTGTTTGGCTGGGTGATTGGAGGTGTGTGGGTGGAGGAGGATATGTGGGTGAGTGATTGTTGGTGGGTAATGGGACGGGTAGAGGATATGTGTATAAGTGGGTGGATGTGTGTGGGTGGGGGATGTGTGGGTTGGGGAATGTATGTGTGCTTGGGGTGTGGGTGGATGGGGTGTGTGGTGGGTGAGAGGTGTGTGTGGGTGGGGAGATGTGTAGGTGTAGGGATGTGGTGGATGGGTAGGGTCATGTATGTGTGTGTGGGTTATGTGTGTGGTTGGGTGGTGGAGTTGTAGTGAATGGGAGATATGTGGGTGCGTGGTTGATGTGTCTCATAACATAGTAATATGAACTGTTTATGTTTAAAATATTCATGTGACAATGTTTTTTTCCTATGCACTGTTGATGAAAGAAAGATGAGTGATTGGAAGGGCCGAATGTAAGACGGGCCTGCGTGCCCAATTTGTTACCCTTTGAAAATAAAGTCTGTTCGTTCGTTCGTTTGTTCGTTCGTTCGAGTTGACCTTGTACGCTTGGTTTTTCCTCCGCCTGTTTACATTTAAACAGCATTAAAGAAGTTAAACCCATTTCATTTATGGAAAGCTTTAAAACTAGTTTTTTGTTCACATACAGACATAGAAAATACTTAACAGGCTCAAGCAATAAATAACAAGGAACAACATTTTGTGCAT
>OY992881.1:38640596-38648096 GCA_963921405.1 Cepaea hortensis
TCTCTCTCTCGCTCTCTCTCTGATACACAATCTCTCTCTCTCTCTCTAATACATACGCACACACACACTCTCTCTCTCTCTCTCTCTATCTATCTATCTATCTCTTTATGATACACATACACGTGTCATCGTAACACGATACCATTTTACTGTACGCGCCCAAGTCTCTCTCTCCCTCTCTCTCTCTCTCTCTCTCTCTCTCTCTCTCCCTCCCTCTCTCTCTCTCTCTGTTTCTGTCTCTATCTTTATTTTTCTCTGTCTCAATCTTTCATTCACAAACTCTCTCTCCTCTCTCGCCCCCCCCCTCTCTCTCTCTCTCTATCCCAAGCCAGGCAAAGGTAATTTAAGACTCAATGGATATAGGATGATCACCTTACAGAATACATTTGGTAAAGAGTTGAAGAAAATTGGTGCTGTTAAGTTGCAGGAATATTTGGAAAGTGAAAACCCACTCCCAACATGATCGAGGAGTTACAGGCCAAGGGAATGCACTACCTGGTCGGATGCTCCAACATTTGCTTTTGTGATTTATGAGGGGTTCCAGATTAGACAGGAAACAATAGCAGCAGCACTGGATCTTGAGGATGCATATACCAGAGTCAGATATGATCTCTTAATGCACACTCTTATGAAGAAGTGTTTTAGTCTCTGGGTGATGAATTGGATAGCAGCTACCCTGAACTCGCATAAGGTTTGTTGCCCTCCGCCTAGGTTCATGGGCATCGGAGGCATGGAAAATTGCACAGGGATATACCAGGATCTATAATATTGCCTGTGCTATTCAATGTAAGATTTCAAGTATTGGGGCAGCAGGGATTGACAGATACTGGCGGTCGTAGATGGTGTTCTTGCGTAAAGCAGGAGAGACATGATGAAAAAAGCGCAAGAGTTGCAGGAGACAGTAATCAGAGAGGTGTAGTCTTGGTAAATAAAGTCTGTAGTATGTGTGTCCACTATCATAACTCATATGCGCACAACGTATGTGGGCTGGATATTGCTGTTTATATGCAGAATTATTCGACGGATCAGATTTCGAATTCGTACAGCTTCATTGATAATATGATATAAAGGATGTATTACGTAAATTCTGAATAAGTAAACAAATATGTTGTGAAACAGAGAATGAAACAAAATATTGTAACACAATGCAAGGCCGCGGAGGTGCCAGTTTCAGGTTTTATACTGACTAAAACCTCTCTTGGCCTCCATGCAGGACCCACGGGAAAGTTTTCCATTCCATTCCACCATTACCCCTACCCCGTTCAACTTTTTATATATTAGTGTCCATTACCTGGCTCGGATTAATAATCCTGTGACTGGATGGGCCATAAATAGGATATTAATGTGAAGGTGATTTGTCCAAATGGGGTAATCGCGGTGACTGGACAGTGTACCCCGGTGAGGCTTTATACTTAGACTTCTCTTGACCTTCACGTGGGACAACCTGGACAGGCACTACTGGAGTGTGCTTGGGTTATGCTTTATACTGATTTCGACCTTTTATTGACCCTCACATGGGACATATTAGACAGAATTAGGCCGATGCACCTGTGTAATTGCTTATACTGATCATGGGTCCTTGCTTGATCTTGAGTCATTGCTTTACTGATCCTGGATCAGTGCATAAACAATCCTGGGTCAGTGCATAAACTAATCCTGGATCAGTGCATAAACTAAGCATGGGTCAGTGCATAAACTAAGCATGGGTCATTGCTTATACTGATCCTGGACAGATGCATTTAATAATCCTGTCTCATTGCGTACACTGATCCTGAGTAGGTGCATACACTAATTCTGGGTCAATGCATAAACTAATCCTAGGTCAGTGCATAAACTGATCCTGGGTAGGTACGTAAACTAATCCTGGGTCAATGCGAAAACTGATCCTGGGTCTTTGCATAAACTGATCCTGGGTAGGTACGTAAACTAATCCTGGGTCAATGCGAAAACTGATCCTGGGTCTTTGCATAAACTGATCCTGGGTAGGTACGTAAACTAATCCTGGGTCAATGCGAAAACTGATCCTAGGTCAGTGCATAAACTGATCCTATATTAATCTTGAGTCAGTGCGCATACTCACAATAGCGAGTTGTGTTGCGCTCTTTCGTTAAGCCTATAGCTCAGTGCATCCGACTTCGACAAGTACTTCTTGGGGCTTGCTTTTCCTTGCCTTTGACAACCTCGAGTCTAACTAAAAGACAGCAGGTTTGTGTATCGCTTTCCTTGGACCCTACCCCTTGACCTCTCCGATATGGAAGACCCTACCAGTAGTAGCGCTACCGTCTGCATAGCTCTTGGGATCATTGGTACACTCAAGTCTCTCCTTCACAATCAGGCGGATATACAGTAGAAGAGAATCACTGAACCCAGTTCTCATCTGTACTACGCAAAGTGGGATGTGACGTGATCCGGTGTCAAACACAGACACGCTTTTCTGAACAGGTTCTACATGAGCGCACTGAGTGGGATATATACTTCATTGCGGAGTAACAAACTCCCTGATCTGTTGGCATCAAGGGCACCCTAAATGGAACACTCATCGTAGACTACCTGAAGACATTCTACCCCAGACTAGAGAGTGTAGACACGGTAACAGAGGAAGCGGCTTGGTTAGGATATTTGAATTTGGATTTATGTCTGGTTCCGGTATTGACATATGTTAAAGAAAGTAAAGGACCCTTTTTAAACCTGGGAGTCAAGTTCACTTAAACATATTCCGTCTCAATAGGACCGGGCCGATAGGCAATAGGCAAGTATGTTTGTGTTACACTACTACGGCTCCGATGAGGATGTTTTTGTGCTTGATTTCAAGGGCTCCATGAAGATGTTTTTGTGCTTGATTTCAAGGGCTAAGGCAAGAGATATCTGCAACCAGAACATTTCAAACGGACAGCGTGTGTGCAGATATGGATACATATATATCCATCCATTATGTGCCATGCCGATAAGCGTGGGCGGTCATGTTCTGCTACATCACTCGATCACCAGAGTTGTGGATCAGCCCCGTGTTCCTGTCTCGACCATGACACGTGGCCAAGCGATCCAGGTATTTACTTCTCGGGATTTCCCTTGGTCTCTTCCCTTCGATTTTGCCAGTCGACACCAAGTTCTCCAATTCATTTCTTCTCATAACATGCCCAAAAAAATTTGACGGTCTACGTCTAATGACTCTAATCAGTTTACGATCTTCATTTGTTTCTTGAATGACTTGTTCATTGGTTTTTCTGTCTGTCCATGGTATTCTTTGCATTTTGCTCAGAAACCACATTTCCACAGCCATCAGCTATTTTTCAGCTTGACTACTCATTGTCTACGCTTCACATCCATACAAAAGTACAGGTTCTATGTAGCACTTCAACACTATTTTTCCCGTTTCAATTGATATCTTTTTATTGGTCAGTATGTTTTTCATCTTGTAAAACGCTACCTTCGCAATGGCAATTCTTGTTCTAATCTATTCAAGGCATCTCTTATCAGATGTTCTGATTGTGCCGAGATAACTGTATCGATTCACTTGCTTAAGAATATGCCCATTTACTCGTATATCACATTGTGGTATTTCCTTCTTCTCAGTGACAACCATAATCTGTGTCTTCTTAATATGTGTGTGTGTGTGTGTGTGTGTGTGTGTGTGTGTGTGTATGTTTGTGTGTGTGTGTGTGATCATCATCAAGTGCCTTGTCTTCTGGTATCAGTGATCATGCTAATCCACATCTTGCGATCACCAACGACATGTATCAAGTTAACTTCCTTTCGTGCTTTGACACAAGACTGTCAAGAGTTTCTCTTGAGGTCCTCCACTATCTCTCTTTTCACAAATCTTTCCAGTTGTCACAACACGTTTCAGCCGTTGTCTTCTCATAATATGGTCAAAAACATGAAGACAGTCTTTTTCTAATGTTAGTGATAAGTTGTCGTTGTGACTTAGCCCCTCTCAAAATGTTCAAACAGTTTAGCTGTCCGAGGAGTTTTCATCATTCTTCTATAACACAAAATCTCCAAAGTCTCTAGGGATTTTCTCCATTGTTTACTAATTGTTCGGGATTCGCAGCAGCATGTTAGAAATGGTTCTTTGCAACATGCAAGAATTATTATTCTATCTTTCAATGACAAGGACTTATTGGATAAAATGTTCTTAATTTGGCAGAAGACAGATTTTTCTTGTCCTATTCTGTTCTTTATCTATGTGATGCATCTTCCGTCCGATGTTATCCATGTGAATTGATATTTGAATTACTGCACTTCTCGCAACATAACATCATCTTATATATAAAAAAGGATGTGTGTGGGTGTGTATGTCCTTTATGCGTTCGCGAACGGTCCATCCGATTGAGATGAAATTTTCTACACGTCTTCCTCTCATACCCGCGCTGCCAACTGTGATATTTTGTTAGTTAAAATCGGCTACTTACTTAATATTATTTAATTTTTCATGTTTCATTATAATTTATATATAGCAAGGGGACTTATCTCTAGAAAAGTTATTTCAAGGGGCATAACTTTTAATAACTTTTCTGTATAACTTATAGTCATATTGTTGCATCGTTTTCAAAGATTTATAAACTCTTTGTCTATAGTTATGTACAGGCATATGAGTTATAATAAATAATGGTACAATCTTTAAGGCATTTTCAAAGTTTTCATAAAAATAATGCATAATGCATAACATTGTAACTCATCTTTTTATGCTTAAGAAGTTATCTACAGTCATGTAGGTGATTAAAAACAGTTTTCATTAAAAATAATGGATGGTGTGTGGAAGGACATTCTTTTAAGTTACTTATTTTTGTTGTATTCTTCTTCTTCTTTCGTTCGCTTGAAATATGTCTATATCTGCAATGTCGTCTCTTGCATGAATTGAACTGTTTTTTTTTTTTCAGTTCACACATTTTTTTTGTATGAATTTAATGAGACGCTACTCGCCAGGAGCTGGGCGAAGCCACGCCGGGTCAGATAGATAGACAGACCCAAATTTTCGCTGCAGTTATCTACAGGCATATGCGTTATAATCCTTCTCCTCCTCCTCTCCCCGCCTCCTCCTCCTACCCTCTTCCTCTTCCCCTCCCCCTCCTCCCTCTCCCTCCTCCATCCTTCTCCTTCCTCTTTCTCCCTTCTTTTGTTGCTGTTCTTTGTTAGCCTTGAATGATGTGTGAATGAAATAATGTATGACAGAGAGTGATAGAATGGCAGAATGTTAGACGGGCCTGCGTGCCCAATTCTTAACCCTCTGAAAATAAAATTTGTTCGTTCGTTCGTTCGTTCCTCCTCCCTCTTCCTCCTCCTTCCTCCTCCTCCCTCTTCCTCCTCCTACCTCCTCGCCCTCCTCCCTCCTCCTAATCACTCCACTTCCTTCCTCCTCCCTACTCCTCCTCTCTCCTCCTACTCCCTCCTCCTCCTCCCTCCTCCCCCTCATCCCTCCTCCTTCTTCTCCTCCCTCTTCTTCAATCCTCCTCCTACCTACTCCTCCTCCCCCTCCTCCTCCCTCCTCCTCATCCCTCCTCCTCCCTTCTCTTCCTCCCTCCTCATCCTCTCTCCTCCTCTCTCCTCCTCCTTCCTCCCCCTCCCTCCACATCCATCCTCTTCCTCCCTCTTCCTCCTCCTCCCTCCTCATCCTCCATCCTCCTTCTCGCCCTCCTTCTCCCTCTTCCTCCTCCCTCCTCCTTCGCCTCCTCCCTCCTCCTCCTCCCTCCTCCTCCTCCTCCCTCCTCCTCCTCCGTCCTCCTCCTCCATCTCCCTCCTCCTCCCTCTCCTCCTCCTCCCTCTCCTCCTCCTCCTCCCTCCTCCTCCTCCCCTCCTCCTCCTGCGTTCTTCTCCTCCCTCCTTCTCCCTCCTCCTCCTGCGTTTTTCTCATCCCTCCTTCTGCCTCCTCCTCCTTCCTCCTCCCTCTTCCTCCTCCCCCTCCTCCATCCTACCTCTTCCTCCTCCTTCCTCCACCTTCCTCCTCCCTCCTCCTACCTTCTCCTACTCCCTCCTCCTCTCTCCTCCTCCTAATCCCTCCTCCTCCCTCCTATTCCTCCCTACTCCTCCTCCCTCCTCCTCTCTCCACCTATCTCTTCCTCCCTCCTCCTCCTCCCTCCTTCCTCCTCCAACTCCCTCTTCCTCCTCCCAGCTCCTACTCCTCCTTTTTCTTCTTCTGCTGCTGCTGCTGCCGCCGCTCCATTTACCCAAGTTAATTGTTGGGGAAGATGTAAAGATCTTTCAAGTGCTCTTTCTAATGATTTTTGTAAGTTGGTCTTCGTTTATCTAAGGTTGTTCTAACTGCAACCAATAAATGATTAGACAGACAGGCAGACAGACAGACAGTCAGAGAGGGACGGACAGACAGACAGACAGACAGACAGACAGACAGACAGACAGACAGACAGACAGTCGGGAACGGGAGCTTATATGACTACTTATATGAATTAAATGAGATGCTCCACACCAGGAGCTGGGCGATGCCGGGCCGGGTCAGACAGACAGACAGACAGACAGACAGACAGACAGATAGTCGGTAACGGGAACGAGAACTTATATGACTACTTATATGAATTAAATGAGATGCTCCCCACCAGGGACTGGGCGAAGCCGGGCCGGGTCAGCTAGTTTACTATAAATGTGCATTTAGGCACGATCTGTTTCTTTGATATTGCCAAGAATCCTCTCTTCCTATTATTCAAATTATATATATATATATATATATATATATATATATATATATATATATATATATATATATATATATATATATATATATATATAAGGGGCGACCTCAGAGTGGCTGCAGACACAGATCACCCATTTCACGAGGCGCAGGACGCAGTTGAAGGTCAGGGACTGATAAGAGGGAAATCATGGATGGCTCAGGCGGAGGATACAATCAGACAGGTGTGCATCTTGGAGAACATTAGGGGAGGAGGGAGTGTGTCAGAGTGCCAGCAGAGCAGTCAGACTTGTGCAGTTATATCACATTGAGCCGGGAGTGTAGGGAGTGGCCAGCAGGGGCCACGGAAGTGGAAATCCAGCAACCAATTCAGGATAATGCTCGCTCGGGTGATGTGATTATCTACACAGATGGGTCGGTATTGAGAGGTAGGAGAAGTGTCTGGGGGTTCTTAGCAAAAGCTAATGGTCGACGTTTGGTGCAGGAGAGCCTGGCATATGATACCACAACATCTATCTTAAGAATGGAAGTGGAGGCGGTCAGTGCTGCTTTCTGCTGGATGGAGAATACGATACACACACACATCGTGATTATAACTGACTCAGAAAGCATGCTGAGGAAGCTGAGGACAGGCAAGCTTCAGGCAGAGTGGTTTGCTTCGCTACGGAGGTAACGGGTGTCAAGCATCACCTGGGTCTTTTCTCCGGAGCATGCCGCTGCGCTGGGGAATGAACAGGCGGGCAGATTGGCTGGCTCTGCAAAACTTGGTAGAGTATTGATGCATGATAAGGCAGAAGTGGTTGCGGCCTTGTGGGAGCACGTGTACACCCCGGAGGAGCAAATGGATCACCATCGTC
>OY992881.1:38653096-38765596 GCA_963921405.1 Cepaea hortensis
GTTCTCGTGCGCTCACGTCAACCACGAGAGTATTCGGGGTTACGGAGAAAGCTGTTAACACCTCGACCAGGGAGAACGGCCAGTTTTGATTACTGATGGAAATTCTTTTATTCTGGTTACATTGTTTCTTTCCGTTATTGAAATAATTTCTGGCTGTTGGCATCATAATCATTTTCGTCATTATCGACTTCTTCTTCAATTTAGGGGTAAAGATTAATGTTTAATTGTTTTTCACGGTTTTCGAATGTACATTGGTATTATAAAGTTAAAGTTAGTTGCATATCCTTTACAGGAAATGTCGCAGTCAACCCCAGCATTTTTTTACTGTGATTTCTTGACAAGTGTACCTTCAGTAGTTTGCAACTGCTCTCTGAACGACCGGCACTCATACCACTGTATGAAAATCAGCGTAAGGAGGTCTGTTTCCAAATCGCCCGCAGCTGTGTTTCGAATGCGGTATGCCAGATTGCGAACCATGTTCTAATTCCTTCGCGACAAAAGTCTGTCCTGGTTAGTTTTGCTCCCTGTGTCATTCATGAACAAATGACAACATCCAGGCCATAGACAATACATATTGGTAAATAATCATTGTAATAATTGTTTCGTCGCATTTTGAAATTGGCCTACTAAACTGAAGATCATGTGTACTCGTCACACGGAATGTAGGTCGAACTATTGCTCCAGTGGCTCGACCTGCCTTTCATAAGGTGGAAAAGAGTGGGTAGCGCCTTCTCTGTAGCCAAGCGACGAATGCTAAGTGATGCCTCGTCAATATAATCATCACGGTCAGGAATACTTAAATGCATGGGTCAATAATTATCTTTGTCTTAAAATAGCATGTTCAGCCTCTCTCGACCTGGTTGTTGCATGTTGAAATGCCACCATGTATGTTTAACTAAATGCAGCAATTTCTCTAGTATTGGGGCCAGACATGGTGATAGAATGCACTCTTGCCCTGTTCTAGAAACAGGCCCGGTAGTTTTCCCCCTCACTTGTTATTCATAATATCCACGCCGTCTGGCGTAGGTGATCATGTCTGGCCCGTGCGTTTCGTCTCGTGTGCTACAAGTCATTAGTGATACTGATGTACCCCCATGTTAGGATGTCAAACTTTGCAGCATTTTCTCTTTTGGTCCTGTTTCCACGCCTTGAGATGCAATGGGCATTTAGTACTTGCTGCATATTTTTGTAGACCTATGGACAATCGATGGGCGATGTGTTCCGTATCATGCGAATCGCCATTACATCCCATAACTTTTCTTGGTACTTATTTTCTAGGCACCCAGGTCACTTATTAAAAGGAAAATACCCGCCTCGAAATAGATTTGAACACACCACCACCGAATTGTCAGGAGACGTTTTAGCCAGTGAGCTACTGCAATTGCTACTGCATAAGTAGACAAGTGAATATTAAAACCGTGCTATTTAATACACTTGATGTATCGGTTTGAAAAACAAGGCTGTGCTGATACGCTTATAGTCTTAACAAGGTGTCTGTGTACATGCTATTAAAGGATTTGGCAAGCTATATGCTTAGTCAGAATTTCAAATGTCCAAAACATCACAGACGTGCGATGTGGTGAGTATTATACTTGTCGATCGAGATAATTTATGACAATAGACTAGCCACAATTCAGCATTATATATATTATATTCAAAACTTATGTTTATGGATCAGAACAACAGTACTATAATAGCAATATTCAGAGTTGTAATATAACTGAAGTTTGTGTCGTCAATGAGACAAACAAGCTCATCTACCACTAGAAGGTGGAATTAGGAAAAGGGAGACTACTCTTAAATAACACCAATATATTGTCTCGACCGACAAGTATAATACTTACCACATCGTACGTCTGTGATGTTTTGGACATGTGAAATTGTGCCGTTCTCTGTGGCCAAAGGCTTGCGAACACGGTTCGTGAGCCGATTACCGGGCGTTAGGAACGCAGGCGCGACCGATTTGTGCAGCAGACCGTGTCGCGTTGTGTTATAACGTTTTGGTATGGGAGCCGGTCGTTCAGAATGCAATAGCAAACTACTGAACGTAAACTTTGCATAGTACATCAACGGCAGCTGAAAAATGGTGGTATTGACTGCAACGTCCTGCAAGGGATATACGACATTAAAAAAAAAACACCAATATGTTTGTTGACTAAGATTTTAGGATCCTCGCCGATGCAACGGAGTTCGCGCATTGAGCTGAGTTTCTCCAGACTCAGGTTTGAGTTAGGAGGAAAACAGAGCACTTAAGGGTTAAACCCGTGTGCCGTGGTGTTGATCCAACGACTTAACTAAACTAAACTAAACTATTATACTTTCATTGTGGGAACTTTCAGTAAGGTGGTTTTTATACTTCCATTGTAGGAACTTTCAGTAAGGTGACTTGTTTACTTACAGTGTAGGAACTTTCAGTAAGGTGACTTTTATACTTCCAACATAGGAGCTATTAGTAAGGTGACTTTTATACTACCGGTGTAGGAACTTTCAGAAAGGTGACATTTCTACTTCTAGTGTAGAAACTCTCTATATGGTAACTTTTGTACTTTCAGTGTAGGTACTTTCAGTAAGGTGACTTGTATACTTCCATTGTAGGAACTTTCATTAAGGTGACTTGTATACTTTCCGTGTATGAACTTTCAGTAGGAGATCAATCTTGTACCAAGGGAGGTAACAATTCATATCCTTTAGAAATGAACTGACGGTTGAATGGGTTCGCGACACTGGTCGGCCAGTGCGCCGTTCTGCACGGCTCTGAAACCTACTGAGAGACAATGGAATGCGAAATCTGGATAGAAAACTTCTTGTTGGTAGAACGTACTAAGATGCATACAGGGTGCATAGCACAAACTGACTGGCTGAGATCAGGCCTTAATTAGTACAGGGTGTTTGTAAAGTCTCACTACACATTGTATGTAGAAAAGCTGTTTGTTGGAAAACATACTATCCAACAAAAGCTGTTCTACATACAAAGTGTAGTGAGACTTTACAAACATCCAGTAAAAGCGGGCGGGTTGGGATAGCTGTTAGGAAGTTAAACTGACCGCGGTCGAGCCTGCCCTCGACGTCCGCATTTTAGGCTGGATCGACTTTAGGTACTATCCAATTCAGAAAAGAAAAACAAATTAAGCCTGGAAAAATTTTTTAAAACACATGACATCCGCCCGGCATGCAACCGGTAACATTGCTGGGAAAAGAGGAAGATGAAGACACAGTGATACCGAAAACACGCGGAAAGAAAAGAAGAAGACTTGGATGGCTTTATCTCATGTCATTCTCGGGACGACAACTTAGAACCTATCCAAGAGTCTGGTGATCCTGTGAGATGGCGAACCATGATCGTACACTTTTAACGGCATGTTCATGATGATGATGATGATGATGATGATGATGATGATGATGATGATGATGATTAGCATTCAAAGACACGTTGCTTCAGTGTTCTTTCTAGCTAGCCACATCTAATTCAGTACTCTACCGAAAAAGCCGGGAAAACTGCTATCCGCATGCGCTAATTTCCCTGTGGATCTCCACACAAGTGCTCTCCATTAGAAGTCTACATGGTGTCTGCAGTAACCAATGTTCCTCGCAACTACCCTATTACACAGTAACCCATTACGTTACGTCTTCACAGAGAGGATACCCGCGTCTATTAATAACAATTGGTTATTTCCATAAAACACGCAACATACGGGCACTCTTATAAATAATTGCTTTATTAGGAAAGTAAACAAGGTTATAAATGCTACGTATAACACTTAACCTTTCCACTCGCTGAGCACGACTGTAGCTGTGATTGCATCGTGAAACATGTGTACTTGTATTTATCTGGAGGATCAGATGTAGGGTGCGGGGAATTTCACGAAAGGCACATGGTAGTAATGTTGTGAGATTCTTCTTCTTCTTTTCTTTCCTTTTCCTCTTCCTCTTCTTCTTTCCCTCCCATGCCGCTGCTATCTACTTCATATTCCTATCCGACAGCTGGAGAATGTGCTGTACTGTTGTACCTATTTGATCGCCAACACTGGTTGTGAGATTCTTGGTCCCTGTGTTTTGGTTGTAGAGAAGATGAATTGCGAATGTGGTAATCAGTTTCTCAAAAGCCAGCAGCATGAAACCTTATTTAGAAGAATAATCCACAACTTTCATTGACAAGGTGTTTTCAGTGAGATATGTTGTATTAACTAACCTGTACACAAACGTGTACACTAACTTGCGCATTAACTTGTACCGATTAAAGAGATCTGGCCTGAGACTGGTTGTTTCACAATAAAATAAGATTGGTCCACATTGAATCAACCATGAGCTGGCCTACAAAGGTCTGGTCATGCGTGATTGCAGACCTATGCTCCACTAGGAGTCTTAAAGGAAGAAGAGGAATTGAAAAAGAGGTAGAAGAAGAAACTGAAGAACGGGCGAATAAGAGGAAGAAATAGAAGAAAAAGAGACTTGCTATTTTATTAAACAAACCTTATACTTTAAAGTGCATAACAAGTTGTGATGCCCGCTCCTCAAAAGAGAAAAGAAGAAAAATAGAAAGAAAGAAAGAAAGAAGAAGAAGATATTAAATTATGAGGCTTTCATAATTTTATCTGGCCTTCTTGGTTAGACCACTTTTCTTGATGCACAATGATTATAATAGTTTCATAACTATCACCTTTCATAGATTACAGCCTTCTAGTCCTGTAAAATAACATCCTCTGTGATAGTTTAATGGACGCAATTTGGACAATATCCAACCCGTTCAAAACATTATCTCCCATGTCCAGTTGCTCCCTGACACATGGGTATTAGATTACCCCCAGCTCCAGGCAATAAATTACCCTCGGATCTCCTGCCAGTATAATGGTAGCCTACCACTTTAAAAGCTCGCGGCTAGCTTCCATATTGGCCGTTTTAACCTCCAAGCAAGGTTAGACTCGTTATAAGCTGACGCCATATTAAACGTCCTTTAACAGTGCCGGCTGGAAGCCGTCTGCAGATGATATAGAAGCAGCCGTTTTGGGTTGATTTCCAGACACCTCGTGTATCTCGGACTAGAACTTGCGAAGGGTTACCATTTCACACAACAAAGACAGTATCTGTTATGGGACTACCATTACCTGATCTGAACTTACATTATTACTCTATTGAAAGAATTAACTGATTCAGTGCCAAACATTATTATAAAGTACACACTTTGGAGAAGAAATCGTTAATTCCTTCGTATTGAATGAATTAACTGATTCAGTACCAAACAAAAAAAGTAGCTTTCTACAAAACATGGTACGCAATCAAATGGACAAGAATTATCATGTAAATGTCTATTAACTGAGCATTAAAATTGCGGAAGATACCAAGAAACAAATCAAATAACACGATGACACAAATATGGCGATATATCGTCCTTCTGTATCTGATTTCCAGACTGAACGAGACTTGTTAATCACTCCCTCTATAACAGTGGTTCTCAACCTTTTTTGGCCCGTGCCCAACTTCACCATATTTTTAGGACGTCATTCCCCCCTCACCATATTTTTAGAACGTCATTCATCCCCCCCTCCCCCTTTTGTATTTCCTCCCTAAAAATTCTACCCTGCCCCTACACAGTATACGTAATAATTGAAGCTAAATTTAATAGCATATACTAAAACAAGTCTAGACATCTACATAAAACGTGATTTGCGGATCTACTTACGTTATAAAATGAATTTCAGAAGGGTGATACTTACAGAACCATAAAGTATGAAGGGAAAAACAATATCAAGTAATCGGTTCTTGTATTAACGCTATCTTGAAATAATCTTCATTCCCCCCCCCCCCCTGGAAACCTCAAAATTCCCTCCTGGGGGGGGGGGGGGAATTCCCCACCGGTTGAGAACCACTGCTCTATAACATCCCTGTGTGGACGGACTGTCCCACGTGTGCTGCTACTAAATTCGGTTAGCTGCGAGCTATTTTAAATCTCTGTCTACTAACATAATGTCCAGAGAGGGGAGGCGTGGCTGAGAAATCAGAGTGTTCGCCTCAGACTCAAAAGGTTCCGGGTTCAATCCCTGCACAGGTCTGGGAATTTCCCCTAGAACCATTGATATCCAATGACATCACACGTATCCCTGATCGCTTGGGTGGTGAGATCGGATAGTTACTCGTCTCGGATCCATCCATCCATCACGTGCCATGCCGGTAAACGTGGGCGGTCATGTTCTGCAATCTCACTCGATCACCAGAGTCGTGGATCAGCTCGGTGTTTCTGTCTCGACCATGCCACAAGGCCAAGCGATCCAGGTACTTGCTTCTAGGTCTTCCCCTTAGTCTGTTCCCCTCGATCTTACCAGTTGTCACCAAGTTCTCCAATTCATTTCTTCTCATAACATGCCCAAAAAATTGTGACTGTCTACGTCTAATGTCTCGGATATCAACCCAAAACTAGATGTCCAATGTACTTTAATGAATTAAAACACAGACGCCATAAATAAAATATTGCCCGATTTCTTGCCAGACATATTTCGTGGCATCTCGTCAGGTGCATACTGTAGAGATTGTCGTGTCCTCCTTTACAGTGTCGTCCCTGGAGTGAAGAGAGTCGACACCCACATTATAATATTTTTTTCCTCTCAATATTCTGGAGAATCCACCAGCTTCCGTCCAACACACTCCACCAGCCTATGGACACCTTTTCCTATCACTCTCTCACTGTCGTACTATGCCCCCTTCTCATACTTCCCCAACGCAACATACTCAACAACTCTTGCTTCTAAAAATTAATAAAGATTAATTTATTAAAATAAAAGTGTAACGTATATGAGACGTGTATGCGAAGAAAATGTGTGACGTGTTCTATAAAGTGTGTAGACTCTGTCTCTCAGACATCAACTCAGTCAGCTGATCACAGCAAAGATAGACCACAGCACGTTACGTCAGAACAAGTACGTCTCACCCGTTGCCGGAACCATCTTGCCGGATAATGCTTTGCCTCTGTAGACCTCTGGTAATCCAATTTCATGAACATCCGAAATAGACACCGGTGGTATTAAGAGTTAATCAGGGACCGGTTGCACTCTACACAATGTCCGTTCCTAACGTTCCTTAACAAACTGCACAAGTCTTTTGTAGTGTGTACGCAGTTAGTTAGTTAGTTAGTTAGTCGACAGATCATCCTCGTTGCACATTGAACCACTCAGTTCATAAGTGCTAATTACTAATGTTAATTGTTACTGTACTAACACTAGGTACTATTAGCCGGTTCTCGGTTCGTTACTACTGTCTGATGCTGTGTGGTGCATCAGTATGCATCACTCTCTTTGATGAATCAATTTCCTTCTAGCGTAAGTTACGTTTCTGTATGCAACTTTATTGACTCTTGAACTGGTGTTCTTCAGAATGGGTTTTTTAATTCTTTCCCAAAACTTGTAGAGTTTCCTTGGATCTGGTAGGGAACCTAGGATAGAAACAACACATCTGGTGATAGTACTAGTCACTGATCCTTTCGGCTGAGTGTAAGCCTATCACCTTGCTTAATGATCTTTAGCTAACTAGAATTAGTCATAGAGCAGATTAGCTACCCACCTAGAGCCGAATCAGGCTATGACAACGAAAAAATCAGCAAACAGAATGCGGAACCCCGCCCACCAGGGACACCTACGGGAAGATCCCAATTATCCCTCATTACTCAATTTTCAACTAGTAAAGCTTATCAACACTTCACTAATCTATTCTTAACTAGCAGAGTTAATATCACTATTCTTACTCTAACTAGTTTCCACTAACAGTGCTAATCATCACACTATAGTTTAACAAGGCTACAGTCTATATTAATTAGAACTAATAGACTATATTGACTACCTTATGTAAAAACCGCCTCATTCCCGGGATGGCTACTACACTTTGCCATAAGGGCACATGCTAGTTAATCTTAAATTAATCTAACACTGTAGAGCTCTCCCACAAACACGTCCATCATAATCCACGGTTTTTGGTAAACTCCCCCCTAGTTGATCCCAACTCGGGTTTATATGGCAAACTACCAAAGTTGGCCACGTGACGTTCTCCTTTATGCCCCCACACAGGTGGCACAGTGGCAGATCATCTCCTGTCAGGGATCCATCCTCCCTGGCTCCATTAATGTTAGATTTGTCATCACTGGTTGTGACATCCAAAACAATCTAGAGAGTTACTGTACAGTTCCAACAAAGAGTTTTTCCCAACACGCTGTCAATCTTCTCGATGTTCCGGAAACAAGACTTGACAGATGTACTGTTTCCTGTCTCTCGCTGCCAATTCCGGTTTGTCTCTGACTGTTGACAAACTGTCAAGCTTCTGTTCAGTGGTGACAATCCCAGCAGCCATTTCGCCTGATGTCCGGAACTATAACTGACAGACAGGGCTGTTCCATGTACTGAGCCGGGCAAGGCTATGTGATTCTAAATGTTTATAAACTGCCAACGCATTGTATCCCTTCCTTCTCACTCACCACCAAATGTTTTTATGGGCTGACACGATGTAACCTGTACAACTGTGTTTACTCTGTTAGTACAAATAGATGTCGCTGGTCGATCGTCCGCTTAATCCGAAAATCCTCTGTAATAATCAACCGGATAAACACACGGTTTCATTTTGTGACATAGGCCCCCTCCTAAGAGAGTAGTCCATCTCACTCTTCTCCACCGTGAGTTTAGTCCAGATGATTCATTCTTCTTCTTCAGGAGCTGGGTGTCTTGACAAGAAATCCGCTCCAACATTTTCCTTCCCAGGAATGTACTCTACTGTGAAATTATACGGTTGAAGTAACAACGACCACCGCATCAAACGTGCGTTGAGCTTCTTAGAAGTAGCCAGGAACATCAGGGGCTGATGATCCGACTGAACCCGAAACTTAACTCCATACAAATATGGCTGAAATTTTTGCACTGCCCATACAAGGGACAAGCACTCTCTCTCGACAGTTGAATAATTCCTCTCCGCCTGTAGAAGTTTCTTACTTGCGTATGCCACAGGTTTCAAAACCGAAGCATCGTCTTTTCCTTCCTGTAACAAAGCGGCTCCAATTCCAATCGCACTCGCTTCTGTTCTCAACACAAATTGTTTGGAAATGTCAGGGAGCTGTAATACAGGTTTGCTGACCAAGGCCTCCTTTAACTGACTATAGGCATTCTCACATTCTGGTGTCCAAATGATTTGGTCCGGGAATCCCTTTTTCAAGGTTTCCGTCAACGGAGCTCCCAGTTCAGTGAAATGTGGGATACATTTGTGATAGAACCCACACAACGAGAGAAAAGATCGCACATCCTTCTTCGTTTTAGGTCTTGGTGCATTTCTGATTTTCTCCAGGTTCTTCTCTTCTGGAACAATGTGTCCTGGAGTGATGGTGTGACCTAGAAATTCCAGAGTCTGGTAACCAATCATGCACTTGGTTGGACGAGCAGTAAGCCCTGCTTCCTTGAGTCTATTAAACACTCTCTCCAAGGATTGTAAGTGGTCATCCAAGCTGTCACTGGAAATCAGAATATCATCCATGAATGAGATGATGGATGGATCCTGTAACGGATCTAGTAAAGTCCTCATCATGCGTGTAAACACACTAGGTGCATTGCTGAGTCCAAAGGGCATGACCTTGAATTCGTAGTGTCCACTGGGTGTACTGAAAGCTAACAGTGGTCGAATCTCCGGTTTGACTGGTATCTGATAGTACCCCCGACTCAGATCCACCTTTGAAAAGTACCGAGCCTTATGGAGCCTAGCGAATAACTGAGTTGGATTCGGCAAAGGTTCCACCTGAAATTGTGTGTGACTGTTCAGAAGTCGGTAATCTATACACAACCGGTGTTCTCCACTTGGTTTGCGTAACAAAACTACCCCCGCATTGTATGGGGATGTGGATGGTGCAATCACATCATCCTCCAGCAATTTGTGTATTTCCCCCTCCAGGGCCTTTTCTTTAGAGAATGGTACTGGGTAAACCTTTTGGCGAACAGGCTCCTGTGTGGTCAAAGTCATCTCGAACTCAACCAACCTCGTTCGTCCTGGTTTATCAGTCAGTATCTCCTTCTGAGACTTGAGAACCTGGGTTATCCTTTCCCTCTCCTGGGAGGTCAGATCAGGGTTCACTTTCACATCCCTATAGGTTTCCTGGTGTACCACGGGATATTCCCTGCCCTCGCTGGTTCCCACTTCTGTCTCCATTGCAACTGCCATTGCCATGAGGTGAGCTGCCTTGTCTCCGGGTCTCTCTTCGTATTTCCGCAAGAGATTGATATGGATAATCTTCGACTTTCCCCGGATCCGGATCTGATAGTTGGTTCTGGATATCACCCTTTCCACGGGAAATGGTCCTTGCCAACCTATCTCCAGTTTGTTGTTTCCCGTTGGGAGTAGCAACAAGACTTTATCTCCCACCTCTAGAGATCTTTCTTTAGACCTACGGTTGTAGTAAGCCGCATGTCTTTTCCTGGCCTTTTTCAAGTTTTGATTTGCCAGAGTCCATCCCTTGTGGAGTTTTTCTTTCAGTTCCTCCACGTATTTGTAGGATGAGATCACTTCTTCTGACGTCCCCTCTTCAGTCCAACTCCTCAACATGGCTTCCAACGGTCCTTTGATTGGACGACCAAACAGCAACGTAGCGGGTGGTAGTCCTGTTGAGCCATGAGGAACTTCCCGATAGGCAAAGAGTGCTGCTGGGATATATTCATCCCACCTATCAGGTTTTTCCTGCGCTAATTTCCTGAGCATTGTCATCAACGTGCCGTTGAAACGCTCTACTTGTCCATTGGCTTGAGGGTGGTAAGGGCTGGTATGTATGTGGTTAGAGTGAAACACCCTAAATACCTCCTCCATGAGTTTTCCACAAAACTGAGATCCATTGTCCGCCAGAATTTGATCCGGAAAGCCTAATCTGGTAAAGGCCTCCATCAGTGCGTCCGCCACTCTTTTCGAGTCAATCGTGGTCAACGGTATGGCTTCACCCCACATTGTACAGCAATCCACCATTGTGAGTATATACATGTTCCTCTTCCTAGTCCTGGGAAGTGGACCCACGATATCGATGGCTACCCTCTCGAAAGGAGAGTTCATGATGGGCATCTCACCCAACACCACCGGTGCTGTCCAGTGTTTCGGTGCCACCCTCTGGCACTCAGGGCATGACTTCACATACCGACGCACATCATCTGTCATTCCCGGCCAATAGTAGTGGCAGGAAATCCGCTGCATGGTGGCGGCAATACCCATGTGTCCACTAAAGGAGATGGTATGCCCCATATGAAGAATCTGGGACCGGTGAGCTTTCGGGACGACCAACTGACCGTATAGGTTGTCTCCCCTTCCTGCTCTCCTGTAGAGTATCCTATTATTCATGTAGTACTGCCCCCGTCCTGGTGGATCAGCACTTTTCTGCAGCTTTTTGTAGCAAGGACGTAAAGTATCATCCTCACTCTGGGCAGTTCGTAGCTCCCCCGGCATTGGGTTAGTCACAATTGCGTCTGCCTCTTCCGTTTTCGTCTGAGAGCGAGTCTGCATTGCTCCCATATGGATTGGCTCCTTGGGCATTCCCAGAAAGACATACCGGCAACCTAGGATGACTGGAAAAATGGGATCGGTCAATACAGCGGCCTTGATGGTGCCGGTGACGTACCTTGACCGAATCTCCACATTAGCAATGGGCAACTTCATGACTACAGCACTCTTCTGTGCAGGCTGTATATCCAAGGTTTCACCTGTGAATTGTTCTGGATGTACCAGATCCGCAGAAATCACGGCCTCCCCGTCCAGTCCTGTGTCGTATAAACACTCCACTTGACGACCGTTAACCTCTACCAATTCCACTACCGGTGGTTTTTCCTGGTCTGGAGTCTCTTCCTCGGCCTCGACCTGTTCGGTGGGCTCCACCTTAGGTTTCCCTGAGCACACGACGAATTGAGTGTCTCCTGACTTTCCCCTGCAGTCAATAGCATTGTGCGTGTTTGACTTGCATTGGTTGCACCATTTCCCTGTCCTAGATTTTCTACTGTCGGACTTGAATGAGCTCTCCTGGTGTCGAGCTTCCCTGTTGACCTTGGCATTTTCCGTGACAACCTCCTTGGAAGTCACTTGACATGCTGCAAAGTGAGGGTTCTTAGCCTTCGATTTGCAGTCCCTCGTATTGTGAGAGGGTGACTTACAAATTGAACACCACTTCTCCGACCACGGTCGTTTAGGTGTAGAGCTTGAAGTGCTCTTGCTTCCCTCCTTCTTCTTCTCTGAACTATCCTCTGATTTTTGCACATAAGGTTCCCACTTTTTTGTTCCTGAGTTTTTGGTTTTCTTCTTGTCATGTTTCTCTTGACTTTTGGAGTTGGTGGAAAGGTTTTCCCCTGCCTCCCCATGTACCTCGACGAACCGTTCTGCTAATTTAGTCACGAGGTCAATACGTTCCGCTCCTTGTTCTCCCAGGAACGTCCTGAGAGGTTTAAACATTTGCTTCTTCAGCTGGTCGACCACCATGAGCTCTTCCAGACTCTCATAGTCATGTGCGAAGCCAGCCAAATCCATCCACTTGTGGAGATAAGATTTTAGACGCAAACTGTAGGCGGCAAACAACTCCCCCGGTTCTCGTTTCGCTGCTCGAAATTTTTTCCGGTAGGTATGTGACGTAACCTCGAATCGTTTCAGCAGAGCCGTCTTTAACTCGTCATAATTGTTCTCATGTCCTGGTGGCAGGCGAGTATAAACCTCGTATCCGGTCCCGCGTAATCCCTGGGATAGCTTAAGATTCCATTTGTTACGCTCCAGACCCATAGCAACTGACATAGCCTCGAAGCGTTGAAGGTATTGGTCAATCTTCTCTTTGTCCTCCTCGTAGACCGCTAAAGGAAACTTCATAGCATGGTACCCATGTCCACCTATTGGTGTTGATCCTGGGATGGAGGAACCTCCAACTGCTCCCTCAGTTTCTCCATTAGATTGACTCTTGAACTCGAGTTCCCTCATCCGGTACTCGTGCTCCCTTTTCTGTGCTTCCTGATCAGCTTCTAATTTCCTAGCTGCTTGCTCAGCTTCAAATTTCCTAGCTGCTTGCTCAGCTTCCAATTTCCTAGCTGCTTGCTCAGCTTCCAATTTCCTAGCTGCTTGCTCAGCTTCCAATTTCCTAGCTGCTTGCTCAGCTTCCAATTTCTTAGCTGCTTGTTCCAACTCCATCCTTCTCAATTCCAGCTCGGCCTTTCGATCATCCCTTTCTGCTTGACGATACTCTCTCTCCACTTCCTGTATGTAATCCGTTAGAGCAGACCCCGCCAATCCCATTTCTTCCCCCTTTGCCTTTAATTCTAACGTGCTAAGTTTAGGGGTGGCCATTATACAGAAAGGTAAGCTAGCAGGTCTAGTACAATATAACTGCAAATTACTATACAGATATATGAACAAGTACTATAAATCTAGATATACCACACACAGCACATTCACTCAGTGACAAGAGTAGAATCAGGACCACAGACCTATGCAGACGTGTGAAGTGTGAACAGGTAAGATATTAGTCCTAACCCCTATCCACATTCACTCTAGCTGGATTCTCCAAAATGATATCTCTCTCTTATAACTAAGGATCCCGTGTCAAAAGACCCCGCCGTCAGAAGATCCCGTTTACGAGAGATCCCGCTGTCCAAGGATTCCGTTTACGAGAGATCCCGCTGTCCAAAGATCCCGTTTACGAGAGATCCCGCTGTCCAAAGATCCCGTTTACGAGAGATCCCGCTGTCCAAAGATCCCGTTATCGAGCCCCCAATAATGTCGTGTCCTCCTTTACAGTGTCGTCCCTGGAGTGAAGAGAGTCGACACCCACATTATAATATTTTTTTCCTCTCAATATTCTGGAGAATCCACCAGCTTCCGTCCAACACACTCCACCAGCCTATGGACACCTTTTCCTATCACTCTCTCACTGTCGTACTATGCCCCCTTCTCATACTTCCCCAACGCAACATACTCAACAACTCTTGCTTCTAAAAATTAATAAAGATTAATTTATTAAAATAAAAGTGTAACGTATATGAGACGTGTATGCGAAGAAAATGTGTGACGTGTTCTATAAAGTGTGTAGACTCTGTCTCTCAGACATCAACTCAGTCAGCTGATCACAGCAAAGATAGACCACAGCACGTTACGTCAGAACAAGTACGTCTCACCCGTTGCCGGAACCATCTTGCCGGATAATGCTTTGCCTCTGTAGACCTCTGGTAATCCAATTTCATGAACATCCGAAATAGACACCGGTGGTATTAAGAGTTAATCAGGGACCGGTTGCACTCTACACAATGTCCGTTCCTAACGTTCCTTAACAAACTGCACAAGTCTTGTGTAGTGTGTACGCAGTTAGTTAGTTAGTTAGTTAGTCGACAGATCATCCTCGTTGCACATTGAACCACTCAGTTCATAAGTGCTAATTACTAATGTTAATTGTTACTGTACTAACACTAGGTACTATTAGCCGGTTCTCGGTTCGTTACTACTGTCTGATGCTGTGTGGTGCATCAGTATGCATCACTCTCTTTGATGAATCAATTTCCTTCTAGCGTAAGTTACGTTTCTGTATGCAACTTTATTGACTCTTGAACTGGTGTTCTTCAGAATGGGTTTTTTAATTCTTTCCCAAAACTTGTAGAGTTTCCTTGGATCTGGTAGGGAACCTAGGATAGAAACAACACATCTGGTGATAGTACTAGTCACTGATCCTTTCGGCTGAGTGTAAGCCTATCACCTTGCTTAATGATCTTTAGCTAACTAGAATTAGTCATAGAGCAGATTAGCTACCCACCTAGAGCCGAATCAGGCTATGACAACGAAAAAATCAGCAAACAGAATGCGGAACCCCGCCCACCAGGGACACCTACGGGAAGATCCCAATTATCCCTCATTACTCAATTTTCAACTAGTAAAGCTTATCAACACTTCACTAATCTATTCTTAACTAGCAGAGTTAATATCACTATTCTTACTCTAACTAGTTTCCACTAACAGTGCTAATCATCACACTATAGTTTAACAAGGCTACAGTCTATATTAATTAGAACTAATAGACTATATTGACTACCTTATGTAAAAACCGCCTCATTCCCGGGATGGCTACTACACTTTGCCATAAGGGCACATGCTAGTTAATCTTAAATTAATCTAACACTGTAGAGCTCTCCCACAAACACGTCCATCATAATCCACGGTTTTTGGTAAACTCCCCCCTAGTTGATCCCAACTCGGGTTTATATGGCAAACTACCAAAGTTGGCCACGCGACGTTCTCCTTTATTCCCCCACACAGGTGGCACAGTGGCAGATCATCTCCTGTCAGGGATCCATCCTCCCTGGCTCCATTAATGTTAGATTTGTCATCACTGGTTGTGACATCCAAAACAATCTAGAGAGTTACTGTACAGTTCCAACAAAGAGTTTTTCCCAACACGCTGTCAATCTTCTCGATGTTCCGGAAACAAGACTTGACAGATGTACTGTTTCCTGTCTCTCGCTGCCAATTCCGGTTTGTCTCTGACTGTTGACAAACTGTCAAGCTTCTGTTCAGTGGTGACAATCCCAGCAGCCATTTCGCCTGATGTCCGGAACTATAACTGACAGACAGGGCTGTTCCATGTACTGAGCCGGGCAAGGCTATGTGATTCTAAATGTTTATAAACTGCCAACGCATTGTATCCCTTCCTTCTCACTCACCACCAAATGTTTTTATGGGCTGACACGATGTAACCTGTACAACTGTGTTTACTCTGTTAGTACAAATAGATGTCGCTGGTCGATCGTCCGCTTAATCCGAAAATCCTCTGTAATAATCAACCGGATAAACACACGGTTTCATTTTGTGACAGAGATGTATTTCATGATATGTGGGGGAAAATGAATGCTAATTTGCTTGTAATACGATGTACATAGTCATTGATATTGCGGGAATGTGCAGAACATGATATCTATAGTAGTCTAACACTTAGCAGGAAGTTCTTCTGTTTGCATAGTGACGTAACATTTGCTTATACGCAGTCATAGAATTAATCGGCAGGCCGAGTTTCGTATACAATACTCTACGAATAATAATAGATAGATAGATAATAATAGATGATTATATATAGCTCATATATATTGACGCATTGTATATTAGTGTATTCCCTAAGTTTCTCACTCACTCGGTTTGTGCGCGTTTTTACAGCAATTCACAAAACTCATCTCCGCGCTGTTGCGGAGTTGTCCACAGCCGCTCGTTAACTGCACATGTATGAAGACACACGTGTGCACACCACTGAGATGCAGAAAGAATTTGTGATGTGAAAAGTAGAGTGCTATTTTTTTTTTAATATTTATGTTGTGAAATTGTTGCCGGCGATTTGTGTCAATTACTTGACACTTCAAGGTTGATACAATCTAGGTTTTCCATTCTGACAGCATGCAGGGCTTCGCAAAGTTTTCGTGGCCAGGGTTAACTGTGATGGCATTCTTATTGCTGTTATTGCTATTTTAATTGTTGTTGTCGCTCATATTCTTCTTGTTCTTCTTGCTCTGCTTGGTCTTCTTGTTCTTCTTGGTCTTGTTTTCCTTGTTCTTCTTGTTCTTCTTGTTCTTCTTGTTCTTCTTGCTCTGCTTGGTCTTCTTGTTCTTCTTGGTCTTGTTTTCCTTGTTCTTCTTGTTCTTCTTGTTCTTCTTGGTCTTGTTCTTTTTGCTCTTCTTGCTCTTCTTGATCTTGTTCTTCTCGTTCTTCTTGTTCTTCTCGTTCTTCTTGTTCTTCTTGTTCTTCTTGGTCTTGTTCTTCTTACTCTTCTTGTTCGTCTTGTTCTTCTTGCTCTTCTTGTTCTTCTTGTTCTTCTTGCTCTTCTTGTTCTACTTGGTCTTCTTGTTCTTCTTGATCTTGTTCTTCTTGTTCTTCATGGTCTCTTGTTCTTGTTCTTCTTGGTCTTGTTCTTGTTGTTGTTCTTGTTCTTGTTGTTGTTCTTGTTGTTGTTCTTGTTCTTGTTGTTGTTCTTGTTCTTGTTGTTGTTCTTGTTGTTGTTGTTGTTGTTCTTCTTCTTCTTCTTCTTCTTCTTCTTCTTCTTCTTCTTCTTCTTCTTCTTCTTCTTCTTCTTCTTCTTCTTCTTCTTCTTATTATTATTATTATTAATAATGGTGTTCACAATCAGAGTTGTCGAATGCATTAGTGCCTTGCAGCTAATGCCACGAGTCAAACAGACTTGTTGTGTAGCTACTTTTCGTTACATATGTTATATTCTATATATGTCTGACGTGCCATATTTGTGTGTTGTGCTATAGTTGTGTGTTGGACTATATTTGTGTGTTGTGCTATATTTGTGTGTTGTCATATATGCGTGCTGTGCTATACTTGTGTATTTGCTTTATTTGAGTAGGCTCTTAGCTAAAGCGATTTATAGCTCCGTAATCCCGTTTATCACGCAGAGTCTCGTAGCGGGCGAGAACTGGGAGCGATTCGTCCCCCGCTGGTGACTTGCAGGATAACTGAGCAGGCCGCTCAGAAAGCAATGGCAAACTACCGAGCGTAATCTTGCCAAGAAATCAACAGACAGCTGAAAGATGCTGCTGTTGACAGCGATGTCCTGTAAAAAAGGATATGCGAATTTTAAAAAAAAAATGACGACTTTCCTACTAGCCGACCGATTAGTTAAAGAGATGTGTAACAAGTTGTGACTACTTCCCTATAAGCAAACCTGGTTGAAAAGATGTATAACTAATTGTAACGACTTCCCTATACTCAAACTTCTTAGTTAAAGGGATATATAACTAACTGAACGACTTCCCAAAAGCAAACCTCTTAGTTTAAAAGATGTATAACTAATTGTAACGACCCCCCTAAAAACAAACCTCTTAGTTAAAGAGACGTGTAACTTATTGTAACCACTCACCTATAAAACCAAGAATAGTAAGATAAATCTTTCCGACACGCCTACCACCTTCTGAGGCCTAACGAGCAATCTTTTATGTACCGACAATTCCTGTTTGGTAACCACTGATTGTATGTTGACGAAGAAAATAATAAGTTCTAAATCATAAACAATAGTCTGTCTGCCTTGGAGAAAACAAAATTGTCTAAACATTACACTAACATTTAAACACCAGAAACGGCTTGAGTCCGCGTATTTTTGCCCATAACTATCCTTTCTTTATTGTATAAGTCAAAGCTGAGTAACTGTTCCCATGCCTTGTCGCTTATTGGGGACGTGGGACGACACTATATTTTAATAGTCAAACCAGCAAACGACGTATGATGTGATAAATATCACCCCGGTTTCCAAGACATTTCCAGGTATCTATTTTAGGCGGGAGCGACCTAGAAACCCTGGTCAGTTTAACAGATATCCCCGTCTCGATGGAGATTTGAACACGTGGACGACCGGACATATGGGCACTGTTAACATTTTCACCAGGAGCTTTTGTCGTCCACTGACCACACAGTATGTTTGTGCTATCAGTGTGTGATTCTTCTTCTTCTGCGTTCATTCGGACATGATTGCGTTGTGCCTGTTTTGCGCCGTTAGGCCGACACATCCGACTTCTGCGTGTGTTTGTTGACCAGGTTAACCTTCCCGGGGAACATATGTTTGATGGTTGTGTTGTGGCTTATTGAGGCCAGCACGGCAGAATGGACAAGAGCGCTGTCTCTTATACATCCGGTGTGCTGACGGCGAGTTAGCGGGTTCAGCTTCTACACCCGTCCGGTCAGTTAGGCTAAAATGTTGACTTCTCGTCCATGATTTGGGGAGGTAAATAACAAGTACCTCGGCAGTCGGAGTGGGTTCGCCTGATGGCGAGGGACATTGGTAATAGGGACCCACACGAAAAAATCAGTCCAGCGTGGACTACGTTTGACTTCAAAACGAGCCTACGAAAACAAAAATAGCTGATATGTTCCTCTGAATGGTGAAATGGTGTTCCTCTAATAGTGAACAGAACTGACAGACAGGCATTCGTGCATGTCCCAGGCAGTCTTGCAGATGGACAGTAGAGAGAATTGACGAAGTAAGACACGAGCTAATGGTAAACTGGCTGACACACGGTGTATTGACCGAAAGACATACAGATAGATATGTATTTAGGCGGATATGTATGCAGGTAGATAGGCAGGCAGGTGACACTGCTGAGATCAGATGCCTGCATCGGTCGACATTGAGATAAAGTAATTGATCTAACGCCGTTAAAATCCAGGAGACATCATTATCTACTCGATGGGTCCGCGAAGAGCGGCTCAATGTAAACGTGAGCCTACACAGAACAACATATATGGAGAACAATTAAAGAGGAAAGCGGCGCGTTCATGACAACTACATCAAGCCTGACGAGCCCACCGCTTCCCTCAGAGCGCTTGTACTGGCAGCAGAACAGAACGTCACACACGTTATAATCATAGCTGACTCCATGAACATGCAGCAGAAAATTACAACCGGCAACTTCAGCTTCGAAAGGATAGACTGCATTCGGAAGTTGCACCACTCGCCTGAATGTACACAAACTGACATGCTTGAGTAAAGGGTATAGAAAGCGCAGACCAGCTGGCAAATAATGCGCCAAAGCAAACGGAAAGAAGAATGGACAGGGTTGATATATTAAGTGCGGTATGGACTCATTTGGCGGATACTCGAGAGACACCTACTGTATCCGACCTGCAAGAACTGGGAGTACAGCCTGGTCAAGCATGTCAATGTCGTCTTAGCGGGAAAGAAAGGACATACCATTATCAACACCTCATGGGTACAGTGAGTAGAAATACTCTGGCATGTCTGCCGCATCAAAGGACTTAACACGCATGGGAATGCCCGGTGTGTAGTGGCGTCGTTCTACATAACATAACATAACATAACAGGCAAGTGCTTAAACATGTACGTAGAAAGGCAAACAATCATTTATAGATGATGACCCGGCCCGGCTTCGCCCAGACTCTGGTAGAGAGCATCTCATTTAATTCATATAAATAGTCATATAAGCTCCCGTTCCCGACTATCTATCTGTCTGTCTATATGTCTGTCTGTCTGTCTGTCTGACCTGGCCCGGCTTCGCCCAGGCCCTGGTGGGGAGCATTTCATTTAATTCATATAAGTAGTCATATAAGTTCCCGTTCCCGACTGTCTGTCTGTCTGTCTGTCTGTCTGTCTGTCTGTCTGTCTGTCTGTCTGTCTGTCTGTCTGTCTGTCCGTCTGTCCCTCCCTCTCTGTCTGTCTGTCTGTCTGCCTGTCTGTCTAATCATTTATTGATTGCAGTTAGAACAACCTTAGATAAACGAAGACCAACTTACAAAAAGCATTAGAAAGAGCACTTGAAAGATCTTTAAATCTTCCCCCAGCAATTAACTTGGGTAAATGGAGCGGCAGCAGCAGCAGCATCAGAAGAAGAAAAAGGAGGAGGAGGAAGGAGGAGGAAGAGGGAGGTGGAGGAGGAGGGAGGAGCAGGAGGGAGGAGGGGGAGGGAGGAGGAGGAGAAAGGAGGAGGAGGAGAGAGGAGGAGGGAGGAGGAGGAGGGAGGAGGAGGGAGGAGGATGAGAGAGGAGGATGAGGGAGGAGGAGGGAGGAGGAGGGAGGGGGAGAAGGAGGACGGAGGAGGAAAGGGAGGAAGAGGAGAGAGGAGGGAGGAGGAGGAGGGAGGAGAAGGGAGGAGGAAGGTGGGAGGAGGGAGGTGGGAGGAGGGAGGTGGGAGGAGGGAGGTGGGAGGTGGGAGGAGGGAGGAGGAGGGAGAGGGAGGAGGGAGGAGGAGGAGGGAGGATGGAGGTGAAGGGAGGAGGAGGGAGGAGGAGGGATTATGAGGAGGAGGAGGGAGGAGGGAGGAGGAGGAGGTAGAGGGAGGAGGAGGAGGTGGGAGGAGGGAGGAGGAGGGGAGGATTAGGAGGAGGGAGGAGCAGGGAGAGGGAGGAGGAGGAGGGAGAAGCGTGGAGGAGGAGCAGAGAGAAGGAGGAGTAGGGAGAAGGAGGAGGGGGAGGAGGGAGAGAAGGAGGATTATAACGCATATGCCTGTAGATAACTATAGCGAAAAGGTCCACCTATTTGAGAAATATGCAACAATTTTACATATATAGCAATGCTATTAGAAGTTATGTCCCCTCGCTATATATACATTATAATGTAAATTAAAATATTAAATAATATTAATTAAATATGTTTTTACACTAAAAAAATAAGACAGTTGGCAGCACGGGAATGAGAAGAAGACGTGTAGAAAATTTCATCTCAATCGGATGGACCGTTCGCGAACGCATAAAGGACATACATACATACAGACGGAGATTCTCTTTTATATATATAGAAGTAGGCGAGGTAGGTTGGTATATGGATGGGTGGATAAGTAGAAAGATAATAGGCACGCTGCTACAATACTGCACCTGTCTCTGAAAACAGGGTTTCCTGCCTGTACTGGCAACCAATGGGCTGAAACCTTAGCTATTGCATCGCTGTCCTAAGAATGATGGTAACATGCCCCAAAGAGGATGAAGGTGGATAGATAGATGGATGGGTATATGGACGGACCGATTTACCTATATATATTTACAGGTAGAAAGACGGAGAGCTTGGTCGGTAGGTAGATAGATATAGACCAGATAAACACGTAGAAAGACAGAGACAGACAGTCAGACATGCAGGCATATATTCAATAAGTTTTCATTGAAATAATATAGCAAGTTAAGTAGGTACGTTTATCGCAGCCCTAGGCAGCATAAATAAAGGAAGTGATGTTCTGTTTTTGAAATTATTTCGTTTCATTTACTGTATTCTATGCAGGATATAAAATTACGAAAGAAATTACATGCTTGAAAACACGTCTCCATTCTCGCGCCAAATCTTCGGTACTTGTATTTAAACGTACGCCTTCAATGCAAATGATATGAAGAAAAACTGCTGTGTTCACCTTGAGAAACTTTTCCGCTAGACATGGCGAATCAAAAAGCATTAGGCGATGCCTTGTTTATTTTAGAATTAGTAAAATGTGTTACCTTGTTTTATAAATAATGCTAGTTCATAATGTTTCATGAAAGAACATTCTTTTTTCCCTTCTCTGCAAGTACCCGCGTTTCTGTTTCCTTCAAGGATTGCATAACTTATATTATTCAAACACCCGCCAAGCTTGCTTAGGTAATGCGGTATAATCTGTATCAATACACGGGTAACTTGAGTAATTCTTGCACGGTTGTGAGAAAAAAAAAAAGGGGGGGGGGGGGGTTGGGGGAACATACCTGAGGTTTTTATAACAAGCAGAAACATCAATAGACTCTTACCTTGAACTGCTAGTGTTTTGTAAGGTGCAATATATGCATACCTTGGAACAGGTAATAACAGTGTGTGAGCTCTAGGCAGGCATTAAGTACTGGCAGTGATTATGCAACTTCTGTCGATAGTACTAGCTCGCCGTGGTTTGCCAGCTCCACAGATCAATGTCTTCTGATACGACTTATATCCAGCCGGCGCTGCGACGTAGGGGTAAGGAATGCAATTCGTAATCCAGCATACTGCGTTCGAAATCCACTCCAGGCGATATGGAAGCAGACCGTCTTGTGGCAATTTGTAATAATTGTATAGGCATCGGTCTTTCAGAAAGCAATGGCACACTTCTGAACGTTAGCTAGCCTAGTAGATCACAGACAGCCAATAATGCTGTAAATGACATGCTAGTAACAGAATATTCATCAGATTTGGTTCCATTGTTAGCAGAATGTAGAATTCGTGAAAGGGACAACATTGAAAGTATATAGACACAGTTCTAAGAGAACTACAGAAGAAGAAGAAGAAGAAGAAGAAGAAGAAGAAGAAGAAGAAGAAGAAGAAGAAGAAGAAGAAGAAGAAGAAGAAGAAGAAGAAGAAGAAGAAGAAGAAGAAGAAGAAGAAGAAGAAGAAGAAGAAGAAGAAGAAGAAGAAGAAGAAGAAGAAGAAGAAGAAGATTGTAGGTAGTCAGTCTAAAGCTTGAGTAGATGTAGTCTGTCCATACCTTACTTTTCAGTAAGGCCATACTATTTCACAAAATCCTGTATCAAAGTTCTTTAAATTACCTGTGGCCATTGTTGAGAAATAATGGAAAACAAAAGAAAAGGCTAAACATATGTCATATCCCCAAGCCTAAGACAGACTCATACAAAACGACTTAGCGTACTTCGCAGCTTAGCTATGGATCAATCTTGCACAAGTTAAAGACACCACCAACCCGTTTACATACAATCGCAACCTATTTGAATTCTGTTTTGGTACAGACTGCATGCCTAGATTAAATAGTTGTATACTAAGCATTCTCCCGAATGCTGTAGCAAATATCTCCCTTATTAGGGTTGAGACATCGTGTCACTGAGAAACCGGAATTAAAGGAGTCACAGCAATTATTATTGTCACTCATCATGTACCCTGCCAGTTGGCGTATGTTTTTTTTTTTTTTTGCGCTCTCTCGCTTTGAACTCAAGCGTAGTCCATACACACTATTTATAGTAGTGATGGACTGAATTTTGCGTGTGGATTAGCTTTCCCTATTAACAGTGTCCCTCGCCATCAGACGAACTCACTCCGACTTCAGCGGTACTTGTAATTCACATCCCCAAGTCAAGGACGACAGGTCACATTTTAGTCCAGCTGTACGGTGTAGGGGTTGAACCGCTTATCTCGTCGTCAGCACAGCGTTCTTACCCAGTCAATCATGTTGACCTGCTGTAGGCGTGTATGACTCTTCACAGATCTCGATCCTTTGTGTTTTTTATCAACTATGTTGGTATTCCTCCATGCCACCGTCTCAGTCAGTCCTTCCAGCATAATTTATCTCGGCCTGCCTCTGTTTCTTCTCCCACTGATGTTTCCAATTGTCACGATGTTTTCAAATGTCTCTCTTCTTATTACATGAACAAATAACGTTGTTTGCCTCTTTCAGATAGTTGTCTACAATATTCTGCTTTCAATAGTCTCTTTCAGGCAATCGCCATTAGTTAATCTGGCAGTCAACAGTATTTGCAACATTTGTCTCAGGGACTACATTTCCGTTGCTTTCAAGCTCTTCCTCATCTGTTCATGCACGTTCCATGATTCACTCCCATACAGCAAAATAGGTTGTATATAAAATGTCTGTACTCTCTTTCTGACATTAAATGAAAGTGACTTGTTGCATAAGATACCGTTTTCATTTTCTGAAATGCAGCGTCTGTTTGAGAAATTCTGCTCTTTAATCTATGCCACGGGTTAAACAGTTCTAAAAAATGAAAATCGAGAAAAAGTTCGATATAATTAAATTTTTAATTTGACAGGAAACAACGGGAAATCGGGTGACCCGAAACCATTTTTTTTGTGTTTGTAGGACAGTGAAATATAACATTTCTTCTTCTTCTTCGTTCATCCGGAGTTTTTTTTCGGACGTGATTGCGTTGTGCCTGTTTACAGCAGAGCTGCGTTCTTGCGCCGTTAGTCCGACACATCCGACTTCTGCGGGCATTTGTTGACCAGGTTAACCTTCTCGGGGGGTTTCTTAGGACGTTAGACTCTCACTGTTGTGGTGTTATCTCCCAGCTGGCCCATATAAAACAGCCAAAGGCATCCTGGTCGGCCCTCAAGGAAAGGCAGGGGCAGACCATGGGCATTCCCCGCCATCCAAGGAGGCTTCCATAATTGCAGAGCCAACACACAGCGCTCTGGTACTGGGCTCACCCAAGGAATCGTCACGTCCTGCACATGGCTGCTTAGCCTCACTTCCGTATATTGGGCCTTCCGTTCACCATAGGCTGTTCTTCCAGAAGCCAGAAGAATGCTGTTTGCAGATGACATCCACACAGTGAGCTTTCGATTCGGACTTTCCACGTAATGGATTTGCTATCCAAGCAATATTCCATTTTGTGCCACTAGGACACTTTTTCCACCTTTTATGAAGCCCACACAGTGAGCTTTCGATTCGGACTTTCCACGTAATAGATTTGCTATCCAAGCAATATTCCATTTCATGCCTCTGGGAGGCTTGTGTAACCGACATGCCTGTGGTATGAAGTGTGGCAGTCTAAATACTTCTTCATGTACATTTAAATGTCAACCTTAATACAGTTACAGTAAGCTGCAGTCGACTTGAGCATGTTGATATCTCCATAGAGCTTGTCCTCGAATGAAGCAGGTGTGGGCCAAAATATCTTTCTCTGTTCTGCATATATTGGGCACTCTTGCAGCAAATGTTTAGCTGTCATTTTACTAGTTCCACAATTACATTCATCGGTATCTCCTATCTTTAGTTTATTGAACAAGTGGTATTTCAACCTGTTATGTCCTGTGCGGAGTCTGAAGATTGCTACTTGTTCTCTTCGGTCGAGTTTGTAATATGCATCATCCTTCTGGTGGCCTGGATGCTCTGATTCCCATTTGGTTCTATAAGTGCTTTTTATCAACCTCTTTGCCTCATTATAGGTTATGTCTATGTCAGGCTGTGGTAGTCGTCCGCCCTCTTTTGCCAGTCTGTCAGCCTCTTCATTTCCAGGTATACTGCAATGTGATGGGATCCACTGTATTATAACTTTTTTGGATTTCTGGCATAGACCATGGAGTGCTGCTCTTAGGTCAGCTAGTTCTGTGCTGTTTTTGCTCTTCAGTATTGAGACAGCTGACTTTGCATCTGTGAAGATAGCTATTTGCATCTCTTTATTTTCCTCCATCAAGAGCATTTCTTCTGCAGTTTTCAGAGCCTCTACCTCCGCTTTGAAGTTACTTGAGAACTTTCCAGTTGCCACTGAATGTGTTCTTTTCACTCCATTTTTTAAATTTAGGAGAATTCCTCCTCCTCCATTCTCTACTGAATTTTTGGCTGATCCATCTGTATATGCATGGGTCCAATTGCTGCTTGAGTAATGTTCTTTTATGTAGTTTAGGGTTATTTCTCTTCTTTCGGTTTCATGCTGAGTGTTCTTTTTCTCAATACCAGGAATGTTTTCTATCATCTCAGGTAGTTGCTGCTGTCTCCAAGCTGGGAACTTGTCTGTATTGTAAATGGGTTTGACTGTTGATATGTTAAGTATGGGATCTGCCCTAATCTTTTGTTTTGCAGTTTCTACAAAGTTGCTACGCTTCAGACTTCCCTTTCCAAAACCACTAAACCTTTTATACATAGGGTGGACTGTCAATCTTCTAAATTTTTCAGCTTGTTGCTGGGCTCTGCTATCTCTTCTATCCTGCATTGGTTGTAAACAAGTGATCTTTTCTAATTCATTAATAGGCGTTGTCTTCAGGCTTCCAGTTATGATTCGCATTCCTTGATTTTGGACTCTACTTATTTTGTTAAAGTTTGACTTAGCTGCTGTTGCCCAAGCTGCAATGCCATATTCCAGTACTGGCCTCACCCGTCCAGTATATAACTTCTTGAGAACTTTCTCATCTGCTCCCCACGTTGTACCAGCAAGCTTTTTCATGATTGCCATTCTTTGCCTTGCTCTTGTTCGATTTTTCTCAACCTGTGTCTTCCATGTCAGGCGACGATCAAAGGTGACTCCTAGATAGTTTGGATTTTCTTCATGGCGCAATATTTTTCCATTCAATACCAGCTTAGGTTGCTGAGTTTTAGTTGAGAGGGAGAACACTGTGCATGTTGTTTTCTCCTCACTTATCTTCACTAGCCATGATTTTGACCAGTCCTCTAGCGCTAATAGGGTTTGCTGTATTCTGCTGTTAGCTGTACTAATATATTCTTCAGATGTCCATATGGCTAGGTCATCTGCAAAGGATGATGTGTGTACTCTGGCTGGAAAATTGTCCGTGATGTCGTTTATATATGCTAGGAATAATGTTGGTGAAAAACTCCTCCTTGGGGGACACCTTGCTCCAATAGCATCATTTTGCTGGTTTGTCCTTGTACTTTTGTCCTGGCAGTTCTGTTCTCAAGGTAGTGGCTGATCCATTTGTACATTTTCCCACAAACATGCATTTTTTGCAGTTTTACTTTCAGTCCTTCCTTCCATACTTTATCAAATGCTTTTTCTAAATCTATCCAGACCGCTAGTGTGTGCTTTTTCTCTTGGAAGGCATCCTCTTTTTCCTGAGCTTTATAGGTTATTTGATCTTCAGTGGATCTGTACTTTCTGAATCCTGCTTGGTGAGGTGTTAAGAGTTGGTTTTCTTCCAGATGCCATGTTAGCCTGCCATTGATAATGCGTTCCATTAATTTTCCTACACAGCTAAGTAGACTGATATGTCGATAGCCATTTGGTTCTTCCAGGTCTTTTCCTTTCTTTGGGACTGGTATTAGTATAGCTTCCTTCCATGCCTGTGGGACTATTCCCCTCTTCCAGCTGTAATTTAGGACTGCTAGTAGTTTCTTTTTTGCCTTAGTGCCTAGTCCTATTAGCATTTCATTTGTTATTCCATCCTTTCCTGGTGATGTCTTCTTTTTTAGGGTATTCATTGCCTGTTCCATTTCTTCCATTGTTAGATTTGCCATCATATATTCTGCTGCTGTCTCTGTATATCTATGATGTATCTGTTTATCTTTGATTGCTTTCTTCTGTTCGGCTGTAATATCAATGTGGTTTGCACTGGCATAGTGTTCCATTAGTGCATTTGCAGCCTTTTTTTCCTGTAAGCAAGGCATTTCCTTGTTTAATTGTTATTTGTTTGTTTCTAGGTCCTTCATTGTTCATGGCTTTCACTAGTTTCCATAGTTTGTTTCCATCCCTGTCAAAATTCAGGTTTTTTGTTTTTTCCCTCCAACAATCTCTTGTTGTTTGATTTACTGTTCTTTTATATTTTGCTGAGATGGCTTTGAGAGAGATGTTCGCTTCAGTTGTTTGTTCTCTCTCTGCGGTCTTCCTAGCATCTTCAACTTTGTCCTCCAAAATTTGCAGTTCTTCAGTCCAGTATGGTTTGTAATTTTTCCTCGCTCCTCTTGGAATAGACTCAGTGGCCGCCTGTATTATTGCTCTGTTTAGACTTTCCACCATTTGCTTCATGTTGCCATATCGTGTATTCATGTTTTCACAATATTTGTCTGTTAGTATGGCAAATCTGTCCCAATCTGCTCGTTTGTAATTCCAACGGTGCAAAGGCTTTTGCTCCTGTGGAACATACTCCATATTTATTACAAGCTTGATTGGTCTGTGGTCACTACCTGCTAATTGGTCAAGCACATGGCGATCGATTTTGTGGAGGATGTCTCCTGTGCAGAAAGCTAAGTCTGGAGTAGAAGTGGTAATCCATCTTCTGGAGTAGAAGCTCGGTGTGTCATCCGCTTTGTTGAGTAGATTGAGATTTGAGTCTATTTCCCAGTCCTCCACTTCATCTCCTCTTTTGTCAGTATCTGGGTATCCCCATCTTTCTGAACGGCTATTAAAGTCTCCAACAACAATGCAATTTGTGTCAGTTATTTCCATGTTTCTTCTTCTTCTACTTCGTTCATCCGGAGTTTTTTTCCGGATGTGATTGCGTTGTGCCTGTTTACAGCAGAGCTGCGTTCTTGCGCCGTTAGGCCGACACATCCGACTTCTGCGGGCATTTGTTGACCGGGTTAACCTTCCCGGGGGTTTCTTAGGACGTTTGACTCTCACTGTTGTGGTGTTATCCCCCATCCCAGCTGGTCCATATAGAACAGCCAAAGATCCTGGTCAGCCCTCAAGGGAAGGCAGGGGCAGATCATGGGCATTCGCCGCCACCCAAGGAGGCTTCCATAATTGCAGAGCCAACACACAGCGCTCTGGTACTGGGCTCACCCAAGGAATCGTCACGTCCTGCACATGGCTGCTTAGCCTCACTTCCGTATATTGGGCCTTCCGTTCACCATAGGCTGTTCTTCAGGAAACCAGAAGTATGCAGTCTGCAGATGACATCCACACAGTGAGCTTTCGATTCGGACTTTCCATGTAATGGATTTGTTATCCAAGCAATATTCCATTTCGTGCCACTAGAACACTTTTCCACCTTTTATGAAGCCCACACAATGGGCTTTTGATTCGGACTTTCCACGTAATGGATTTGCTATCCAAGCAATATTCCATTTCATGCCTCTGGGTCTTCATGCACCTTTAAATGTCAACCTGTATGTAGTTAAAGTAAGCTGCGGTCAACATGAGCTTGGTGATATCTCCATAGAGCTTGTCCTCAAATGAAGCAGGTGTGGGCCAAAATATCTTTCTCTGTTCTGCATACGTGGGGCAATCCTGCAGCAAATGTTTTGCTGTCATTTTTCCAGTTCTACAATTACATTCATCGGTATCTCCTATCTTTAGTTTATTGAACAAGTGGTATTTCAGCCTGTTATATCCTGTGCGGAGTCTGAAGATTGCTACTTGTTCTCTTCGGTTGAGTTTGTAATATGCATCATCCTTCTGATGGCCTGGATGCTCTGATTCCCATTTGGTTCTATAAGTGCTTTTTATCAACCTCTTTGCCTCATTATAGGTTATGTCTATGTCAGGCTGTGGTAGTCGTCCGCCCTCTTTTGCCAGTCTGTCAGCCTCTTCGTTTCCAGGTATACTGCAATGTGATGGGATCCACTGTATTACAACTTTTTTGGATTTCTGGCATAGACCATGGAGTGCTGCTCTTAGGTCAGTTAGTTCTGTGCTGTTATTGCTCTTCAGTATTGAGACAGCTGACTTTGCATCTCTGAAGATAGCTATTTGCTTCTCTTTATTTTCCTCCATCAGGAGCATTTCTGCTGCAGTTTTCAAAGCCTCTACCTCCGCTTTGAAGTTACTTGAAAATTTTCCAGTTGCCATTGAATGTGTTTTTTTCACTCCATTTTTTAAATTTAGGAGAATTCCTCCTCCATTCTCTATTGAATTTTTGGCTGATCCATCTGTATATGCATGGGTCCAATTCCTGCTTGGGTAATGTTCTTTTATGTAGCTTAGGGTTATTTCTCTTCTTCGGTTTCATGCTGAGTGTTCTTTTTCTCAATACCAGGAATGTTTTCTATCATCTCAGGCAGTTGCTGCTGTCTCCAAGCTGGGAACTTGTGTGCATTGTGTATGGGCTTGACTGTTGATATGTTAAGTATAGGATCTGCCCTAATCCTTCGTTTTGCAGTTTCTACAAAGTTGCTACGCTTCAGTCTTCCCTTTCCAAAACCATTAAATCTGTTGTACATAGGGTGGTCTGTCAATCGTCTAAATTTGTCTGCTTGTTGCTGGGCTCTGCTATCTCTTCTATCCTGCATTGGTTGTAAACAAGTGATCTTTTCTAGTTCATTAATAGGCGTTGTCTTCAGGCTTCCAGTTATGATTCGCATTCCTTGGTGTTGGACTCTACTTATTTTGTTAAAGTTTGACTTAGCTGCTGTTGCCCAAGCTGCAATGCCATATTCCAGTACTGGCCTCATCCGTCCAGTATATAACTTCTTGAGAACTTTCTCATCTGCTCCCCACGTTGTACCAGCAAGCTTTTTCATGATTGCCATTCTCTGCCTTGCTCTTGTTCGATTTTTCTCAACCTGTGTCTTCCATGTCAGGCGACGATCAAAGGTGACTCCTAGATAGTTTGGATTTTCTTCATGGCGCAATATTTTTCCATTCAATACCAGCTTAGGTTGCTGAGTTTTATTTGAGAGGGAGAACACTGTGCATGTTGTTTTCTCCTCACTTATCTTCACTAGCCATGATTTTGACCAGTCCTCTAGCGCTAATAAGGCTTGCTGTATTCTGCTGTTAGCTGTACTAATATATTCTTCAGATGTCCATATGGCTAGGTCATCTGCAAAGGAGGATGTGTGTACTCTGGCTGGAAAATTTTCTGTGATGTCATTTATATATGCTAGGAATAATGTTGGTGAAAGAACTCCTCCTTGGGGGACACCTTGCTCCAGCAGCATCATTTTGCTTGTTTGTCCTTGTACTTTTGTCCTGGCAGTTCTGTTCTCAAGGTAGTGGCTGATCCATTTATACATTTTTCCACAAACATGCATGTTTTGCAGTTTTACTTTCAGTCCTTCCTTCCATACTTTATCAAATGCTTTTTCTAAATCTATCCAGACTGCTAGTGTGTGCTTTTTCTCTTGGAAGGCATCCTTTATTTCTTGAGCTATATAGGTTATTTGATCTTCAGTGGATCTGTACTTTCTGAATCCTGCTTGGTGTGGTGTTAAGAGTTTGTTTTCTTCCAGATGCCATGTTAGCCTGCCATTGATAATGCGTTCCATTAATTTTCCTACACAGCTAAGTAGACTGATAGGTCGATAGCCATTTGGTTCTTCCAGGTCTTTTCCTTTCTTTGGGACTGGTATTAGTATAGCTTCCTTCCATGCCTGTGGGACTATTCCTCTCTTCCAGCTGTTATTTAGGACTGCTAGTAGTTTCTTCTTTGCCTTGGTGCCTAGTCCTATTAGCATTTCATTTGTGATTCCATCCTTTCCTGGTGATTTCTTCTTTTTTAGGGTATTCATTGCCTGTTCCATTTCTTCCATTGTTAGATTTGTCATCATATATTCTGCTGCTGTCTCAGTATTTCTATGATGTATCTGTTTGTCTTTGATTGCTTTCTTCTGTTCGGTTGTAATATCAATGTGGTTTGCATTTGCATAGTGTTCCATTAGTGCATTTGCAGCCTTTTTTCCTGTAAGCAAGGCATTTCCTTGTTTAATTGTTATTTGTTTGTTTCTAGGTCCTTCATTGTTCATGGCTTTCACTAGTTTCCATAGTTTGTTTCCATCCCTGTCAAAATTCAGGTTTTCTGTTTTTTCCCTCCAACAATCTCTTGTTGTTTGATTTACTGTTCTTTTATATTTTGCTGAGATGGCTTTGAGAGAGATGGTCGCTTCAATTGTTTGTTCTCTCTCTCTGCGGTCTTCCTAGCATCTTCAACTTTGTCCTCCAAAATTTGTAGTTCTTCAGTCCAGTACGGTTTGTAATGTTTCCTCGCTCCTCTTGGAATGGACTCAGTGGCCGCCTGTATTATTGCTCTGTTTAGACTTTCTACCATTTGCTTCATGTTGCCATATCGTGTATTTATGTTTTCACAATATTTGTCTGTTAGTATGGCAAATCTGTCCCAATCTGCTCGTTTGTAATTCCAACGGGGCAAAGGCTTTTGCTCCTGTGGAACATACTCCATATTTATTACAAGCTTGATTGGTCTGTGGTCACTACCTGCTAATTGGTCCAGCACATGGCGATCGATTTTGTGGAGGATGTCTCCTGTGCAGAAAGCTAAGTCTGGAGTAGAAGTGGTAATCCATCTTCTGGAGTAGAAGCTCGGTGTGTCATCCGCTTTGTTGAGTAGAAGGAGATTTGAGTCTATTTCCCAGTCCTCCACTTCATCTCCTCTTTTGTCAGTATCTGGGTATCCCCATCTTTCTGAACGGCTATTAAAGTCTCCGACAACAATGCAATTTGTGTCAGTTATTTCCATGTTTGAGAGTGTAAGATCCTTATCTGCCGGGCTATACAGATTGTAAATTCTTATTTTCACGTCATTTATCATTATATCAACACCTATAATTTCCGTTTGGTTGTCAGAGATCACAGATACTTCGCTGCAAGGTATTGTATTTCGTGTAAGTATTACAACTCCTCCTTTGTGTCCTTCGCGGTCGAAACGTGTGGCCTGATATCCCTCGACTGAAAATGTGCGATTGGCGTTGAGGTGTGTCTCTTGAATGCATGCCACATATATTCTATCTTTATGAAGACGCTGTGTTAGGGAGGCTTTCTTGTTATAAACTCCTTCTGCATTCCATTGTAGTATGTTGAGTGTCCGGGGTGTTTGGTCAATAGCTCTTAACCTACTCCTCTGTGCCTTGACTCCACAGCACAGGGGAAGGTGACCACCAGTAGTCATGGGTGGACCCCCTCGAGGCAGGGGGCCCGGCACTATCACCGCCTGATGGGACTTCACGGGATTAGCACCATAACGATTAATTTTCATCTGTGGCATCATGAAATGATAAAGTTTCGTTGCACTTCTTTGTCAAGCCTGTGGCTCAGTACATCTGATTTCGACAAGCATTTGTTCGGGATGCTTTCCCTAGCCTTTGACTGTCCCCAGTCTACCTACAAGGCAGCAGGTTTGTACGTCTCTTCGTCTGGTCCCTCTCCCTTGACCTGTCCGACATGGGTGACCCTACCAGTAGCTGTGCTACCGTCGGCATAGCTCTTGGGGTCATTGGAACGCGCAAGCCCCTCTACCTCGTCAAGGTGGACGCACGGCAGAGGGGAAATATAACATTTAAAAAGCGGGATTGTCCCGGAAAACCGGGACGTCTGACAACATTATCCTTTGTCTACAATTGCCGTGTCAGTAATAAGTATGAATGCGTTGTATAGTAATAACTTATGTTGATCTTCCAGAAGCATGAAAAGCACAAATGTGGTTGTTGTTGCCTAAAATTAACCTTATAAGAGACATATGCATGTAATAATACATGAAAGGGGGCAGATAAGACGAGCAGAATGTTAAACAGCTTTTTCGTTCATTCGTTTACTCCATTCTCAGGGATTCTCTTCAGTTTTACTTTCTCTGAAATTCGATGCTGTTGTATGTCTGTCTGATGTAGTTATTTTTTGGACATTCTCGTGTTTTCTTGCCCTGGATTTTTCTCACCACTTTCTTCAGTAATAGTCTACGTTGTCGGATAGTGTCCCCAGGTCCTGGCAACAGTTTCAATAGTTGCCTATGTTATCCCGACTCCCTTTAAGAATGTGGTCATTTGATCTCTTGTTTTTTTTTCTCTCTCAGATTACTCTTTTCATCCTGCGATAACACAATATCACAAAAGCTTCAAAGTTCTTTTAATCTGTTTTTGTGTTGATAGAATCAATCGTTCAAAGCCTTGTGATTATTTGTTTTCACAGCCCAGGACTGAGGTTGCTTCGAGTTGAAAATATGTGTCTCTCCCGGAATGCTTTTATTCCACCGTCATTACACCGAAATACAATCAAGTATCATGTTACCGGCATCGCCTCAAATCCCATAACCGCACCCTGAGTTGCTGAGGTACCACGATGGATCTGTTAGCAGTCAAGGGCATCCACCATTCCCTAGCTTCGTTCGGTTCACGAATGACATTTTGTCGGAGACTCCTGGGGGTGGAGTTGTCACCGGAGCTACGGAGTTCGTGCTTTCTGCGATGCTTTCTGCAGGCCACCCTGGGAAAAGATCCCGGTCCACATGGGATGAAACTTGGTGCAATGAAGTCCATCATCTTGCCTTTTAAACATTTTTTTATAAATATTATCAGCTGTGGATCGAATCCATGACCCCCGGGAAGGTTAACCCGGTCAACAAAGACCCGCAGAAGTCGGATGTGTCGGTATAAGGGCGCAAATAAACTTGGCACATCGCAATTACATCTGAAGAAAAAAAAAAAACACTCTGGATGAACGCAGAAGAAGAAGAAAATCCGCGACCTCCAAGTCTGCAGGCGTGCGACTGTCTAGCCACTAGGCTTCCGAAGCTTCCACTCAACATCTACCTAAACTAAAATGAACAGCAGTAAGCCTATCTTATGGTTGAGCGCAATAATCGTCCATAGTCCAGTGAAAGGTCAGGCGGACGTACGGTCTGAAACATAATGTCAAACTAGTTATGTTAATTACTGCTGGTCAAGTACATGAAGCTAAGTGAATACGAACATGTAATGGCTATGACCAACTGCTTAATGGGATGTCTGTGTTTCTTTGGCATTAGCTAGTAGTGGAATAATTGTTTTGCTTAACTCCCCACCCCAACCCCAGCCTCTCTGTCCTCTCTCTCTCTCTCTCTCTCTCTCTCTCTCTCTCTATATATATATATATATATATATATATATATATATATATATATATATCTGTGTGTGTAGCAGGTCAGCTTGGCCGAATGGGTAAGAACGTGTGTTCTTAAACATCCGTTGCCCCGGGAAGGTTAACCCAGTCAACAAATGTCCGCAGAAGTCGGATGTGTCGGCCTAACGGCGCAAGAACGCAGCTCTGCTGTAAACAGGCACAACGCAATCACGTCCGGGGAAGAAGAAAAAAACTCTGGATGAACGCAGAAGAAGAAGAAGAAGAAGAAGAAGAAGAAGAAGAAGAAGAAATATCCGTTGTGCTGATGCCGAGATAAGCGGTACAACCCCTACATCGGACAGCTGGGCTAAAATGTTGACCTGTCGTCCTTGACTTTGGGACGTAAATTTCATTTACCTCTGAAATCGGAGTAGTTTCGCCTGATGGCGGGTGACACTGTTAATAGGGAGAGCTAATCCACACTCAAAATTCAGTCCATAACTACTATAAATAAGTGTGTACGGAATACGCTTGAATACAAAGCGAGCGAACGCACACACACACAAAATTTACATACATATATAGTCTCTCTAGCGCTCTCGGTGTCTCTCTCTTTTATCTCCATGCCTCTCTCTCTCTCTCTCTCTCTCTCTCTCTCTCTCTCTCTCTCTCTCTCTTATCTCCCTGTCTCTGTTTCCTTGTCCTTGTGACTGTCGCTCCTCACTCTTTCGCTGCATTCTCTCTTTATAAACATAACCACTCCCAAACACAAGTATTTAGTGTCATCCGAACATAACAATATTGTATACATAAATTGCAGACATACAGTTACGCAATGATATAGAAGAGGGTTTATTTATGTATATTTTCCATTCGCTCGCCTTGAACTCAAGCGTATTCCATTACACATGTTACTATTTCTAGTGCACTGGACTGAATTTTGCATGTAGATTTTTATGTATTTATTTATTTGTTAATGTTGCATATCCCTTACCCGACGTTGCAGTCAATACCAGCATTTTTCAGCTGCTGCTGATGTACTAGGCAAGTTTTACGTTCAGTAGTTTGCCATTGCTTTCTGAACGACCGGCTCACGTATCCCGGAAGTTACCTGCGCGGTGCGAACCGCTGTCGATTCTCGCAGCAGCTGTTTTCCCTACGTGGATATACGGGATTATGAACAATGCCTTTAACACATTGGCCAGGGAGACCGGCGCGTGTAGATTAGCTTTCCCTATTACCAGGGTTTATGAAGGCTACGTATGATGCTACGTGTGATGGTTGACGACTATGATAGCTAGATGTTAAGTGAGCTGGGAATTACAACAAGGAAAGCCCCGAACTTCCTGCCAGGAGACCAGAGGATAAGGGTCAGCGTGGAGAAGGGCATTTAATACTTCCGATGTGTCGTGTCCTCCTTTAAAGTGTCGTCCCTGGAGTGAGGAGATCCGACACCCACATTATAATATTTTTTTTTTTCCTTCTCAATATTCTGGAGAATCCACCAGCTTCCGTCCAACACACTCCATCAGCCTATGGACACCTCTTCCTATCACTCTCACACTGTCGTACTATGCCCCCTTCTCATACTTCCCCAACGCAACATACTCAACAACTCTTGCTTCTAGAAATTAATAAAGAGTAATTTATTAAAATAAAAGTGTAACGTATATGAGACGTGTATGTGAAGAAAATGTGTGACGTGTTCTATAAAGTGTGTAGACTCTGACTCTCAGACAGCAACCCAGTCAGCTGATCCCAGCAAAGATAGACCACAGCACGTTACGTCAGAACATGTACTTCTCACCCGTTGCCGAAACCATCTTGCCGGATACTGCTTTGCCTCTGTAGACCTCTGGTAATCCAATTTCATGAACATCCGAAATAGACACCGGTGGTATTAACAGTTAATCATGGACCGGTTGCACTCTACACAATGTCCGTTCCTAACGTTCCTTAACAAACTGCACAAGTCTTTTGTAGTGTGTACGCAGTTAGTTAGTTAGTTAGTTAGTCGACAGATCATCCTCGTTGCACATCGAACCATTCAGTCCATAAGTGCTAATTTCTAATGTTAATTGTTGCTGTACTAACACTAGGTACTCTTAGCCGGTTCTCGGTTCGTTACTACTGTCTAATGCTGTGTGGTGCATTAGTATGCATCACTCTCTTTGATGAATCAATTTCCTTCTAGCGTAAGTTATGTTCTGTATGCAACTCTAGTGACTCTTGAACTGGTGTTCTTCCCTTTTGGATTTGATTTTTTTCCCAAAAACTTGTTGAGTTTCCTTGGATCTGGTAGGGAACCTAGGATAGAAACAACACATCTGGTGATAGTACTAGTCACTGATCCTTTCGGCTGAGTGTAAGCCTATCACCTTGCTTAATGATCTTTAGCTAACTAGACTTAGTCATAGAGCAGATTAGCTACCCACCTAGAACCGAATCAGGCTATGACAAAGAAAAAATCAGCAAACAGAATGCGGAACCCCGCCCACCAGGGACACCTACGGGAAGATCCCAATTATCCCTCATTACTAAATTCTCAACTAGTAAAGCTTATCAACACTTCACTAATCTATTCTTAACTAGCAGTTAATATCACTATTCTACTCTAACTAGTTTCCACTAACAGTGCTAATCATCACACTATAGTTTAACAAGGCCACAGTCTATATTAATAGAACTAATATTATAATAAGTTATACCTTACGGCACTGCAGTTTACACTAAATTACATCTAATGGTAGCCATACAGGCTCGTGTAAACTAAATCAAATATCTCCTTCACACGTTAGATGTTCTAACTACTGCAGTGACAAGCATGTCTGCCTAGATCCACATTTTCAAGTCCCCCTAGTTGGCCCGAACTCGGGTTTATATGGCAAACTACCAAAGTTGGCCACGTGACGTTATCCCCACACAGGTGGCACAGTGGCAGATCATCCCCTGTCAGGAACTATTTTCCTGGCTTAAGTCCTGTCAAAGTTGTCAGTAATAGTTTAGATTCTCAAAACAAGCCAGCGAGTTTCTGTCGAGTTACAACAAAGAGTTGCAAATAACCCCGTCAATCCTCTCGATGTGCCGGAAACCAAGAATTGACAGATGCACTGTTTTCTCCCTAGTCGGGCACTTCCGACCTGTTGATAAACTGTCAATCTTCTGTTCCGTGGTGACAATCCCAGCAGCCATTTCCGTCTGATGTCCGGCAGTATAGATGACAAACGGAACCATTCCATATCCTAAGCCGACAATCATATGTGATTCTAACTGTTAATGAACTGCCAACTCGATGTATCCATTCCTTCTCACTCACCACCAAATGTGTTTATGGGCTGACACGATGTAACCTGTGCAGCTGTGTTTACTCTGTTAGTACGACTGTTGTGGCCTAGAAAATATACGCCAAGCAAACGTCGGTATTATTATCTGGTTAACTCATGGCGAGCTCGTGACATAGGCCCCCTCTTAAGAGAGTAGTCCATCTCACTCTTCTCCACCATGAGTTAAATCCAGATGATTCATTCCTCTTCTTCAGGAGCTGGGTGTCTTGACAAGAAGTCCGCTCCAACATTTTCCTTCCCAGGAATGTACTCTACTGTGAAATTATACGGTTGAAGTAACAACGACCACCGCATCAAACGTGCGTTGAGCTTCTGAGAAGTAGCCAGGAACACCAGGGGCTGATGATCCGACTGAACCCGAAACTTAACTCCATACAAATATGGCTGAAATTTTTGCACTGCCCATACGAGGGACAAGCACTCTCTCTCGACGGTTGAATAATTCCTCTCCGCCTGTAGAAGTTTCTTACTTGCGTATGCCACAGGTTTCAAAACCGAAGCATCGTCTTTTCCTTCCTGTAACAAAGCGGCTCCAATTCCAATCGCACTCGCATCCGTTCTCAACACAAATGGTTTGGAAAGGTCAGGGAGCTGTAATACAGGTTTGCTGACCAAGGCCTCCTTTAACTGACTATAGGCATTCTCACATTCTGGTGTCCAAATGATTTGATCCGGTAATCCCTTTTTCAAGGTTTCCGTCAACGGAGCTCCCAGTTCCGTGAAATGTGGGATAAATTTGTGGTAGAACCCACACAACGAGAGAAAAGATCGCACATCCTTCTTCGTTTTTGGCCTTGGTGCATTTCTGATTTTCTCCAGGTTCTTCTCTTCTGGAACAATGTGTCCTGGAGTGATGGTGTGACCTAGAAATTCCAGAGTTTGGTATCCAATCATGCACTTGGTTGGACGAGCAGTAAGCCCTGCTTCCTTGAGCCTATTAAACACTCTCTCCAAGGACTGTAAGTGGTCATCCAGGCTGTCACTGGAAATCAGAATATCATCCATGAATGAGATGATGGACGGATCCTGTAACGGATCTAGTAAAGTCCTCATCATGCGTGTAAACACACTAGGTGCATTGCTGAGTCCAAAGGGCATGACCTTGAATTCGTAGTGTCCACTGGGTGTACTGAAAGCTAACAGTGGTCGAATCTCCGGTTTGACTGGTATCTGATAGTACCCCCGACTCAGATCCACCTTCGAAAAGTACCGAGCCTTATGGAGCCTAGCGAATAACTGAGTTGGATTCGGCAAAGGTTCCACCTGAAACTGTGTATGACTGTTCAGAAGTCGGTAGTCTATACACAACCGGTGTTCTCCACTTGGTTTGCGTAACAAAACTACCCCCGCATTGTATGGGGATGTGGATGGTGCAATCACGTCATCCTCCAACAGTTTTTGTATTTCCTCCTCCAGGGCCTTTTCTTTAGAGAATGGCACTGGGTAAACCTTTTGGCGAACAATCTCCTGTGTGGTCAAAGTCATCTCGAACTCAACCAACCTCGTTCGTCCAGGTTTATCAGTCAGTATCTCCTTATGAGACTTGAGAACCTGGGTTATCCTTTCCCTCTCCTGGGAGGTCAGATCAGGGTTCACTTGCACATCCCTATAGGTTTCATGGTGTTCCAAGGGATATTCCCTGCCCTCGCTGGTTCCCACTTCTGTCTCCACTGCAACTGCCATTGCCATGAGGTGAGCTGCCTTGTCTCCGGGTCTCTCTTCGTATTTCCGCAAGAGATTGATATGGAAAATCTTCGACTTTCCCCGGATCCGGATCTGATAGTTGGTTCTGGATATCACCCTTTCCACGGGAAATGGTCCTTGCCAACCTATCTCCAGTTTGTTGTTTCCCGTTGGGAGTAGCAACAAGACTTTATCTCCCACCTCTAGAGATCTTTCTTTAGACCTACGGTTGTAGTAAGCCGCATGTCTTTTCCTGGCCTTTTTCAAGTTTTGATTTGCCAGAGTCCATCCCTTGTGGAGTTTTTCTTTCAGTTCCTCCACGTATTGATAGGATGAGATCACTTCTTCTGACGTCCCCTCTTCAGTCCAACTCCTCAACATGGCTTCCAACGGTCCTTTGATTGGACGACCAAACAGCAACGTAGCGGGTGGTAGTCCTGTTGAGCCATGAGGAACCTCCCGATAGGCAAAGAGTGTTGCTGGGATATATTCATCCCACCTATCAGGTTTTTCCTGCGCTAATTTCCTGAGCATTGTCATCAACGTGCCGTTGAAACGCTCTACTTGTCCATTGGCTTGAGGGTGGTAAGGGCTGGTATGTATGTGGTTAGAGTGAAACACCCTAAATACCTCCTCCATGAGTTTTCCACAAAACTGAGATCCATTGTCCGTCAGAATTTGATCCGGAAAGCCTAATCTGGTAAAGGCCTCCATCAGTGCGTCCGCCACTCTTTTCGAGTCAATCGTGGTCAACGGTATAGCCTCACCCCACATTGTACAGCAATCCACCATTGTGAGTATATACATGTTCCTCTTCCTAGTCCTGGGAAGTGGACCCACGATATCGATGGCTACCCTCTCGAAAGGAGAGTTCATGATGGGCATCTCACCCAACATCACCGGTGCTGTCCAGTGTTTCGGTGCCACCCTCTGGCACTCAGGGCATGACTTCACATACCGACGCACATCATCTGTCATTCCCGGCCAATAGTAATGGCAGGAAATTCGCTGCATGGTGGCGGCAATACCCATGTGTCCACTGAAGGAGATGGTATGCCCCATATGAAGAATCTGGGACCTGTGAGCTTTCGGGACGACCAACTGACCGTATAGGTTGTCTCCCCTTCCTGCTCTCCTGTAGAGTATCCTATTCTTCATGTAGTACTGCCCCCGTCCTGGTGGATCAGCACTTTTCTGCAGCTTTCTGTAGCAAGGACGTAGAGTATCATCCTCACTCTGGGCAGTTCGTAGCTCCCCCGGCATTGGGTTAGTCACAATTGCGTCTGCCTCTTCCGTTCTCGTCTGAGAGCGAGTCTGCATTGCTCCCATATGGATTGGCTCCCTGGGCATTCCCAGAAAGACATACCGGCAACCTAGGATGACTGGAAAAATGGGATCGGTCAATACAGCGGCCTTGATGGTGCCGGTGACGTACCTTGACCGAATCTCCACATTAGCAATAGGCAACTTCATGACTACAGCACTCTTCTGTGCAGGCTGTATATCCAATGTCTCACCTGTGAATTGTTCTGGATGTACCAGATCCGCAAAAATCACGGCCTCCCCGTCCAGTCCTGTGTCGTATAAACACTCCACTTGACGACCGTTAACCTCTACCAATTCCACTACAGGTGGTTTTTTCCTGGTCTGGAGTCTCTTCCTCGGCCTCGACCTGTTCGGTGGGCTCCACCTTAGGTTTCCCTGAGCACACGACGAATTGAGTGTCTCCTGACTTTCCCCTGCAGTCAATAGCATTGTGCGTGTTTGACTGACATTGGTTGCACCATTTCCCTGTCCTAGATTTTCTATTGTCGGACTTGAATGAGCTCTCCTGGTGGCGAGCTTCCTTGTTGACCTTGGCATTTTCCGTGACAACCTCCTTGGAAGTCACTTGACATGCTGCGAAGTGAGGGTTCTTAGCCTTCGATTTGCAGTCCCTCGTATTGTGAGAGGGTGACTTACAAATTGCACACCACTTCTCCGACCACGGTCGTTTAGGTGTAGAGCTTGAAGTGCTCTTGCTTCCCTCCTTCTTCTTCTCTGAACTATCCTCTGATTTTTGCACATAAGGTTCCCACTTTTTTGTTCCTGAGTTTTTTGTTTTCTTCTTGTCATGTTTCTCTTGACTTTTGGTGTTGGTTGAAAGGTTTTCCCCTGCCTCCCCATGTACCTCGACGAACCGTTCTGCTAATTTATTCACGAGGTCAATACGTTCCGCTCCTTGTTCTCCCAGGAACGTCCTGAGAGGTTTAGACATTTGCTTCTTCAACTGGTCGACCACCATGAGCTCTTCCAGACTCTCATAGTCATGGGCGAACCCAGCCAAATCCATCCACTTATGGAGATTAGATTTTAGACGCAAACTGTAGGCGGCAAACAACTCCCCCGGTTCTCGTTTCGCTGCTCGAATTTTTTTCCGGTAGGTATGTGACGTAACCTCGAATCGTTTCAGCAGCGCCGTCTTTAACTCATCATAATTGTTCTCATGTCCTGGTGGCAGGCGAGTATAAACCTCGTATCCGGTCCCGCGTAAACCCTGGGATAGCTTAAGATTCCATTTGTTACGCTCCAGACCCATAGCAACCGACATAGCCTCGAAGCGTTGAAGGTACTGGTCAATCTTCTCTTTGTCCTCCTCGTAGACCGCTAAAGGAAACTTCATAGCATGGTACCCATGTCCACCTACTGGTGTTGATCCTGAGATGGAGGAACCTCCAACTGCTCCCTCAGTTTCTCCATTAGATTGACTCTTGAGCTCGAGTTCCCGCAACCGGTACTCGTGCTCCCTCTTCTGTGCTTCTTGTTCAGCTTCTAATTTCCTAGCTGCTTGTTCAGCTTCCAATTTCCTAGCTGCTTGCTCAGCTTCCAATTTCTTAGCTGCTTGCTCAGCTTCCAATTTCTTAGCTGATTGCTCAGCTTCCAATTCCTTAGCTGCTTGCTCAGCTTCAAATTTCCTAGCTGCTTGCTCAGCTTCCAATTCCTTAGCTGCTTGCTCAGCTTCCAATTTCTTAGCTGCTTGTTCCAACTCCATCCTTCTCAATTCCAGCTCAGCCTTTCGATCTTCCCTTTCTGCTTGACGATACTCTCTCTCCACTTCCTGTATGTAATCCGTTAGAGCAGAACCCCCCAATCCCATTTCTTCCCCCCTTGCCTTTAATTCTGCTGTGCTAAGTTTAGGGGTGGCCATTATACAGAGAGGTAAGCTAGCAGGTCTAGTACAATATAACTGCAAATTACTATACAGATATATGAACAAGTACTATAAATCTAGATATTACCACACACAGCACATTCACTCAGTGACAAGAGTAGAATCAGGACCACAGACCTATGCAGACGTGTGAAGTGTGAACAGGTAAGATATTAGTCCTAACCCCTATCCACATTCACTCTAGCTGGATTCTCCAAAATGATATCTCCCTCTAATAACTAAGGATCCCGTGTCAAAAGACCCCGTTGTCAGAAGATCCCCCTGTCAAACGTTCCTGCTTGCAGGAGATCTCGCTGTCCAAGGATTCCGTTTATTAGAGATCCCTCTGTCCAAAGATCCCATTTACGAGAGATCCCGCTGTCCAAAGATCACGTTTACGAGAGATCCCGCTGTCCAAAGATCACGTTTACGAGAGATCCCGCTGTCCAAAGATCCCGGACGAGCCCCCAATAATGTCGTGTCCTCCTTTAAAGTGTCGTCCCTGGAGTGAGGAGATCCGACACCCACATTATAATATTTTTTTTTTCCTTCTCAATATTCTGGAGAATCCACCAGCTTCCGTCCAACACACTCCATCAGCCTATGGACACCTCTTCCTATCACTCTCACACTGTCGTACTATGCCCCCTTCTCATACTTCCCCAACGCAACATACTCAACAACTCTTGCTTCTAGAAATTAATAAAGAGTAATTTATTAAAATAAAAGTGTAACGTATATGAGACGTGTATGTGAAGAAAATGTGTGACGTGTTCTATAAAGTGTGTAGACTCTGACTCTCAGACAGCAACCCAGTCAGCTGATCCCAGCAAAGATAGACCACAGCACGTTACGTCAGAACATGTACTTCTCACCCGTTGCCGAAACCATCTTGCCGGATACTGCTTTGCCTCTGTAGACCTCTGGTAATCCAATTTCATGAACATCCGAAATAGACACCGGTGGTATTAACAGTTAATCATGGACCGGTTGCACTCTACACAATGTCCGTTCCTAACGTTCCTTAACAAACTGCACAAGTCTTTTGTAGTGTGTACGCAGTTAGTTAGTTAGTTAGTTAGTCGACAGATCATCCTCGTTGCACATCGAACCATTCAGTCCATAAGTGCTAATTTCTAATGTTAATTGTTGCTGTACTAACACTAGGTACTCTTAGCCGGTTCTCGGTTCGTTACTACTGTCTAATGCTGTGTGGTGCATCAGTATGCATCACTCTCTTTGATGAATCAATTTCCTTCTAGCGTAAGTTATGTTCTGTATGCAACTCTAGTGACTCTTGAACTGGTGTTCTTCCCTTTTGGATTTGATTTTTTTCCCAAAAACTTGTTGAGTTTCCTTGGATCTGGTAGGGAACCTAGGATAGAAACAACACATCTGGTGATAGTACTAGTCACTGATCCTTTCGGCTGAGTGTAAGCCTATCACCTTGCTTAATGATCTTTAGCTAACTAGACTTAGTCATAGAGCAGATTAGCTACCCACCTAGAACCGAATCAGGCTATGACAAAGAAAAAATCAGCAAACAGAATGCGGAACCCCGCCCACCAGGGACACCTACGGGAAGATCCCAATTATCCCTCATTACTAAATTCTCAACTAGTAAAGCTTATCAACACTTCACTAATCTATTCTTAACTAGCAGTTAATATCACTATTCTACTCTAACTAGTTTCCACTAACAGTGCTAATCATCACACTATAGTTTAACAAGGCCACAGTCTATATTAATAGAACTAATATTATAATAAGTTATACCTTACGGCACTGCAGTTTACACTAAATTACATCTAATGGTAGCCATACAGGCTCGTGTAAACTAAATCAAATATCTCCTTCACACGTTAGATGTTCTAACTACTGCAGTGACAAGCATGTCTGCCTAGATCCACATTTTCAAGTCCCCCTAGTTGGCCCGAACTCGGGTTTATATGGCAAACTACCAAAGTTGGCCACGTGACGTTATCCCCACACAGGTGGCACAGTGGCAGATCATCCCCTGTCAGGAACTATTTTCCTGGCTTAAGTCCTGTCAAAGTTGTCAGTAATAGTTTAGATTCTCAAAACAAGCCAGCGAGTTTCTGTCGAGTTACAACAAAGAGTTGCAAATAACCCCGTCAATCCTCTCGATGTGCCGGAAACCAAGAATTGACAGATGCACTGTTTTCTCCCTAGTCTGGCACTTCCGACCTGTTGATAAACTGTCAATCTTCTGTTCCGTGGTGACAATCCCAGCAGCCATTTCCGTCTGATGTCCGGCAGTATAGATGACAAACGGAACCATTCCATATCCTAAGCCGACAATCATATGTGATTCTAACTGTTAATGAACTGCCAACTCGATGTATCCATTCCTTCTCACTCACCACCAAATGTGTTTATGGGCTGACACGATGTAACCTGTGCAGCTGTGTTTACTCTGTTAGTACGACTGTTGTGGCCTAGAAAATATACGCCAAGCAAACGTCGGTATTATTATCTGGTTAACTCATGGCGAGCTCGTGACACGATGTACAGGGACATATTAACTGCCTTGGAAGCAGGTTTCATATCGATAACGAGTAAATAATGGTCGAATAAACGGCTGATGAGTCACATGATAACGACGAATACATTGTGTACTGTTTGACAAGTGGCTTAGTCTTGACATATCAAATAACCAAGTTTCATTCGTATATTGTCTATAACCTTGAAAGGAGTGACGGAGCAATATAACTGACTAGAAAGAGAAATACAGCGTGACAGATATTAAATACGTCATGTCAATATGAATCATTATCATCATCATCTTCCACTTTTTCCTCAAGCGTCATTGGTAGGAATAAATGTCGCTCCAGCGCCTGAAGAGTGACACTGGATAGTGTCATTCCATGTGATTATTCAATGTCTTTGATGTCGTCAATCCATTTTCTTCTCGGGCGTCCTTTTGCTCTTGTTGCCGATCGTCTTTGATGTAGGGCCAGTGCTGGTAGTTGATGGTGTTGCATTTTAACGAGATGCCAAACCATATGATCTTCTGTATTTCAATATGTCGCACAAGGTGTTGATCCCACCGTCTGTTTGATAACAGCATTTCTTATTCAATCTCATATAGTTAACTTGGTAGAATCCCTCAAGCATCTCATCTCGCAGATACTGATTTTTCGCAAGTGTGATTTGGATAAGTCGGTCTCCGTGGCTAAGAGCTTGCGGACGTGATTCGTGAGCCAGCTTACCTGCGTTCGAAACACAGCTTCGACCAGTTTGGCAGCAGACCGCATCGCGCTGGGTTTTAACGTGTTGGTATGGGAGCCGGTCGTTTATAAAGCAAAGGCAAACTACTGAACGTAAACTTGCCAAAACATCAACGGCATCAGTAAAATGCTGGTTTTGACACCGATGTCCTGTAAACGGGATACGCGAGGGGAAAAAACACAGATTTGGACAATGTCCAAGTTTGGTATTGGAAACATTGGAATTGTGTGAATATCATCATGATCAAGTGCCATGCCAGCTGGCGTAGGCGTTCAAGACTCTCCACAGATCTCGGTTCTTAGTTTTCTGGATCAACTCTGCTGATTATATACCTCCATGCCACCGTCTCAATCCATCCATGATCATTTCTCTTGGTCTACCTCTGCCTCTCTTCCCCTCGATTGTTCCAGTTGTCACGATGTTCTCCAATGCCTCTCTTCTTATCGCTTGACCAAAGAAAGCTGTTTGTCTCTTTCTTATTATTGTAGATAATGTTCTAGTTTCATTAGCCTGTTTCAAGCAATCGTTGTTAGTTACTTTGGCAGTCCAAGGAATTCGCAATATTCGTCTCAGGAACCACATCTCTGTTGCTTCCAGCCTGTTCCTAATTTGTTCATATACATTTGAAGATTCACAGTCATACATCAAAACTGGTTCTATATAGCACTATAGCACACTCTTTCTTACATTCAATTATAGTGATTTATTGCAAATGACACTCATTTTCTGAAATCCAGCTTTTGTTTGCCGTATTCTGCTCTTTATCACTGGTGTGCATCTTCCATCTGATGTTATAAATGCCCCTGGGGATTTAAAATTATCCATTTGGTTAAGAATTTTTCCTTCTATTTCCATTTCACATTTTGGTGTCATCTTTTTCTTTAATATCACCATTGTTACTGTTTTCGTGATATTCGAGGTGAGTCCTTTCTTGGCACTCTCTGTTACTACAATGTCCAACAATTGCTGTAGATCTTTTGCATTATCCCCCACCAATATCTGCATGGTGCATATTGTTTGTATTATAATCTCCGATTAGTATTGCTGCCTTCTCTTTGATCTATCTCGTTATTACTTCGCTATAGTGGACCTGCAAAATTTAGTAGAAGCGGTTGTTGCACACAGTGAATAACTAGGATTAAAATTTAATTAAACAAGTGAATCGGTACAACTATCTCGGAACAGTCAAAACATCTGATGGGAGATGCCTTGAAGAGATTAGAACAAGAACTGCCATGGCGAAGGTAGCCTTTTGCAAGATGAAAAACATACTGACCAATAAAAAGATATCAATTGAAACGAGAAAAAGAGTGTTGAAGTGCTACATAAAACCTGTACTTTTATATGGATGTGAAGCGTGGACTATGAGCAGACAAGCTGAAAAACATCTGATGGCTGTGGAAATGTGGTTTCTGAGGAAAATGCAAAAAATACCATGGGCAGACAGAAAAACCAATGAACAAGTCCTACAAAAAAACAAATGAAGATCGTAAACTGATAAGAGACATTAGACATAGACTGTCAAAATTTTTTGGGCATGTTATGAGAAGAAATGAATTGGAGAACTTGGTGACAACTGGCAAGATCGAAGGGAGGAGACCAAGGGGAAGACCGAGAAGTAAATACCTGGATGGCTTGGCCACGTGGCATGGTCGAGACAGAAACACGGAGCTGATCCACGACTCTGGTGATGGAGTGATATGCCAAAACATGTCCACATACGCTATCGGCATGGCACATGATGGATGGGTGGAGGGAGAAGAGATCCGGCGACAAAACGCGTCCCTGTCGTACTCCTCCTAGCTTTGTTTGTTCATAACGGTCCTCTTTAATTTCCCATTTTAATGGCTGCTACTAGGTTCCAGTAAATAGTCTTTATTATTCTGAGATCTTTCTCATCGATGTTAATATCTTTCAATATTTTAATCAGTTCGTTATGTTTTACTTTATATCATGCCTTAGTATAATAAATGAAGCACAATATATGGCTTTCTGTGTCTCTATTGTTCTGTCTATTACTGTTCGTAATGTACATATTGCATTGTTTGTACCCTTTCCTTCCATAAATATGCTATTTATTCTTTGTCTTTTTGCGGACACAGGTTTCAGAACAAAAGAACAATTACTGTATTAAGTAATTAATGTTTATGATTTCCATTCAGTAAGTTGAAAGTATAAGGTTTCGCTCTTAAGTGCACTGATGGCTATGTAGGCGTTTTATCCCCCCAAACCGACATTAAGATGGACTTAAACGTTACCGTTTTTTTTAGAGCTACTTAATTAAGTATGTAGGTTTGACTATAAATACAAAATGCTGCATGGACGACTTCAGTACTTTGTATTCTTATTGTAACCTTCATTCTTGTAGACAAGCAAATATATGATGTAATTTTAATGATTGTGTTGTGTTTGAAAATACTGCCGGTCCCAGGTTTGCAGTCACCCTCTGTAAAGTTCATGCAACATAATAGGTAAATAAAAAACATGGACCGGCAATATTTTCAAACACTGCACAGTCATTAAAAAACACCCTGTGTATTCTTTACAGCACACACGGTAAAGGAATGTTTTAATTAACCCATTTCTTTCCGTGAGTCACATACTTACATCCTGACTTCCCTGAATATCATTGATTTATCAATACGGTTTATGCCTCTCAAGAAAGCCCGCTCAGTCTTTTCAAAGCTGTATTAATAAAAAAGGTTAATGTATTCCGGCTGTTGCTATACACGTGTGACCTTGTAAGTAACGCATTGAAAACACCCGGTGGCGTTTCAGTGGTCTCTTTGTTATGTCGCTGAAACAACAAAGGTCGCATGCATTAGCAAATAACACGTATAGTAACTATCACGTAATCTCAATATTGTTTGCTGGTATGTCATCATCATTACCATAATGTTCCCTGCCAGCTGGCGTAAGCGTTCATGTCTCTCCACAGATCTCGGTCTTTGCTGATGGTATTCCTCCAAGTCTCAATCCATCCAGAAATATTTATCGTGGTCTGCCTCTTCTTCTCTTCCCCTTGATCTTTCCAGTTGCCACGATGTTCTCCAGTGCCTCGCTTCTCATCACATGACCTAAGAAAGCTGCTTGTCTCTTTCTTATTGTTGCATATAGTGTCCTACCTTAGCCTCTCTCAGGCAATTGTTGTTAGTCACTCTGGCAGTTAAACTACTGAACGTAAAACTTGCCAAGAGATCGCAACAACAAAACATGCTGGTGTTGACTGCAACGTCATGTAAAAGGATATGTAACTAATTTTTTTTTAAAACTCTAGCAGTCCTTGGAATTCGCAACAATCGTCACAGGAACCACATCTCTGTTGTTTCCAAGTTCCCATGCTGCCGGTATGCGTAAGGTGTGAATTGTACTACCGTGTTTCGCCGAAAATAAGACCGGGTCTTATTATATATACTCCTTTGCGTTGTATTATTTTAGCTTAATAAAATGCACTAGTGCTTATTTTCAGATACAAATATCTACATTTATTCATGTACTGTACACAATTCTACATGTATTCAAATAGAGTCGTGCATCATCTTCTGGAACATCGTTTAACTCGCCAAACCAAGTGCGCACCAGTGGTGTCAGTACTCCGACTGGCCATACAGCAACAAGTCTCTCATTCTAGCTGACGATCCTAACTAGGGCTTATTTTAGGGGTAGGTCTTATATTAAAAACATCTTGAAAAATCGTGCTAGGGCTTATTATATGGTAGGTCTTATTTTCGGAGAAACACTGTCAGTTGTTTACCGGGGAAGGCTAACTTTGACATGAAATACTGAAAGTGGAGGTCAGCATGGCTGAATGAATAAGAACGCTTGTTCCTACACACACAGTGTGCTGATGCCGAGGTAGTGGGTAACACCTGTCAGCTGGACAAAAGTATTGACTTCTCGTCCTTGACTTGGGGACGAGAAGTACAAGTGCTTCTGAAGTTGAAGTGGATTCGCCTGGTGGCGAAGTATACTGGTATTAGGGAAAACTAATACACAAACAGAGATGTGGTTCCTTAGACCAATGTTGCGAATTTCTTGGACTGTCAAAGTAACTAACGAAGAATGCCTTAAAGAGGCTGGCGAAAATAGAACATTATATACAAAGATAAGAAAGAGACAAACAGCTTTTTTTGTGTGGTCATGTGATAAGAAGATAGGCGCTGGAGAACATCGTGACAACTGGAAAGATCGAGGGGAAGAGAGGCAGAGGCAGACCACGTGAAATGATGCTGGATGGATTGCGACGGTGGCATGGAGGAATATCAACAGTACAGTTGATCCAGAAAACCAAAGACAGAGATGTGTGGAGAGTCATGAACGCCTACGCCAGTCAGTACGGTACATGATGAATACACAAACAAACATCAATCCGGTGCACTAGAAGCAGTAGCATGTCTATGGACTACGCTTGGGTTCAATGCAAGTGAACGAAAAACAAAGCAAATGTACGAAAGTCACAGTTATCGCATGTCTGGTGAACACAAACATAACCAGACGATTTAGCTATAATAACATTAAAGAAAAAAGATTGCAAACAACAGAAAAACACAAGCACGTGATCAAGGTAATGAAAACGTTTCTAATTGTACTTGTTCTTTTCGTTCTGTTTCTTGTTGTTGCTGTTTTCTTTTTTCTTTCTTTCTTTCTTTCTTTCTTTCTTTCTTTCTTTCTTCTTGGAAATTATGCTTTTCTTCGCCATCTCCCATGAGCAGTTGCAAAATTTACCGGCGACTTGCTAGCTCAGTAATGACCAACAGAAGAATGTATCCATTCTAATCTCGGTATTATGCCTCTCTCTCTCTCTCTCTCTCTCTCTCTCTCTCTCTCTCTCTCTCTCTCTCTCTCTCTCTCTCTCTCTGCTGTACTTTTCTTTTCTTTCGCAGCATTATGTTTGTCCCGATCAGTTGCCTAAACACTTCATGCATTCTCTAATACCTCTAGTTGTTTAATCATCCATTGTACTAAATACAAGTTATTTCATCCTTCATTTCTCTACCATCACAATTTATTTTATCCCCCATTTCTCTAAACAACCCGAGTTATTAAATCTTCAACTTTTCTAAACATTTCAAGTTATTTTACCCTCGACTTTTCTAAAATCTCACACTATTTTATCCTTCATTTCTCTGGACATCTCAAGTAATTTAATCCACACATTTTCTCCACATCTCAAGCTACTTCACCCTCCATTTCTCTAAGCATCTCACACTATTTTATCCTCAATTTCTCTGGACATCTCAAGTAATTTAATCCACACATTTTCTCCACATCTCAAGCTACTTCACCCTCCATTTCTCTAAACATCTCACACTATTTTATCCTCAATTTCTCTGGACATCTCAAGTAATTTAATCCACACATTTTCTCCACATCTCAAGCTTCTTCACCCTCCATTTCTCTAAACATCTCACACTATTTTATCCTCCATTTCTCTGGACATCTCAAGTAATTAAATCCATACATTTTATACACATCTCAAGCTACTTCACCCTCCATTTCTCTAAACATCTCACACTATTTTATTCTCAATTTCTCTGAATATCTCAAGTAATTACATTCACAACTTTTCTACACAACTCAAGCTTCTTCACCCTCCATTTCTCTAAACATCTCGCATTTTGTTATCGCGGCGTTTCACATGTGACCAGTATGCACTGAAAACTCATCAACATGTATGACTAAAAAATGTGTATGGCTTTATGTTCTCACCCACGAACATAAATATGCCACTATTCGCATGCAAACAAACATACAACATACACAGGTGGCGACCCAGAATTGTTATAATTAGGAAGCTTGAGGAGAAAAGCACATTCTAGGCGTTACATGGCGGGAAGAGTTTCGATATGATCATATGCCGTGTAGTTAGAAACCCATGCATAAAGTCGTGCTGGCGTAGAAGATAGTTCGCTGACATATCAATACAATAGCCAAGGGTTCAATAAGGGTAATGACAATTATTTTTCCATGATCTGAAAGACCACGCTGATTTTAGTTGCTCATTCTTGCATGACTTTAAGAACTGGATGTGCGTTTTGGACTTAACTGCGTTGTTCTTGTTTACAGCAAAGCTGCGATATCTGCGGCTTTAGGCAGACACATCAGGCTTCTTCGGGCGTTTGTTGACCTGGTTTTTCTTTCCGGGTTATACAGAATACGAAACTAGTGATGATGTAGTTATATCCAAGCTAGTATGATTTGAAAAGAACAATATACGACCCTTTTATACTCCTTGCGTTATGTGATATAAATAGAACAATAAACAGCCCGTTTATACTACTTGCGTTGTATTATATAAAATATACTCCTTGCGTTGTATTATATAAAAAGTACAATACACGATCTTTTTATACTCATTGAGGCCTATTGGGTTTATAGCTTGAAATAAAAGAATGTAAAAGTATACTAAAAGTATATTGACATATGCCTGGGTCATTGACATTGAGGTGAGTGACCGGGCTACGAGAAAAACAACCAACCCTGAGAAATAATGGTGAGGGTGGGTGCAGAACCCCAGGGTGGACGGGGTGAGAGACAGTTTAGTGTCGTGTGAAGTTAGGGGACATAAAAGAGAGTGGAAAACATTGACAGGGGAGTTGGAGCTGAGACCAGCTGCGGGTAGGATCGTGTGGACAGGGGATGTCTAGACTCCGAGCTGTTCGGGAGTCGAAGGATAGGAGCGGAGAGAGAGCTCCGTCCTGTGGTGTGTTGTGCTCCGAGTTATGAATGCAGGCCTAAAACCCAGTGGGGGTTGGATAGATAATGGAGGCCTGAACCCAAAGTGGGTTGGATAGTTAATGGAGGCCTGAACCCAAAGTGAGTTGGATAGTTAATGGAGGTTAGACCTAGTGTGTGGGCTGTATTGTGTGAGGTCCAGCCGTGGATAGGAGCTGGATAACTGTCCTGTGAATTTGAGATTCAGCAGGCCTTGAGAAGGCAGTGATGTGTGCGTGTTAAGTTGTGAGGAGGATATATATATTCTATGGATTATATTGTTTCTGGATATAGAGTTGTGTTCCGTTTGTCCGTGTTCTTTCTGCATTAAAGGATTATGTGCGCCAACTCAATCTTGTTTAATGACTGGTGGATGTGGACTGCGGGGGTGAGTTATATGATGAGACAGGTGGCTAGCTCAACTTACACTCCGTAGTGACATACAAAGAACATTGAACCCTAGACAACGACCATGTCACTCAGTTATTATGAAGAACTTTGTGACATATATCTATGACTTGAGGCATATTGCGTATATATGGTAAACAAGTTTCCGCAGGTCGTCGGTTCATTTCACTTCAGAGTTCGCCATTCGTTTCATCGGTCCAATTTTCTCTGATACTCTTGGAGGTCGTCGCTGGAGCTACGAAGTTGGTGTTTTGTGAGACGCTTTCAGCAGATCACCCCGCTGAAATAGACCGAACCACATCTCAAGTTATTATAACATCTAGTTCTCTAAACACCTCAATCAACTTAGCACACCATTTTTCTAACCATCTTAAGTTATTGTACCCTCTATTCTTCTAAACATCTCAAGTTATTTTACTCTCAATTTCCTGGGGGAAAGAAATAAATAATAAAAAAATAAAAAATAAAATAAAGAACAGTATTCGTTCCTTTCACATGATTGGAGGTATATAGGGTATTTTGTTAGAGGTGTATTAGAGGTGCATTAGGTATATGGTTAAAAAAAATAAAATAAAGAAAACATAAAGGATCAATTTACCGGCCTTGAGACGTGCTGGGTATATAATGCTAGGCAATAACCTACGGGTCAGGCTGCACTCACTCCATGGCTGAGGTGTTCAGTTGCATGCTTTCCACCTTTATTTGCCAGAACATTTCTTGGTATCAATTTTAGACTGGGACGACCTCAGAGACAAGTATTTTAAAGAATTAAATTCATCGTGATGGGAATTCCAAACACATGGCCATCGGGTCGTACTGCGCTACCGCAGCTGCCATTGTGAAATGGTTCTTTCCCCGATTACTAAAGAAGAGTCGCTTAAAGTCGACAGGGTCGACTTCATTGCACCGGGTTTTATCCCATATGGCTCGGTCTCTTTCCGCAACGCGGAAAGCGTCGCAGAAAGCACGAACTTCGTAGCTCTAGCGTCGACCCACAGGAGCCTCCGAAAACTTTCACTCGTAAACCGAAGGACGCGGCCAGGAATCGAACCCACAACCTTCGGAGCCCAGGTCAAACGGCTTGACCACTTCGCCACAGAGACTCCCTCCATGGCCACATTATCACTGAATGGTTTACCTGGTCAAGATAATGACGAAGGCTTTTACCTCCCAAATAATTCATGGTACCAATTTTAGGCTGGCCCGACCTGAGAGCAGCGGGCGCGTTTGTGTCATTGTTAAGATGTTACCATGGCAATGGCATGAGCGTGGCCGGACGAGGTTTCCGGGTCAGCTCTGGACGCTCGCAATTTGAGGGAAACCTGCGCAACAATACCTCAGTGCACTTAAGCCTACACAATATGATGGACCTAACGCTTCACATACCAGCAGGCTCCTGCTGCCGCACTTGTTCCTTGGTGGATTGGGGTTTTAAAGATTGACCTGGGTTTCCTGGTCTACCTAGCCTAACGTGGGAACCAATGAATGTCTTCAAAGCTAATGGTGCCCCATTCTAAAATACCCGATTGGGACTTACAGAGTTAAGGCAGGCTAAACGGTAAAGACAAAGAAAATAATTGGTGAATTGCTATAGATTCAACAATACTCAATAGACCGTGATTTTACTGTGTATGAAGAGGCCAGTTCCATTTCTCACAGTCCGTTCTGATTCTATATTTTATAGCATAGCAATCATAATGTGCCGGCTTCCTGGCCTAGAGGTTAGCAACTTTTCTCCGTAATCTCGTATACTCTCGTAAGTAACGTGACGACGGTGAGAATCAGCAGTGGTTCGAATCGCGTCGGTAACTTACGGGGTATGTGAGCCGGCCACTCAGAAAGCAATGGCAAACTACTGAGCGTAATCTTGTCAAGAAATCAACATACAGCTGAAAGATGCCGATGTTGACAGCGATGTCCTCTAAAGGATATGCAAACTTTTTTTTTTTAAATCATAATGTGCCACTGGGTTTCAACATAAATTCAATAGCCACGAGAGTCTAACTCTCTAATTACTGAACAATCAAGCCCACGCCAAAAATATTAACGATTATTTATGTTGAAACGCGATTTCAAATCATAACACTAAAACATTATCAGTTTCCTGTTTGACATTTCGCCTTATTTGTTTAAGCTACCGATCTTTTCTTCCATTCAGTTCTTGCTTCACTCCACTACTTTCAGTAAGTTTTCTTTGTTCATTCCGGCACATTTCGCAATACAAGTACCTTGTGTTTGACAAAACTATCATTCAATAGTATTAGAACAATTTGTACATGAGAAATCTGCCATTGATAGTCTAGTTGCTATGATAATGGACATTGACTACCTGCGGTAATCGTCTACCTCCACAAGTGAGTCTTGCATTAGCTGTTGCATAATCCCTGCTTCAATCCAACAGTATTCGAGTATGAAGGCAACCAGCTCTGATATTTGAACAAGCAAACTACAACGTAATCATCTTGCACAATCGGGAACTGAAATCGTTAGAAATATGGCAAAAAGTATGTTGTACACACGCCTACGCATATTATGTTTGCTAAAAGTTATAGAATTGCTGTGACTTTTCCCTCGTGATACAAATTTACTTAAGAAAGATGGCAGAGATATTTACAAAGACATAATGTGGCCGCGTACTAATGTCCTAGACTTCAAAGCCGTTTATAAAACTAAACTATCAGGAAGCATTTAGTATTTTCGGCTATTTCCTGTACTCTCCTACACTCCCTACATCGGTCGGTTGGACTTAACAGTTCACTTCTTATTCGGAAAGCAATGGCAATCTACTGAATGTAAAAATTTCTACAACATAAACCTGGGGTTAATACCAACCTCCTGAAAAGGACAAGTAACGAGAACAATAAATAGGGTGTATTTTTAATGACCGCGGAGTGTTTGAAAATATTGCCGATCCAAGTTTTGTATGTACCGATTATGTTGCATGAACTTTACTGAGAGTGAATACAAAACTTGGACTCTCTCGGCATTCGGTAGGTGAATCGGTTAGCATTACACCGACCGTCTTTACTACCGAAGATATGTTCTGGTGCCTGTTTTAGGTTGGCTAGACCTGTGAATCTATGTTAATTTTTTAAAATTTCACCTCCGTCCCAAATGTGGCTCGAATCCATGAACACCAGTCCGTGAGGCGAGCCGCTAACCACTTTGCTACGACGTTTCCATTTTATGTATGTCTCTATTTTATGTCTGTACGAGATGCCTATCAAAGGACAGACAAACAATTTGATTTTGATTGGCATCGGTGGACTTCAAATTTCCACTGGTCCGGTAAACTGACCCTCAGGCTGAACCATTTACAGTTCATATAGTCACATTGGACAGGCCCACACGGTTCGTTGAATCTACAAGGTCAGTCTGGACAATCCAAAACATCTACTGTAACAGATCAGCGCGCTTTAGCTCTTAAACTCCCTTAGCGCTGACAGAGGTGTACACAGGCCGTTTTGGTCTTCAAAGTTGACGTCACATTCAGAAAACAAAGGCAAACTATTGCATTTAAAATTGCCTAGAAAATCAATCTAGTATTGGGGTTTGTCGCAACGTCCTGCAAAGGGCAAGCAACATTTTATTTAACATTACATTGTAAATGTTGTGAGGGAAAATAAATTGGGTTTCCAGGGGGGGGGGGGGGGGAATGAAGATCATTTCAAGATCGCGTTAATACAAGAACCGACTACTTGATATTGCTTTTCCTTTCATACTTTACAGTTATGCACGTCTCATCCTTCTAAACTTCATTTTATAAAGTAAGTAGAACCTGGAGTACAACGAAAGGAGACGAAGCCTTGTTACAAACCTTTGAGAACAAAGTTTTAAGATGCATCTTTGGACCCATTAGGGATACACAAAGTGGAGAGTGGAAAAGAAGAAGTAACAAAGACATTTATGATCTGTTTAAGTCCCCGCTAATCACTGGTATCATGAAGGCTAATAGACTACAATGGCTGGGGCATATAGAAAGAATGGGAGATAATAGGGAAACAAAACTCGCTTACTCTCAGGAAATAAATGACCGTAGACGCCGAGGTAGACCAAGAAGACGGTGGAGAGATAATATATATACAGACCTACAAGCACTTGGAATCAATGACTGGCAAGAGAAGGTCAACCAGAGAGACGAATGGAGACGGATTGTATCTGCAGCAAAGAACCTCAATGGATCGGAACGCTGAAGAAGAAGAAGAAGAAGAAGAAGAAGAAGAAGAAGAAGAAGAAGAAGAAGAAGAAGAAGAAGAAGAAGAAGAAGAAGAAGAAGAAGAAGAAGAAGAAGAAAGTAAGTAGACCTACAAATCACGTTTTATGTGGATCTCTAGACCTGTTTTAACATATTTACCTTCCATTTTTACGTATACTGTGTAGGGGTGGGGGTATTTTTAGGTAGGGAATATGAAAGGATGGGGGGAGGGTGACGTTCTGAAAATATGGTGAAGGGGGTCACGGGCCAAATTTTTTATAAGAGGCGGGGGGGGGGGGTGACGTTCTGAAAATATGGTGAAGGGGGGCACGGGCCAAAAAAGGTTGAGAACCACTGTTCTACTGCATAATCCTCATTTTGATTCGAATCGGGCACGGGTAACATTCATCTACGTGCGCCGCTTTGATGTGCTCAACTAGTGTCATATTGAAGGCTGGCGATATCGTGTCTGTGACTTGTATTAACCGTCCTAGCTTGGGAGTGTAGAATAGTTGTGGCGTTGGTGTCGGTGTTCCTTGCTAAAGTGACGTTGCGTCGTCTCCGTCGTCAAACGACGCAAATCTATGACGCGTTTCTATCGTGGTCCGTGTTATTGTTACTTTTGGTGCTTAACTTCTATTCTTTTAAATCTATTTTTATCTTATGTGTGTGCAGACCTATTAACTCATTTCTGCCACATGAAATAGTTATATGACCAAACCATTTAACTTGCTGTTTTATGATGAAATCTAGCGCTGCAATAACCCCCACGTGGTCCTAATTACTTTATTTCTGATTTTCTCTCTTCTTGATATATGACAGGTAACTATAACCTTCACATGCTATGTTGTCTAGTTCGTCCTCTAATTCCTACCTCTCTCTTCTATTTCTATGATCGCCAAAAAATGAATTTATGGATTCTGAGACGAATGTTTGGAAAACTTGGCCTGCAGAATCACTAACAACTACTGCCTCGGACAGGTTAGTGAAAGTATAACATTAAACACAACAATAAGAAAGAGGCAAACAGTTCTTTGGTGATTTCATGAGAAGATAGACATTGAAAACTTGATGATGACTGGAAATATCAGTGGCAGAAGTTGCAGAGGCGGACAGGGGAAAACAAAAACATGAGACTGGATGGAGTGAGGTGGTGGATTGAAGGAATATCATCAGCAGAGTCGATCCAGAACACCGAGATCCGACATCTGTAAGGAGACATGAACAAGAACACCAAGTACCGACATCTGTAAGGAGACATGAACAAGAACACCAAGGACCTACATCTGTGGGGAGACATGAACAAGAACACCAAGGACCTACATCTGTAAGGAGACATGAGCAAGAACACCAAGGACCTACATCTGTGGGGAGACATGAACAAGAACACCAAGGACCTACATCTGTGGAGAGACATGAACAAGAACACCAAAGATCTACATCTGTGGAGAGACATGAACAAGAACACCAAGGACCGACATCTGTAGAGAGACATGAACAAGAACATCAAGTACCGACATCTGTGGAGAGACATGAACAAGAACACCAAGGACCTACATCTATGAGGAGACATGAACAAGAACACCAAGTAACGACATCTGTGAGGAGACATGAACAAGAACACCAAGGACCTACATCTGTAAGGCGACATGAACAAGAACACCAAGGACCTACATCTGTAAGGAGACATGAACAAGAACACCAAGGACCTACATCTGTGAGGAGACATGAACAAGAACACCAAGTAACGACATCTGTGAGGAGACATGAACAAGAACACCAAGGACCTACATCTGTAAGGCGACATGAACAAGAACACCAAGGACCTACATCTGTAAGGAGACATGAACAAGAACACCAAGGACCTACATCTGTGAGGAGACATGAACAAGCACACCAAGGACCTACATCTGTGAGGAGACATGAACAAGAACACCAAGTAGCGACATCTGTGAGGAGACATGAACAAGAACAGCAAGGACCGACATCTGTGAGGAGACATGAATAAGAACAGCAAGGACCGACATCTGTGAGGAGACATGAACAAGAACAGCAAGGACCGACATCTGTGAGGAGACATGAACAAGAACAGCAAGGACCGACATCTGTGAGGAGACATGAACAAGAACAACAAGAACCTACATCTGTGAGGAGACATGAACAAGAACAGCAAGGACCGACATCTGTGGAGAGACATGAACATCTAAACCAGCTGGCGGGGAAGGTGATGCTGAATCGGCATACCGCGAGTAATGTGGCCAATTACTTTTCAGAAAATTTTCTGATACCTATTTTAGACTACATCGATCTGCACACCCAGGTCAATGAAAAATAGATAAAGAATTCTCTGCCACTTACTGTAATGCTGCACTTTAACACTCATTCTTTCTTCGTTGCGAGTGACAGTTTTGTGTGCATATTTGCTCAGTACCTACAAAATACCACGGATAATACACATACCAGAAGACACTGCCCTATCGACTGGCTGACACACAAGCGGGTTAGTAGTGTATGTTGTTGAAGGACATATTGCATTCATCGAAGAATTAGTCATTCTTATAGCACAGAACATTGGTTCTAATTATAGACCTGAAAATACCAACAGAATGCCAGTGAACCAAACTTTGTAGAGTGTAATAACACTAGATCGTTAACAAATCGCATACAGCCTGAAGCAGAAACCTGCTTACGTGTTATTGTTCGGGGCCAGAATGTAGTGGGGTTACTGTGACACAGCACATGGTGTTTATTTATTTATTTTTTTTTAACTTTAAGCTTGGATCAGAAAAAGGCAGTTATCGTTTTTGGCCATGTTATGAGAAGACACAAACTGGAAGATATTGTGATAACCGGAAAGATTTTCTGAAAGAGAGATAGAGGAACGAACAAACGAACGAACGAACGAACGAACAAACTTTATTTTCAAAGGGTTAAGAATTGGGCACGCAGGCCAGTCTAACATTCTGCCTTCTATCACTCTCTTTCATACATTATTTCATTCACACATCATTCAAGGTTATCAGAGAACAGCAACGATATAAAAGATATGCATTATAAAGGCATGGGCAAAATGCGAACATCAATACTATACGACTTAGTAATATTAGCTAATGGTGTGACAGACAGACAGACAGACAGACAGACAGACAGATAATTAGATAGATAGATAGATAGATAGATAGATAGATAGATAGATAGATAGATAGATAGATGGATGGATGGATGGATGGATGGATGGATGGATGGATGGATGGATGGATAGATGGATGGATAGATAGATAGATAGATAGATAGATAGATAGATAGATAGATAGATAGATAGATAGATAGATAGATAGATAGATAGATAGATAGATAAATAGATAGATAGATAGATAGATAGATAGATAGATAGATAGAACGAACGAACGAACGAACGAAAATCTTTATTTTCAAAGAGTTAAGAATTGGGCACGCAGGCCCGTCTGACATTCTGCCCTTCTTCTCTATTTCCTCTCATACATTCTTTCATTCAACATCTCTTATGAAGCAATTCTTTAACAACAAAAGAACAATAAACATTAAAATGCATGAAAAATAATCAATAATACATGACTCGTTGAGGCAATGTTTAACATGGGCATCATGAATACTTAAGGTGGGTGTAACGTGCCACACATATGGGAATGTTTTTTTTTTTTTTCTGGCTAGTTCTCATTCGAGATAATTTACCATTATTATTGTCTTTGTTGCTGTTTTTTTTTCTTTTTAAGGGGGCATGTAGTCTGTCCAGAGGCAGTGTTCAAACATATTGCGACTGTATCTATAATGATTGGTGGTGTCTTTGATTTCTTGTGGAAGATTATTCCACAACTTAGTGGTAGAGTATGCTAAGCTTGTTTTATATAAGTCTATCCTAGGTTTAGGGACATGAAGTATATTTAGTCGTTCGCTATGTCTTGCGTTATATTTAAACAATGGCTAAAGGTAGCTTGGGGCATTTTGATATAGGATTTTGTGAGTTAGTTTAGCCTTATTAAAAAGTAGGCGTTTGTGGAGTGGCAGTAACTGAAGACGTTCATGTAGGTTAGATTTGTCTGTAAACTTATCACCATTGATTAGACGCATTGCCCTTTTCTGGAGTTAATAAAGGCGTTTTGTTATTGATTTGGAGCATCCATCCCAGGTTGTGGAGCAATAATCAATATGTGTTTTTATGTGGGAAGTATAGAATATCTTTCTTGTGCTTTCGTCGAGAAAGTTTTTAATTTTGGCAAGTTGGTATACTTTTTTTGGCTATTTGTTTAACTAGAGCATGAACATGGGAATTAAAGGATACATTTTGATCTATGATAAGACCCAGTGCCTTGTGCTCGGTTACACTTTCTATGGGCGTGGAAACAATGTGCAGCTGAAGAGTTATCTGCGAGTTTAGAGTGTGAAGTCTTTGCCTGGTTCCTATTAACATAGATTTTGTTTTAGAAATGTTAATTTGCATGCGGTTTGCATGACTCCAGTTAACTACACTATTTATTTCTTGTTGCAAGGATAATGCTAGCACATTACGATCAATAGCGTGTGTATATACTGTGCAGTCGTCTGCAAATAGATCGCAGGACGATGATAGATATAAGGGAAGATCATTTATATAAATGGCAAATAACAGAGGGCCAATAATAGACCCCTGAGATACTCCAGTATTAATGTTAATGGCTTGGGATAGAGATTTATTGTGTGATACTACTTGTTTTCTGTCTAATAAGAATGCGTTTATTTGTGTCACTATATAAAAGCTTACTTTCATTGTTTCTAATTTTTTTTTAATTAGGATAGTATGATCTATCATATCGAATGCTTTTTTTTTTAAAGTCTATAAACATCGTTCCACATAGAGTATTGTTGTTAATATTTTGATGCCAGTTTTCTATCATGTTTGTTAGGGCCGTATGGCAGGAATATTTTGGCCAAAATCCTGACTGACTGTCAGCTATTAGTTTGTGGCGAACTAAGTGCTCTAGTGTTGTTTTGTGGATGTGCTTTTCTAGCGGTTTGGATAAAGAGGATAATATGGAAATTGGCCTATAATTACTCATGATGATCGTCTAATGAACCAGCTTTTAAATGAGGATACACTTTAGCGATTTTAAAGGCTGATGGGAAGTGACCTTTGGTGAGACATTGATTGTATATAAAAGTTAGTGACTCGCAGATCGCCGGTGCAGCATGGCGAAGGATCCGATTACTAATTCCATCTAGTCCTGATGATTTATTGATTTTTAGGTTACTGAGATGAGTAATTACTTCAGTGGTCGTCATTAGCGGTATGTTTGTGGGAATGTCTCCATAGCATTTGCTCTCACAGAATGATGATAATAAAGATATGTCATGAGGCACATCTGGTATTGCAGCCTTCATTTTGTTTTGAAGACTGTGTGAGAAGATTCTTTTCAGTTGTGTGTCATGGCACGGAAGGGAGTCAGCACACGAATTGACCCATAACATCAGATATCATAATTTGTGGAGAGACATGATCGCCCACGCCAGCCGGCAAGGCACTGGATGATGATGATGTTTGTGGGTCGGAAGTCGCGATAGCATTTTGACATGAAGCTTACCTGACCATCCAGTGGCCATGGGGTTATCATTAGCATAGAGGCCGATTGTGAAGCTTGACCTCTACTTCCAGGTCGACACACTCTAAATACTGGTTCCTGTGATGCTGTGAGAAGTACATGGAGTATTATTAATAACTGGAGCGGGGGGGGGGGGGAGAGGGGGGGGGGTTGAAAATATTGCCGTTCCAAGTTTTGTATTTACCCTTTATGTTGCATCGACACCATAGAGGGTGAATACACAACTTGGAACGGCAATATTTTCATAAACCCAACAGTCATTAAAACTACACCCTATATCACATCGGGGGCCTTTACTTCCTCTCCCCTGACATTTCCTGGTATTCATTTTAGGATGCCTTGACATGGAAGCGCAGATAAATTTTAAAAATCCACCGCCGATGCGGATTCGAACTCGTGACCACAGGACAAGCAGGCGAGCATCACACTACTAAGCTATCATGTCTCCCAACAATGACAAACACAGACTTAATACCAGCCATTCCGTATGTGTTGTCCTGATTTATGACGTGGTTACATTCTAATAAGACTCTCCACAGATGTGCAGTTTCAGTACCAGCCTAGCACACCCCGTTGGTGTCAGACGACCTAGACACAATGCATCGATCTTAAGAATTAAAACTCAGTCTTCCAGAGGATTCACCCACCAACCGTGTCACCGAGGTGGAAAAATAACACCAACCGGAACACACAATTGCGGAATATGAAACAGCAATCCAACAAATTTTAAAGGACTATCTTCTTATTCACGGACCTAATCATAATTTACCTGCTCCGTGGCTAAAGGCTTGCGAACGCGGTTCGCGAACCGGATACCAGGCGTTCGAAGCTAAGCTGCGACTGATTCGTGCAGCAGACCGTGTCGCGTTGTGTTATAACGTGCTGGAATGCGAACCGGTCGTTCAGAAAGCAGTGGCAAACTACTGAACGTAACACTTGCCTAGTACATCAACAGCAGCTGAAAAATGCTGGTGTTGACTGCAACGTCCCGTAAGGGATACGCAACAAACTTTTTTTTTAAATCATAATTTATCCCGAAGCAGTTTCTTGATGTGGATCTGTGTAATAGAGCCTTGACTTCAGAGTGTCTTTAAAGCGTTTGTGGAGTGTTTACCACAACGCAGCTCGCCATTAAAAACAAAAAAGAAGAAGAAAACTTCGTTAAGGGAGCCTGTGATCTGGCATGCAAGTCAGGTGACCAGCCCAGCGAATCTGATTCTTCATTAGTAGAGTGTGGATACTGGGCATGGACGCTCTTTCTAGGATTTCAGTGTCTGGGATCTTGTCTCGCCATTTAATCTTCAGTAGCTTCCTAAGGCAGACTGTGTGGAAGTGGTTTAATTTCCTGGCGTGTCGCTGGTAAATAGTCGAGGTTTAAAAAGTATATAGCAGGGTAGATAATACGACTGTTTTATAGAATTTTGGATTTATTTGCAGGCTTATTCCAGTTCAGTTCCACACATGTTTGTACAGTCTGCGAAAGGCCGCGCTGGCCTTGGATATTCTTGCATTCACTTCGTCATCAATTGCAGCAGCTTAGGACACCGCGCTGACAAGAAAGGTGAATTTGTCCACAACACTTAGTCTATGACCATTTACTTCGCTTGCTTGCTTGTGTTCGCTGGCTATGAACTCCAGCGCAAGGTCCTGCATGTCGGATGTAAACATCCTGTTGTCCAACATCAGTGTGATGTCATACCGGACCTGAGGTTTGCGTGAGTATCCGTTGTCCCGTGTCTGGCTTAATGGTGTGCAGACTGGTGGTTCCTCGCCATGCAGGCAGATACTCTCCGACTTCGGAAGAATCAGCGATCATACTATGTTAGCCAGGACCCCGAAGGGACCTGTTGCCCAGGACGCACGACTAGGACGTGTTAGTAGGTCTTGGCCAGTATAAAATCTGGCTATGGTGCCTTGGAAACACCTCTGGGTCCCATTTACATTGCTAATCGGTACGGTGTGATTAGTCCCTGGAGCTGACTGGTACATAACTAGTCTTCTCCGAGTTGATTGTGACCCCAAAGTTTGCACAGGCATGTGAGAAAACTAAAATGGTGTGTTGCACGTCTGCCTCAGTCATACCAGACATTCAGACCGACCAGACATGCAGAAGAGACAGACAAACAGACCGTCCACAGACGGACCAGATAGTCAGAAAGATGGACAGACAAGTCAGAGAAAATAAAATGCACAAATAGCCATAAACGCAAAACATTTGAATTATCAACTTTTTTCCCAAGAAACACAATTTTGGGAATTGTCCATTCTTCAAATGTAGCTTCTTTGTAATTCTACAGCATCTATTTTGAGATTAGTAAAGATATTTGACAATGCCTTATTCTCCAACGGAATATTTTTTGACCTTTGTAAGGTGATACACGTGTTTATTAATTTTTTTTTTATTGAAGTCCCCTTTTGCTTGCTGCTGTCAACTTTAAGTACTGAACAGACGATAAATAGGTGCTGCAATAAAATCATTAGAACATATTGAATGACAAAATGAGTCCCCCAAGGAATGAAAGAATGAACATAATGAAATAACGAAAACATAAACGATCGATTTTCAGTATGTGTTCCAACATCCAGTACCCTAGTCATGTCAGTGTATCCTAGTTCTAAAGTATGATATAACAAGATCATTTGTGAGATAGGCGAAATGAATGAATATCGTATAACGAAACACCCGCTGTGAGGTCATTTGCCTACAAACTTTGTTAATGAATACGGGTTGCAAATACAATTCGTTATTTTCACGTCAACACGGGATAAAATACTGTATTGATATTGTATCATTTGTTATTTATTTTTTGTGAAGGTTAACATATCTCTTTCCGTTTCTGCCTCCTCTCTCTCTCTCTCTCTCTCTCTCTCTCTCTCTCTCTCTCTCTCTCTCTCTCTCTCTCTCTCTCTCTCTCTCTCTCTCTCTCCTTTGCCCATAAATTTATCTTCTTATTTGCCGTATCTATTTGTGTACACTGGCATGTCTGCATGTTCTCATCTGTCTGTCTGTCTGTCTGTCTGTCTGTCTGTCTGTCTGTCTGTCTGTCTGGCGGTCCTTCCTTCTGTCAATCCGTCCGTCCACTGCCAACTTATCTACCTACATGTCTAACCAACCCACTTGCCTACCTACTTACTTACTTACTTACCTATCAACCTACCTGCCTGCCTGCCTAACTATCTACCTGAATACCTACATATATACTTACCTACCTATCCACCTACTTATCTGCATGTCTCCCTACTAATCCACCTACCTACCTACCTACCTATCCACCTACCTATCCACCTTTCTACTCACCTACTACCCACCTACCTATCCACCTACCTACCCACCTACCTACCCACTTACCTATCCACCTACCTACCCACCTACTTATCCAACAACCTACACACCTACCTATCCACTTATCTATCCACCTACCTACGCACCTACATATCCAACTACCTACACACCTACCTACACACTTATCTATCCACCTACCTATCTACCTACCTACCTGCATGTCTCCCTACCCATCTACCTCCCTACAAACCTACATATCCACCTACCTACCCACCTACCTATCCACCTACCTACCCACCTACCTATCCAACTACCTACCTAACTACTTGCATGTCTCCCTACCGATCTACCTACCTACCTATCCGACTACCTACATACCTATCCACCCACCTACCAGGATTTACCCCTACCCATCCACCTACATACCTATCCACCTACCCACCTGCCTACCTACCTATCTGCATGTCTCCCTACCCATCTGCCTACCTACCTATATACTTACGTACCTACCTACCTGCCTACCTGCCTACCTACATCTCCTACCTACCTGCCTACTTATCTACCTACCTGCCTACCTATCTACCTACCTACCTACCTACCTGCCCTACCTACCTACCTGTCTACCTACCAATATACTTACCTACCTACCCACCTACCTGCCTATCTACCTACCTACCTGCCTACCTACTTACCTATCCACCTACCTATCTACCCACTTATCCATCTACCTACCGGTATGTCTATCTCTGTCCGTTCGTAACTCAGTCTATCTGTCTGTTTACCATCTACATACGCACTTTCCAATCAACCTACCTATCTACCTACCCATCTAACAAAGAACGTACCTATCTGTCAACCTACCAGTGTGTATGTATGTATATTTGTAAATCTGTCATCTGTATGTGCATCTGTATGTATGCAAGTCTGTCGTCTGTCTGCCTTGACTTTTCACACCCATAGGTAGCCCCATCGTTGACATGTTTTCACGAGTTAACCTGTTATGATGTGCGTCATTAAAGACGTATGGTTGCCGTGTGTCATCGCAAGGACGACGAGCAGGTTGTCCTGACCGACTTATGTCAAGTGAGCACTGAGTGTTATTGTAACCTCAGAGAAACCATACTCACATACAGGTCATTTCAAGCTACATCGTGATATCTCCTTCTGCCATTTCTCCCCATTGAAGCTGAGGGCTAGCAGTCCTATATTCTGTAACTTCCTCCATGTCCTCAATAAATGATTCATTCATGTCTCTAATTCTTTTATCCATATGTTCCCCTAGATTTCCTATGTCAGTGGGTTCTAAGAAAGGACTTACTATTGATACCATTGTTTAGGGTTTTTCAATGTCCTAACCAACGGTGGCGTCTTTTCTTGACAACTTTATTCACTGGAACATGAATACTATCCAAAGACACACAGAAAAACAAATGAGCAAGTTCTATAAGAAACAAATGAAAACTGTAAACTTATTACAGAAATTAGACGCAGGCAGTCACAATTTTTTGGACACATTATGAGAAGAAATAAATTGGAGAACTTGGTGACAACCGGCAATATTGAGGGATAAAAAAAAAAATAAGGGGAAAGCAGAACAATTAATACCTGGATGGCTTGGCCACATGGTATGGTCGAGACAAGAAGACAGAGAGGATTCCCAACTATTTGTTTCTAGAAGACCACGTGAAAAAAAGTCCCGGTCCTCAGCGGGGCTTACACCCGGGACCTCCAGCACTCGAGGCGGACACCATACCTCGAGACCACTCAGTACCCTCCCTCCCCCACCCCCGAATCCCCACCCCTAACGGCGCTGCCCTGGCAAAATTTCGAGTTAAAATTCTACCTACGAAGTTCGTGCATTGAGTTGAGATTCTCCGGACTCAGGCTTGAGTTAGGAGTAGAATGGAGCACTCATGGGTTACACCCGTGTGCGGTGATGTTGATCCGTCGACGAAACTAAATTAAACTAAACTGTGCCTCTGCTCCCGCCTACTAGGTCTACTATTTTCGAATTCCTAATGCTGAGGGTATTTTCACGTTGGTAGCATGTACATGGATCCTAGTTCTTCTCTATCCGAGAAGTCTACGTGTCCAGTCGACTTCCCCAGCGCCAAATTAAAGAAGGAGTGGGTAAAGCATTCTCTGGATCGTCAATTTGTAAAACCTGGGAAGTGGTGATTCATATCCGGCCTACTTGAGACAGAGAAGGACGTGGCACCCCTAAGCCGCTTCGCATCCTCTAGTTTTGTAGAAGACGGGCAAAAATATGATGTGTAGTTAATACATAACGTATGAAGGTTCAGGATAGTATTAGTACTGAAAATATGTGGACTGAGGCCAAGATGAATACTCAATATATGTTGCTTGGGTATAACATTAAAACTGGTAGTCTTCGAATGTGTACTCCTATATGTCTGTATTATATATATATATATATATATATATATATATATATATATATATATATATATATATAACACGCAATATCTATAATATATGTATAAATATCACATATATATTTATATATTTCAGGTCTTAGTCAGATAGTCTAAGTTACCGTGGGACAGTAGACGGTACTACCTGCTTCCTGTCTTTCAGTTAGCACCGAATGTTGGGTGATACTCATCAAACCCGACACACCACATTGTGCCAACGGAACGCACTTGAGAGGGTACAAGCCTTAGTCTAGTGCGAGGAAATGTAACCTATTTACTAAATGTCATGGCAGGGCAGACCAGGCCCTAAGCCTTGGTCGGCAACTGGTCTAGGATGGAAGTCTAATGAGATTTAAAGCATTGTATTGCTGATCCGGCAGCTTCTGCAGTTTGTCTTGTTCCAGATACATTGGTGTTACATTTCCTCTGCAGTAAACAAGTCAGGCCGAGAGAGGGATCATGCTGCATAGGCAACACGTGGTCTCTAAATTCAGCCTAGGATTTGTGCTATGGATAGGCATAGCTCCATTTTACAAGCTACCGGTTAACAAGACAGCAAAACCAGTCATTTATTTCTTCAACAATGTCTGTTATAAATGTACATATATGATATATTTTTCTCATGATATGTTTCGCTCTGTACTGCACAATGTCTGTAATATGTGCATATGTGACATATATTTACTGTTATGGTGTTTATAAACTTAACACATTGTATTGTTTTCTATTTTAAATAAATGACCTTTTTATTTTTATTTTGGAAAAGTCAGATTGCATAGATTAGAACACTATCCTAACAGGAGTTAGTTCTCTTGATAATTTTATTTTTCTAAAGTGTAACGGAAAGTCTCGATGGTTCTCCAGCATTACCGACATTAGTATAAAGAACTCCCGGTTTTATCTTTCTATTTGATCTGGCCGACTTTGTTGAAAGACCAGCTATTGATCTTCTACTCTGTCGTTGTCTGACCTGGCTTGACAATGAAAAGATGGAGAAGATTGAATACGCCTTTGTAGGGCTCTGAATCGGGTACTAGAAGTGTCATAATTTGTCCCTCGTTAAGTCATTTTAGACTGTCTCTGGTGATCTGGGTTGATACTCGCAGTAATTGCAAATCAGTTTAATGGAGTTGGGGATACTGGGCCAAGTAGTCAATAAAATATTGTTGAGCTATTATCTATTATATATAATGTCCGTTGTACGTTGTTGAACTATTGTATTCTAAATGTTTAGTCTACCATATGCTTTGCACACTTGAATATTCTATGTCAGATTTTGCGAATACTCCATGTAAGATCTACTGTTTAATCTATTTCAGATCTATTGTATTGTCTATAGTGGATTTATTGTATGCTGTATTTCAGTTCTATTGACTACTCTATGCAAAATATGTTGACAACTCTATGTCAAATCTATTCACTACTCTGTGTAATATATGTTGTATAATCTATACTAAATCTATTGCATATTTCATTTCAGATGTATTGACTCCTCTATGACAGATTTATTGACTACTATATGACAGATTTATTGACTACTCTATGACTGATCTATTGACTATTCTATAACAGATCTATTATATGCACTAAGTCAGATCTATTGTCTAATATATGTCTATTGTGCAATTTCGTAGGTCCATTCAATGCTGTTAATAAACAAATCTACAACAGTGCGCAGTAGATCTAGCATACTGTATACAATAGATCTAATAGAACAACAGATCTAATATAAGTGAAAACGGCAAAGGTAGTCTCATAACAAAAACTGCCGTTGAAGTTGAAGTAGTTCGCCCTTCACATATTTGATTCAGGGAGCTATAGGGTGTTAGTGACCGATTCCCTTTCTCGCCGCATTTACTTCGCAGACAGTCCTAAAAAAACAATGAATATTTAATCGTTCCCATTTTATGCAAAGCTGGGCCAACCCCCAGCACCCTACTGATTCGAAACAAGTAATCGTGGATGAGCTGGGGATTGAACCCTAACCCTTGCCTTGGCGGACAACTGCACTAACCATCATGCCACATAACACCCAACCTAACACATAGTTGCATATCCTTTACAGGACATCACGGTCAACCCCAGCATGTTTTCTTGCTGTTCGTGATCTTTTGGTAAGTTTCCCTTCAGTAGGTTGCCATGTATTTCTGAACGGCCGGCATTCATATACTATTTCGTGAAAAATCAACGTAAAGCGGTCTGTTTCAAATGACCCGCAGCTGTGTTTCGAACACCGGTATGCATTATTACGAATTGCGCCAGTAACCTCTTCGCCACGGAGCAGGCAACCTAACGTATAGTATACAATAAATCTGATATAGATATCACTGCTGTTTTATGCCAAAATAGCCATATTTCTTACTGCACTTTACATGCAGTTCTGTATGTTATAATTTATGTACTAAAGTTTACCATATGTTATATCGCATAATTTTAAATTAGTTGCACACTGCATATCTTTTCAATTGGATAATTTTTCAACGTCTGTCTGTCTGTCTGTCTGTCTGTCTGTCTGCCTGTCTGCCTGCCTGCCTGTCTGTCTGTCTGTCTGTTGGTCTGTCTGGTCTGTCTGTCTGTCTGTCTGCCTGCCTGCCTGCCTGCCTGTCTGTCTGTCTGTCTGTCTGTCTGTCTGTCTGTCTGTCTGTCTGTCTGTCTGTCTGTCTGTCTGTCTGTCTGTCTGTCTGTCTGTCTGCGTCGGTCGGTCCGTCGGTCCGTCCTTCTGTCTATCTATACGTCCATCAGTCTGTCTGAAATGATGTATGAAATGATAGAGTTGCGAAGGGCAAAATGCATAATGTTCGACAGGCCTTCTTGTTGAATCCCGAACCCTTTGAAAATACAATGCGTTCCTTCATTCTTCGTTGTTACTGTCTGTGTGTTATTTTCTATGTGTGAACGTCTCAGGTTATATAAACTTTAGTTATCTGCCCGTGTGAATATGTGTCTGCGCTTTATCTATTGTTAACAGTAGTATAAAATAAATTGTAGGTACCGTGAGACAACATCGTCAACTGTCCATGCATACAAGACCAATGTCGTCTGCATGGAATACAAATATCTACTACAAGGGAGGAAATTGTCTAAAGCCAGGGTGACAAATATCTACTGCAAGGGAGATAAATGCCTATGCGTGGAAAACAAATATCTACTGCAAGGGAGACAAATGTATACTGCAAGGAAGACAGATGTCTATCGCAAGAGAGAGAAAAACAAATGTCATCTGATACTATCCTTTTACTCTGAAGTGAACTAAAGTAAGCAACGATACATTACTTGTACGTCGCTTCTGGCACAGACAACAAAACAGTGATTAAACGCGATCCATAGAAATAACTTTCCTCGTGAGGTGCACGCGACTCAGTTTGAGCAACCAGGATGTGACACATCGATAATTACCGTGTTGACGTATGCGATACCGTTTTGGGGTTTCACAAACTGCCTTCTTTCGTAAACTATCATTTAACATCATTGGTGTAATCAAAGAACGGGAAGATGGCCGAGATGTTCGGATGCTGGATCAGTGGTGTCGGATTCTGGTATGCGGTATAACAAGAGATAGTATAGTGTGGATTGGGGGTTAGAAGTGTTGGTCAATGTTAATCCTCCGACAAATAGGGGATTTTATTTGTTGTCAGAATGGACAAAACAAGACTCCCCTACCAAGCCGTCATATGGACACCGGTAGGGAAAAGAAACGGGGAAGACCAAGAGAGACCCTGCGTAGAACCATAATCAGAGAGGGCCCATTCAACGGCCAAACAAACATCCAAGATCTACATCAGGTGGCAGCGAACCGCCAGACATGGAGAGCCATGACTTCTGCCCTATGCGCAGCCTTGGGCTCAAGAGGAAAGACTAACTAAGTAAAATGTAAAGGCATCTTTTGCATGTCTTAGGCGCATTGAGCTTATGGTGCTAGGGGAATGCTTGCTTGCTTGTGTTCGTTGGCTTGAGCTCCAACGCAAAGTCCTGTATGTCGGATGAAGGCATCCTGTTGTCCAACATCAGTGTCATGTCATACGGGACCTGAGGTTTGCGTGGGTATCCGTTGTCCCATGTCTGGCTTATTGGTGTGCAGACTGGTGGTTCCTCGCCGTACAGGCAGACACTCTTCGACTTCGGAGGAATCTGCGATCCTACTGACTTTAGCCAGGACTCCGAAGGGACCTGTTGCCCAGGACACTCGACGAGGACGCGTCAATAGGTCTTGGCCAGTATATAACCCGGCCCTGGTGCGTTGGAAACACCTCTGCGTCTCGTGCTAGAGGAATATTTGTATTGACCTACTGTCACTCGGTGGTTTATGTCGTTAACATAACGGAGGCCGCCTTTGCATTCCAAGAAATTCCATGATATGTATTTTTTTTTAAGCTGAGTAGTCATAGGAGCCCAGGCCAGTTTTCTAACTGTGTCACAAGGCAGTTACGAATACATGTCTACCTGGAAGGTAACCCGGTCAACATATACCTGAAGAAGTCGGGTAATTCGGCCGAAAGGTGCAAATATCGCTGCTCTGCCACGACTCACTTTACCTATCGTGGATGACACAATTTTCTTTTACAGCCCACACAAATGAAGGTGGAGGATGATCTCAACTAGGTGCAGATATGACCTATAATAACACAAATGAAGATGGGGGATGATCTCAACCAGGTACAGATATGACCTATCATTAACACACATGTGGCTGGAGGATGATCTCAACTAGGTGCAGATATGACCTATCATTAACACACATGTGGCTGGAGGATGATCTCAGCCAGGTACAGATATGACCTATCATTAACACACATGTGGCTGGAGGATGATCTCAGCCAGATATAGATATGACCTATTATTAACACACATGTGGCTGGAGGATGATCTCAGCCAGATATAGATATGACCTATTATTAACACACATGTGGCTGGAGGATGATCTCAGCCAGGTACAGATATGACCTATCATTAACACACATGTGGCTGGAGGATGATCTCAGCCAGGTATAGATATGACCTATTATTAACACACATGTGGCTGGAGGATGATCTCAGCCAGGTACAGATATGACCTATCATTAACACAAATGAAGATGGGGGATGATCTCAGCCAGGTACAGATATGACCTATCATTAACACACATGTGGCTGGAGGATGATCTCAGCCAGATATATATATGACCTATTATTAACACAAAAATGTTGCATGCTCTTTGCAGCAACGATCCACCACAGGTTGATTTTCTAGGTTCAGTAGTTTGTTGTTGGTTTCTGAACAAATAGCTTTAGTTTCAGACCAACTTTATTACGGGATGTTGTGATTGAACGACCCACGTCGACATCAGTGCACCTGAAGTCTAAGATCGAGAGCTCTTATCCTATCGGGTAGGTCGACTGCTGACCCATAGGAAAGGCATGGGATTTCTACAAGCAGCTACACTACCAAATGGTAGACAGAGCATATCACGACAGCTGGATTACGTGTATTATACCCCAACGAAGTATACCGGTATTCTTCCTCGGAAAAGGACACAAGACATAACAGACTGCGATACGACTGCTTCAACAAGTAAAGAAATAACGTACATAAATATATTTAATGTGCGGTAAACATTATGGCTTGTATGGCATAAAACAACTGGTTATCCGTATCAGATTTATAGTTTATAATATGTCAAGTTAATTTCCCGTGGCATAATGGCTAGTGTATTTATATGCCAATGCATTGATATCGATGACTGTAAATGTCAGTTTGTACTAAACATTTGCTGCTGGAATTGTCCGATATATGTCAACATAATTATGTTACCGTACACCGGCTCCATTTGAGGACATTCTAAGTGAAGATGACAACAACGTACTGTTTGAGTACTGTTTTTTTATAAATATATTCAGGTTAACAATCGAAAGTGTAAGAAGAAAAAGAAGAAGAAGAAGAAGAAGAAGAAGAAGAAGAAGAAGAAGAAGAAGAAGAAGAAGAAGAAGAAGAAGGAGAAGAAGAAGAAGAAGAAGGAGAAGAAGAAGAAGAAGAAGAAGAAGAAGAAGAAGAAGAAGAAGAAGAAGAAGAAGAAGAAGAAGAAGAAGACATGGAATAATGAGATCAGAAGCACACTGACTATGGCCCTGGTATAAGAACAAGCAAGTAGCGAACCCGTGTACATGTGGTGGTGATATCCCCATATTTGTATGGATCAATCGATACACCATGAGTGATATGGTCATTATCACCCCGAATGAATGAACTTTATTTTCAAAGGGTCATAGATTGGGCACGCAGGCCTATATAGATAGACAGACAGACAAATAGATACGCAGACAAACATACAGATAGATAGATAGATATAGATAGATAGATAGACAGATAGATCATCATCATCAAGTGCCATGCCGGCTGGCGTAGGCGTTCATGGCTCTCCACAGATCTCGGTCTTTGGTCTTCTGGATCAAATCTGCTGCTGATATTCCTCCATGCAACCGTCTCAATCCAAACATCATCATTTCTCTTGGTCTGCCTCTGCCTCTCTTCCCCTCGATCTTTCCAGTTGTTATAATGTTCTCCAATGCCTCTCTTCTCATCACATGACCAAAGAAAGCTGTTTGTCTCTTTCTTATTGTTGTATATAATGTTCTAGTTTGATAAGCCTGTTTCAGGCAGTCGTCGTTAGTTACTCTGGCAGTCCAAGGAATTCCCAACATTCGTCTCAGGAACCACATCTCTGTTGCTTCTAATTTCTTCTTAATTTGTTCATTTACATTCCAAGATTCACTGCCGTACAGCAAAACTGGTTCTACATAGCATTTCAGCACTCTCTTTCTTACATTCAGTGATAGTGACTTATTGCATAAGATACTCCTCATTTTCTGAAAAGCGGCTTTTGCCTGCCCTATTCTGCTCCTAGTCTCTGTTGTACATCTTCCATCTGATGTTATAAATGCCCCTAGGTATCTAAAATTATCCACTTGGTTAAGGATTTTTCCTTCTATTTCTATGTCACATTTTGGTGTCACCATTTTCTTTGATATTACCATTGTTACTGTTTTCTTGATATTCAAGGACAGTCCTTTCCTTGCACTCTCTGTTACTACAACGTCTAATAATTGTTGTAGGTATATTGAATTATCCGCCACCAATACTGTGTCATATGCATAGATAGATAGATAGATAGATAGATAGATAGATAGATAGATAGATAGATAGATAGATAGATAGATAGATAGATAGATTTATTGAGAATTTCATCAAGTTACAGTACACCCATTAAGAATGTAATTCAGCTAAACAAAGCTACAGAGGAAATGAAAAACCAACAAGGTATCCCTAGGGAGTTGGTGTTTACAACATTGTGAAAGAGAGATGGGCGTGGAGAGGAAACACAAAAAAGCAATCTAGTCGTATTCCCCCATGTTAAACAAAGACATAATATCAATCATTGTTGAAGCTCGTGGATGCAAAGAAGTGCCGGATACGGAGACTGCCTCGTAGTGCTCTGTATTTACTCAAGCCAGATGTCAAAGAATGAAGAGAATGAAGCTGGGCGGGGCCGTCCGTCGATTGGCCCACTCATCGTCTCTTCCAGATGCATCCTCCGAGACAACTTTTAAGACCAACGCAAATTTGGTTTAAGACGAAGCCATTTCTGTGCTTGGACTCAAGTGGCCTGATATTCTGAAGGCGACCTTGAACGTATGAACCCTAAGAGGAGTGCTAAAATGTTATTCAGAGTGGTCATAATTAACTGGCGCAGTTCAAGGCTACAACTGGACGTCAGGAAGGTCAGAACGCTCTGAATGAGATGATCATTGTGAGCTGAGAGGTATGTTTATCTCCATTGCTCTTTTACTCAAATGTCAAGGTGATCCTTGATGGGCCTGTTATTTTGTCCTTACTAACATTAAACCAAGAATTCAACTGTAAAGCCCAACCCGATTTTCATTGGTAGCAGCGCTTCCTTTGACAAATAACCGCCAAGTTCTAATCCTTTCCGCCTTTGTCATGGAAGATTCTCAAGGTCACAAGTGTCTTCATTCATAATCCTACTCACTGACAATTTCAATTATGTGTTGAATAATTTTCTTGTCTCCTGGGACCCTGTTCCCAATGTATACGTTGAATTATGGAGAACCAGTTAATGAAATGTCAACAATACAAAAGAAATATGTTCCGATAGAGTTGCGTTAGGAAAGATGAAGGATTAGTGTTGGTGGCCAAGCATATTTAAGAAAAGTTATAGAGAACTTGTATTCCTTTCTCAATCACAGGTTCGATGTTTCGCAAGATATTTGCTCGTTTCTGTCTTCGCTCTGGTAATGTCAGCGTGAACTCTGTTGATATATTGTAAACTGACGTCACTCTGGCATTCTCTGTCGGTGTGGGGCTTTTCAATATCATAAAGGTATAGCGTCCTCTGGTATCGATTTACAACTAATCGATTCTACCATAACCCCTACCCCTTTCAACTTCAATGAGAAGTTATATTAGGGTCCATTTCTGGCTCAGATTAGTAATCCTGAGGCTGAGTCAACCGCAAATATCAGCTGCCCAGGGTTTTACCCTCACAAGATTATTAATTTGAAGGTGGTTGTCGTCTATATGAGGTAATAGCTATAATTACAACTAGGTAAAAGGCCCCTTGTGGGAGTCTCCGGAAGCATAGCAGCTAGACGATCGCCAGCCGTATCTCTGGTCTTAGGTTGGATCCGCATCGAGACCATTTAGAATTTTTTTTAAAAATTGACTAGGGCTCCCAGATCGATACAGCCTAATACGAGTGCCATGAAATCTTTTGGTAAGTAAAGGCTGCCGTTATGATTCTTATTTCCTCACCCGCGCGTCCCGATTGGTCTATAACAATGTATGTCTAGCAATATATGCCCATTGCGCCTAAAGGGGCGTACAAGTCACACTTATCTATTTAAAGGACTCTTTCACGCGTCTGGAGGAGTGTTCGGTACCACGTGCTAACCTCAAACTGCATAGACCAATCAGCTGTGGACATGTGACGTGGTCAATATAACGCCCGCGGCTTTACTTCCCAGAACATTTCCCCGTGCCCACTTATCGACCTGCGAGTCCACGTCGTTTTAAAACAATCCTCACTCAAAGGAGATTCGAACCCATGTCAAGCGGGCCAGCATACCAGTGTTCTAGCTATTGGCCTACGTTTCTTCCTATCTCTCTCTCTCTCTCTCCCTCACTCATCACCCTGCTCCCTCTCCTTCCCTCTCTTTTCCCCTATCACTCCATTCCTCTCTCTTTTTTCTCCCCTCTCCCACTGTATCTCTCCCATTCGCTCTTTTCATCTCTTTCTCCTTTTCTCTCTCCCTCCGTCTCTCTGCCACTTGCTCTCGCAATTTCTCTCTCTCTCTCCCCACACACACACACACACATATGTGTGTGTGTTTGTGTATTGAAATTACAACAAGGCCGCAAGCAATGAATATGCACTGATAATATTATTCCGTGTTTTAATACATGATGAAATCTATATGACCTGTTGCAATGATAATATTTACCGGCTCAATACTGACAAGTGTAAAGTGCACGGTGAAACATAGAGTGATTGCCTTAAAAGTACAAGCCCAAATTACAACCTGTTGTTTATTGTGTTTGCATACAAATACAGAGTTATCACGGCACATATCAACACAAAAATACGGACGCACAGAAATATACAGACATGTACGCAGGCATACGGGGAGGGAAAGAGGGACAGACAAGACAGACAGAGAGAGTAGGACAGACAAACATACAGACGGACAGAGAGACTGACAATTAAGTAAAGTAAAGGAGGCTTTCACTCATCTCAAGACAAACTGGTCGAAAGGGTGATGGACGAATATTTGTATAGACCAATCAGCACTTATTGGGTGGGTGATAGACGAATATTTGTATAGACCAATCAGCACTTATTGAGTGGGTAATAGACGAATATTTGTATAGACCAATCAGCACTTATTGGGTGGGTGATAGACGAATATTTGTATAGACCAATCAGCACTTATTGGGTGGGTGATAGACGAATATTTGTATAGACCAATCAGCACTTATTGGGTGGGTGATAGACGAATATTTGTATAGACCAATCAGCACTTATTGAGTGGGTAATAGACGAATATTTGTATAGACCAATCAGCACTTATTGGGTGGGTGATAGACGAATATTTGTATAGACCAATCAGCACTTATTGGGTGGGTGATAGATGAATATTTGTATAGACCAATCAGCACTTATTGGGTGGGTGATAGACGAATATTTGTATAGACCAATCAGCACTTATTGGGTGGGTGATAGACGAATATTTGTATAGAATAATCAGCACTTATTGGGTGGGTAATAGACGAATATTTGTATAGACCAATCAGCACTTATTGGGTGGGTGATAGACGAATATTTGTATAGACCAATCAGCACTTATTGGGTGGGTGATAGACGAATATTTGTATAGACCAATCAGCACTTATTGGGTGGGTGATAGATGCATATTTGTATAGACCAATCAGCACTTATTGGGTGGGTGATAGACGAATATTTGTATAGACCAATCAGCACTTATTGGGTGGGTGATAGACGAATATTTGTATAGACCAATCAGAACTTATTGGGTGGATGATAGACGAATATTTGTATAGACCAATCAGCACTTATTGGGTGGGTGATAGACGAATATTTGTATAGACCAATCAGCACTTATTGGGTGGGTGATAGACGAATATTTGTATAGACCAATCAGCACTTATTGGGTGGGTGATAGACGAATATTTGTATAGACCAATCAGCACTTATTGGGTGGGTGATAGACGAATATTTGTATAGACCAATCAGCACTTATTGGGTGGGTGATAGACGAATATTTGTATAGACCAATCAGCACTTATTGGGTGGGTGATAGATGAATATTTGTATAGACCAATCAGCACTTATTGGGTGGGTGATAGACGAATATTTGTATATACCAATCAGCACTTATTGGGTGGGTGATAGACGAATATTTGTATAGACCAATCAGCACTTATTGGGTGGATGATAGACGAATATTTGTATAGACCAATCAGCACTTATTGGGTGGGTGATAGACGAATATTTGTATAGACCAATCAGCACTTATTGGGTGGGTGATAGACGAATATTTGTATAGACCAATCAGCACTTATAGGGTGGGTAATAGACGAATATTTGTATAGACCAATCAGCACTTATTGAGTGGGTAATAGACGAATATTTGTATAGACCAATCAGCACTTATTGGGTGGGTAATAGACGAATATTTGTATAGACCAATCAGCACTTATTGGGTGGGTGATAGATGAAAATTTGTATAGACCAATCAGCACTTATTGGGTGGGTAATAGACGAATATTTGTATAGACCAATCAGCAATTATTGGATGGGTGATAGACGAATATTTGTATAGACCAATCAGCACTTATTGGGTGGGTAATAGACGAATATTTGTATAGACCAATCAGCACTTATTGGGTGGGTGATAGACGAATATTTGTATAGACCAATCAGCACTTATTGGGTGGGTGAATATTTGTATAGACCAATCAGCACTTATTGGGTGGGTAATAGACGAATATTTGTATAGACCTATAAGCACTTATTGGGTGGGTGATAGACGAATATTTGTATAGACCAATCAGCACTTATTGGGTGGGTAATAGACGAATATTTGTATAGACCAATCAGCACTTATTGGTTGGGTGATAGACGAATATTTGTATAGACCAATCAGCACTTATTGGGTGGGTGATAGACGAATATTTGTATAGACCAATCAGCACTTATTGGGTGGGTGAATATTTGTATAGACCAATCAGCACTTATTGGGTGGGTAATAGACGAATATTTGTATAGACCAATCAGCACTTATTGGGTGGGTGATAGACGAATATTTGTATAGACCAATCAGCACTTATTGGGTGGGTAATAGACGAATATTTGTATATACCAATCAGCACTTATTGGGTGGGTGATAGACGAATATTTGTATAGACCAATCAGCACTTATTGGGTGGGTGATAGACGAATATTTGTATAGACCAATCAGCACTTATTGGGTGGGTGAATATCTGTATAGACCAATCAGCACTTATTGGGTGGGTGATAGACGAATATTTGTATAGACCAATCAGCACTTATTGGGTGGGTGATAGACGAATATTTGTATAGACCAATCAGCACTTATTGGGTGGGTGATAGACGAATATTTGTATAGACCAATCAGCACTTATTAGGTGGGTGATAGACGAATATTTGTATAGACCAATCAGCACTTATTGGGTGGGTGATAGACGAATATTTGTATAGACCAATCAGCACTTATTGGGTGGGTGATAGACGAATATTTGTATAGACCAATCAGCACTTATTGGGTGGGTGATAGACGAATATTTGTATAGACCAATCAGCACTTATTGGGTGGGTGATAGACGAATATTTGTATAGACCAATCAGCACTTATTGGGTGGGTGATAGACGAATATTTGTATAGACCAATCAGCACTTATTGGGTGGGTAATTGACGAATATTTGTATAGACCAATCAGCACTTATTGGCTGGGTGATAGACGAATATTTGTATAGACCAATCAGCACTTATTGGGTGGGTAATAGACGAATATTTGTATAGACCAATCAGCACTTATTGGGTGGGTGATAGACGAATATTTGTATAGACCAATCAGCACTTATTGGGTGGGTGATTGACGAATATTTTTATAGACCAATCAACACTTATTGGGTGGGTAATGTGATCAGTATCTCCGGGATGGTTAACCCGGTCAACAAATGTCCGTAGAAGTCGGATGTGTTGGCCTAACGGTGCAAGAACGCAGCCTTGCTGTAAACAGGCACAACGCAATCACATCCGAAAAAAAAAAAAAAAAAAAAAACTCTGGATGAACGAAGAAGAAGAAGAATGTGATCAGTATCACAACGTCCACCTTTTCTTCCAAATGCATTTCCTGATACCCATTTTAGGATGGGTCAACCTGGGGGGGGGGGGGGGGCATTTCAATGAACAAAATTTTGATCCACCCAAATGCGGATCGAACCCGGGATCACAGCCGACAGACCACCTCTATCCACTACGCTGCCGTGACTCCCGTATAGACAGACTCCCATATAGACTCCGGTATAGACTCATAGGCTCCCGAATAGCTTCCCCCATAAAATCCCGTGTTGACTCATAGACTCTCGTATAGACTGCAACATAGACTCCCGTATAGACTGCAGCATAGACTCACGTATAGACGCTCATATAGACTCCCGTATAGATTCCCGAATAGACTCCCGTACAGACTTCCAAATAAGGTCCCCTATAAACTCCTGTATAGACTCATAGATTCCCGTATAGACAGACTGCCATATAAAGTGCCGTATAGACGCCCGTATAGATTCCCGTATAGACTTTCGTATTGACTCCCGTATAGACGCCGGTATAGACGCCCGTACAGACTCCCGTATAGATTCCCGTATAGACGCTCGTAGAGACTCCCGTATAGACGCTCGTATAGACTCCCATATAGACGCTAGTATAGACTCCAGTATAGACTCCTGTATAGACTCATAGACTCCCGTATAGACTCATAGTGTTGGAACTCTTCGCTGGCTGCTGGGGATGGGGACGGAGCGCTTATGGGAATGTCCCGAATGCTGTGATGTCGGTTCCTAAATCAATCAATCAATCAATCAATCAATCGTATAGACTCATAGACTCCCGTATAGACTCCCGTATAGACGCTCGTATAGACTCCCGTATAGACTCCCGTATAGACTCATAGACTCCCGTATAGACGCATAGACTCCCGTATAGATTCCCGTATAGACGCTCGTATAGACTCCCGTATAGACGCTCGTATAGACTCCCATATAGACACCAGTGTAGACTCCAGTATAGACTCCAGTATAGACTCATAGACTCCCGTATAGACTCATAGACTCCCGTATAGACTCCCGTATAGACGCTCGTATAGACTCCCGTATAGACTCCCGTATAGATTGTCTCAACGGTTTTCTCGTGGAAATGTTCATAGTGCCGTGATGTAGGCTCTTGACTCAACTCAACTCAGCTCTACAGACCAAGCATGGCAGCACCAACAAGCTAGAAAAACACCAGCAGAACAGGATGATTCCACTTTGAACAGGTCATGTAGGATTCGGCGATTACCTTAATAAGTTGAGACTGAGTCTCCAGAGCAAATAATAAACCACAGTAAGGATTTGTTTTTTGTTGTACACACTCTGGCGCCTATTCGGCATATTCATTCATTCATCATGTGCCATGCCGTTAAGCTTGGGCGGTCATGATTCGCCATCTCACTCTATCACCAGAATCGTTGATCAGCTCAGTGTTCTTGTCTCGACCATACCAAGTAGTCAAGCCATTCAGGTATTTACTTCTCTGACTTCCCCATGTTCTCTTACCCTCGATCTTGCCAGTTGTCATCAAGTTCTCCAATTTATTTCTTCTCATAACGTGACCCAAAAACTTCGACTGTCTACGTCTAATTACTCTAAACAGTGTACTTCTTCTTCTTCGTTCATCCGCAGTTTTTTTCGGATGTGATTGCGTTGTGCCTGTTTACAGCAGAGCTGCGTTCTTGCGCCGTTAGGCCGACACATCCGACTTCTGCGGGCATTTGTTGACCGGGTTAACCTTCCCGGGGGTTTCTTAGGACGTTTGACTCTCACTGTTGTGGTGTTATCCCCCATCCCAGCTGGTCCATATAGAACAGCCAAAGATCCTGGTCAGCCCTCAAGGGAAGGCAGGGGCAGACCATGGGCATTCCCCGCCATCCAAGGAGGCTTCCATACTTGCAGAGCCGATACATAGCGCTCTGGTACTGGGCTCACCCAAGGAATCGTCACGTCCTGCACATGGCTGCTTAGCCTCACTTCCGTATATTGGGCCTTCCGTTCACCATAGGCTGTTCTTCCGGAAACCAGAAGTATGCAGTCTGCAGATGACATCCACACAGTGAGCTTTCGATTCGGACTTTCCACGTAATGGATTTGCTATCCAAGCAATATTCCATTTCGTGCCACTAGGACACTTTTCCACCTTTTATGAAGCCCACACAATGGGCTTTTGATTCGGACTTTCGACGTAATGGATTTGCTATCCAAGCATTATTTCATTTCATGCCTCTGGGTCTTCATGCACCTTTAAATGTCAACCTGTATGTAGTTAAAGTAAGCTGCGGTCAACTTGAGCTTGTTGATATCTCCATAGAGCTTGTCCTCAAATGAAGCAGGTGTGGGCCAAAATATCTTTCTCTGTTCTGCATACGTTGGGCAATCCTGCAGCAAATGTTTTGCTGTCATTTTTCCAGTTCTACAATTACATTCATCAGTATCTCCTATCTTTAGTTTATTGAACAAGTGGTATTTCAGCCTGTTATGTCCTGTGCGGAGTCTGAAGATTGCTACTTGTTCTCTTCGGTCGAGTTTGTAATATGCATCATCCTTCTGATGGCCTGGATGCTCAGATTCCCATTTGGTTCTATAAGTGCTTTTTATCAACCTCTTTGCCTCATTATAGGTTATGTCTATGTCAGGCTGTGGTAGTCGTCCGCCCTCTTTTGCCAGTCTGTCAGCCTCTTCGTTTCCAGGTATACTGCAATGTGATGGGATCCACTGTATTACAACTTTTTTGGATTTCTGGCATAGACCATGGAGTGCTGCTCTTAGGTCAGTTAGTTCTGTGCTGTTATTGCTCTTGAGTATTGAGACAGCTGACTTTGCATCTGTGAAGATAGCTATTTGCTTCTCTTTATTTTCCTCCATCAGGAGCATTTCTGCTGCAGTTTTCAAAGCCTCTACCTCCGCTTTGAAGTTACTTGAAAATTTTCCAGTTGCCATTGAATGTGTTTTTTTCACTCCATTTTTAAAATTTAGGAGAATTCCTCCTCCTCCATTCTCTATTGAATTTTTGGCTGATCCATCTGTATATGCATGGGTCCAATTCCTGCTTGGGTAATGTTCTTTTATGTAGTTTAGGGTTATTTCTCTTCTTTCGGTTTCATGCTGAGTGTTCTTTTTCTCAATACCAGGAATGTTTTCTATCATCTCAGGCAGTTGCTGCTGTCTCCAAGCTGGGAAGTTGTGTGCATTGTGTATGGGCTTGACTGTTGATATGTTAAGTATAGGATCTGCCCTAATCCTTCGTTTTGCAGTTTCTACAAAGTTGCTACGCTTCAGTCTTCCCTTTCCAAAACCATTAAATCTGTTGTACATAGGGTGGTCTGTCAATCTTCTAAATTTTTCTGCTTGTTGCTGGGCTCTGCTATCTCTTCTATCCTGCATTGGTTGTAAACAAGTGATCTTTTCTAGTTCATTAATAGGCGTTGTCTTCAGGCTTCCAGTTATGATTCGCATTCCTTGGTTTTGGACTCTACTTATTTTGTTAAAGTTTGACTTAGCTGCTGTTGCCCAAGCTGCAATGCCATATTCCAGTACTGGCCTCACCCGTCCAGTATATAACTTCTTGAGAACTTTCTCATCTGCTCCCCACGTTGTACCAGCAAGCTTTTTCATGATTGCCATTCTCTGCCTTGCTCTTGTTCGATTTTTCTCAACCTGTGTCTTCCATGTCAGGCGACGATCAAAGGTGACTCCTAGATAGTTTGGATTTTCTTCATGGCGCAATATTTTTCCATTCAATACCAGCTTAGGTTGCTGAGTTTTATTTGAGAGGGAGAACACTGTGCATGTTGTTTTCTCCTCACTTATCTTCACTAGCCATGATTTTGACCAGTCCTCTAGCGCTAATAAGGCTTGCTGTATTCTGCTGTTAGCTGTACTAATATATTCTTCAGATGTCCATATGGCTAGGTCATCTGCAAAGGAGGATGTGTGTACTCTGGCTGGAAAATTTTCTGTGATGTCATTTATATATGCTAGGAATAATGTTGGTGAAAGAACTCCTCCTTGGGGGACACCTTGCTCCAGCAGCATCATTTTGCTTGTTTGTCCTTGTACTTTTGTCCTGGCAGTTCTGTTCTCAAGGTAGTGGCTGATCCATTTATACATTTTTCCACAAACATGCATGTTTTGCAGTTTTACTTTCAGTCCTTCCTTCCATACTTTATCAAATGCTTTTTCTAAATCTATCCAGACTGCTAGTGTGTGCTTTTTCTCTTGGAAGGCATCCTCTATTTCCTGAGCTATATAGGTTATTTGATCTTCAGTGGATCTGTATTTTCTGAATCCTGCTTGGTGTGGTGTTAAGAGTTTGTTTTCTTCCAGATGCCATGTTAGCCTGCCATTGATAATGCGTTCCATTAATTTTCCTACACAGCTCAGTAGACTGATAGGTCGATAGCCATTTGGTTCTTCCAGGTCTTTTCCTTTCTTTGGGACTGGTATTAGTATAGCTTCCTTCCATGCCTGTGGGACTATTCCTCTCTTCCAGCTGTTATTTAGGACTGCTAGTAGTTTCTTCTTTGCCTTGGTGCCTAGTCCTATTAGCATTTCATTTGTGATTCCATCCTTTCCTGGTGATTTCTTCTTTTTTAGGGTATTCATTGCCTGTTCCATTTCTTCCATTGTTAGATTTGCCATCATATATTCTGCTGCTGTCTCTGTATTTCTATGATGTGTGTGTCTGTCTTTGATTGCTTTCTTCTGTTCGGTTGTAATATCAATGTGGTTTGCATTTGCATAGTGTTCCATTAGTGCATTTGCAGCCTTTTTTCCTGTAAGCAAGGCATTTCCTTGTTTAATTGTTATTTGTTTGTTTCTAGGTCCTTCATTGTTCATGGCTTTCACTAGTTTCCATAGTTTGTTTCCATCCCTGTCAAAATTCAGGTTTTCTGTTTTTTCCCTCCAACAATCTCTTGTTGTTTGATTTACTGTTCTTTTATATTTTGCTGAGATGGCTTTGAGAGAGATGTTTGCTTCAATTGTTTGTTCTCTCTCTGCTGTCTTCCTGGCATCTTCAACTTTGTCCTCCAAACTTTGTAGTTCTTCAGTCCAGTATGGTTTGTAATTTTTCCTCGCTCCTCTTGGAATGGACTCAGTGGCTGCCTGTATTATCGCTCTGTTTAGACTTTCCACCATTTGCTTTATGTTGCCATATCGTGTATTTATGTTTTCACAATATTTGTCTGTTAGTATGGCAAATCTGTCCCAATCTGCTCGTTTGTTATTCCAGCGGGGCAAGGGCTTTTGCTCCTGTGGAACATACTCCATATTCATTTCAAGCTTGATTGGTCTGTGGTCACTACCTGCTAATTGGTCCAGCACATGGCGATCGATTTTGTGGAGGATGTCTCCTGTGCAGAAAGCTAAGTCTGGAGTAGAAGTGGTAAGCCATCTTCTGGAGTAGAAGCTCGGTGTGTCATCCGCTTTGTTGAGTAGATGGAGATTTGAGTCTATTTCCCAGTCCTCCAATTCATCTCCTCTTTTGTCAGTATCTGGGTATCCCCATCTTTCTGAACGGCTATTAAAGTCTCCGACAATAATGCAGTTTGTGTCAGTTATTTTCATGTTTGAGAGTGTAAGGTCCTTATCTGCTGGGCTATACAGATTGTAGATTCTTATTTTCACGTCCTTTATCATTATGTCAACACCTATAATTTCCGTTTGGTTGTCAGAGATCACAGATACTTCGCTGCAAGGTATTGTATTTCGTGTAAGTATTAGAACTCCTCCTTTGTGTCCTTCGCGGTCGAAACGTGTGGCCTGATATCCTCTGACTGAGAATTTGTGATTGGCGTTGAGGTGTGTCTCTTGAATGCATGCCACATCTATTCTATCTTTATGAAGACGATGTGTTAGGGAGTCTTTCTTCTTGTAAACTCCTTCGGCATTCCACTGTAGTATGTTGAGTGTCCGGGGTATTTGGTCAATAGCTCTTAACCTACTCCTCTGTGCCTTGACTCCACAGCACAGGGGAAGGTGACCACCAGTAGTCATGGGTGGACCCCCTCGAGGCAGGGGGCCCGGCACTATCACCGCCTGATGGGACTTCACGGGATTAGCACCATATCGATTAATTTTGATTTGTGACATCATGAATTAAGTTACGTTGCACTGCTTTGTCAAGCCTGTGGCTCAGTACATCCGATTTCGACAAGCATTTATTCGGGATGCTTTCCCTAGCCTTTGACTGTCCCCAGTCTACCTACAAGGCAGCAGGTTTCACGTTGCACTGCTTTGTCAAGCCTGTGGCTCAGTACATCCGATTTCGACAAGCATGTATTTGGGGTGCTTTCCCTAGCCTTTGACTGTCCCCAGTCTACCTACAAGGCAGCAGGTTTGTGTGTCTCTTCGTCTGGTCCCTCTCCCTTGACCTGTCCGACATGGGTGGCCCTACCAGTAGCTGTGCTACCGTCGGCATAGCTCTTGGGGTCATTGGGACGCACAAGCCCCTCTACCTCGTCACGGTGGACACACAGCAGAGGGGTAAAACAGTGTACGATTTTCATTTGTTCCTTTTAGGACTTGGTCATTGTTTTTTGTTTGTGTCTGTCCATGGCACCCTTTGCTTATAAAGGATTCTTGTACAAGCCTTATTTCTTCTGCTCATAGTCCATGCAGCGAGGCGACGGTGATCATGATTATAGCAAGCCTTCTGTCTAGTGTGCTGACAATGATTTATAATACTGATATTCATCTATACCAGTGGTTCTCAACCGGTGGGGAATTCCCCCCCCCCCCCAGGGGGGGGGGGATTTTAGGGTTTCCAGGGGGGGGGATGAAGACCATTTCAAGATCGCGTTAATACAAGAACCGATTACTTAATATTGTTTTTCCTTTCATACTTTACAGTTATGTACGTCTCATCCTTCTAAAACTCATTTTATAAAGTACTAGCTGACACGGCCCGGCTTCGCCCAGGCCCTGGATGGGATCTATCTATCTATCAGTCTGTCTGTCTGCTTGTTTGTCTGTCTGTCTCTCTGTCTGGCTGACCCGGCCCGGCTTCACCCAGTCCCTGGTGGGGAGCATCTCATTTAATTCATATAAGTAGTCATATAAGCTCTCCCGTTCCCGACTATCTGTTTGTCTGTCTATCTGTCTGTCTGTCTGTCCCGGCCCAGCTTCCCCCAGTCCCTGGTGGGGAGCATCTCATTTAATTCATATACGTAGTCATATAAGCTCTCCCGTTCCCGACTATCTGTTTGTCTGTCTATCTGTCTGTCTGTCTGTCTGTCCCGGCCCGGCTTCACACAGTCCCTGGTGGGGAGCATCTCATTTAATTCATATACGTAGTCATATAAGCTCTCCCGTTCCCGACTGTCTGTCTGTCTATCTGTCTGTCTGTCTGACCCGGCCCGGCTTCACCCAGTCCCTGGTGGGGAGCATCTCATTTAATTCATATAAGTAGTCAAATAAGCTCCCGTTCCCGACTATCTGTCTGTCTGTCTATCTATCTGACCCGGCGTGGTTTCGCCCAGCTCCTGGCGCACAGTAACTTAAAAGAATGTCCTTCCACACACCATTCATTATTTTTAATGAAAACTGTTTTTAATCACCGACATGACAGTTGATAAGTTCTTTAAGCAGAAAAAGATGGGTTACAATGTTATGCATTATTTTTATGAAAACTTTGAAAATGCCTTAAAGATTATATCATTATTTATTATAACTCATATTTTGTTTTTCTTCTCTTTTTTTTTTTTTTTTACATGCCAAAAATGATTGATTAATTGAGTACGGGCGAAACTGATGTCTATGATGATTATAACTCATATGCCTGTAAATAACTATAGACAAAGAGTTTATAAATCTTTGGGGGGGGGGGGGGAAATACCGCATTTTAACAGTATTTTAACAGGCGTGTTAAAAGATGTGTTAGAAAATTTTCACTATTTAAATAGATGCATTACTTTTATGATAATTATTATGAAAATGCCTTAAAGATTATATTGCTATATATTATAACTCATATGCCTGTAAATAACTATAGACAAGAGTTTATAAATCTGTGAAAACAATGCAACAATCTATACATAAAATAATAGTGATGTTATTAAAAGTTATGACCCTTGAAATAACTTTTCTTATGTTAAGTCCCCTTGAAAATAGCTGCCCAAATATTAGCTGCCCGGCCCGGCTTCGCCCAGGCTCTGGCGGGGATCTATCTATCTATCTATCTATCTATCTATCTATCTATCTATGTATGTATCTACCTATCTATCTATCTATCTATCTATCTATCTATCTATCTATCTATCTATCTATCTATCTATCTATCTATCGATCTATCTATCTATCTATCTATCTATCTATCTATCTATCTATCTATCTATCTATCTATCTATCTATCTATGTGGAGCATCTCATTTAATTCATTGTCAATCAACTCATTTAAACTCAGGGGACGTAACTTAAGATATAACAATTATACTAAAAGTTATATCCCTTTTTGTCATATATTTTTATATTTTCTTATGTTCAGTCATGTAATTACAAAATTAAATTTTAGGAAGGTAATAGCTGATAGCTGATAGATAAAACTATCACAGTTGGTTGCACAGGAATGAAAGGAAAACGTGTAGAAAATTTCATCTCAATCGGTTGGACCGTTTGCGAACGCATGAAGGACGGAAATACATACATACATACATACATACATACATACATACATACATACATACATATATACATACATACACACACAGATTTATATATATATAGAAGTAGACCCACAAATCACGTTTTATGTGGATGTCTGGACTTGTATTAGTATATGCTATTACATTTACCTTCCATTTTTACGTATACTGTGTAGGGGTGGGGGATTTTTAGGAAGGAAATATGAAAGGGGGGAATGACGTTCTGAAAATATGGTGAGGGGGGCACGGGCCAAATTTTTGATAGGAAAGGGGGAGGGGGGGGGGGGTGAATGACGTTCTGAAAATATGGTGAAGGAGGCACGGGCCAAAAAAAGTTGAGAACCACTGATCTATACTATGATGTCAAACTGTCCAGCATCTTCTCACATGGTCTCCTGTCTTTCCTCCGAACCAACTTCCCGCGCTGTGAAGACATACTGCAGTGTTTCTTTCTCGTGACAAGCGCAAAGAATGTTGACGGACCTCCTCTGATGATTTTAATCATTTATCTTTGCGAGTTAAGTTCTTTCAAGATATCGCCATTTCTCTTTCTATCCACACACGATGTCCTCATCAAGAGAGAGAGAGAGAGAGAGAGAGAGAGAGAGAGAGAGAGAGAGAGGGGGAGAGGGAGAGAGAGAGAGAGAGAGAAAGAGGAAGAAAGAGGGAGGGAGAGAGGGAGAGAAAAAGAACGAACAAACGAACGAACTTTATTATCAAAGAGTTACAAATTGGGCACGCAGGCCCGTTATACATTCGGCCCTTCCAATCACTCATCTTTCGTTCATCAATTGTGCATGTTACATTCACATAGGGAAAAAAAACCAATGTCAAATGAATGTTGTAAACATAAGCAATGCATATTAGCATACATTATACATTTACTCACTATAATAAACTCACTAAGAGAGATAGAGAGAGAGGGAGAGAGAGAGAGAGAGAGAGAGAGAGAGAGAGAGAGAGAGAGAGAGAGAGAGAGAGAGACACACATATAGGCGAATTCACACATGCTATATCTAGTGGCCCGCAAGTTTGGTACACCTGCGGTAAAATTCTCAAGGCTAGATGTTTTGTCGCCTGCTGGTTCTGGAGATCGACCCACCACCATGAAATGAGTATTAGAATGTTTTCGAGAATGTCCGGCCACCGACTTTGGTACGGATGACATTGTAGTTAGGATATAATAAAAAGGACGCGACCTCATACAGCCGATACAGGAAATATAACAACAAATTCCTGTACTTTGCATACACACACACACGCGTGCGCGCGCACACACCACACACACGCACACACACATGCGCAATCAATTGTATGCTTGTGTATAGGTATGTCGTGTGTGTGTGTGTGTGTGTGTGAGAGAGAGAGAGAGAGAGAGAGAGAGAGAGAGAGTTTTTAAATATCCAATTTACAGGACATTGCAGTCAACACCATCATTTTCAGCTGCTGTTGATGTCTTGGCAAGTTTTATGTTCAGTAGTTTCCCATTGCTTTCTGAACGACCGACTCAATACCTTTCCGTAAGAAACCAACGCGACGCGATCCGCTGCCGAATTTCGCGCAGCTGTGGTTTGTACATGGGTATACGGGCTTACGAACAGCGTCCTTAACGCCTTCGCCAGGGAGACCGGCATATCGTGTGTTATAAGCAGTAAATATGACAACACTAACAGACATAACCTTGACATCGGCAAAACAATTTAAATTACTTGAACCATATTATCTACAACTGCTACTTGTACTATTACAACTGCAACCTATCATTTTCTCCCGTCCTACTATTTGATTACACGGGACACGCTTTCCCGCGTCGTCATTTGTTTTAATAACTGACAAAATATTTGCAACATTTCCCGCATTTGATCACGCGAATGTATAATTTATCTCACTCACCATCGATTGGCTGAGCTGGTTTCGTACTTTATTGTCTGGTTTTGTTTTCCTATTTTCTACTTTCTTCCTTCTTCCCGCGTTTCCATCCTGCTTCAGGATATTGCGGTCAACACCAGCATCTTTCAGCTGTATTTCATTATTATTGTAGTTTTTGTTTTTGCGCTGTTAATATTGATGATACGTTGCATATTGCTACGATGTACGAGAAGCGAACAAATACTGTTTAACTAACGGCTTTAATTTGAATACTGTTTGCCGGGAGGAACCGTCGTGTCTGCGAAATTTTGGTGTCTGCACTGATTCGGGAGGTAGCGTCGTGTCTGCGAGGTATTATTGTCTGGTTCTGAAGAAAGCATCGCGTCTGAGGGATTTTAGTGCCTGCATCTGAGCGGGAGAAAGCGTCGGGTCTGAGGAGTTTTGGTGCCGAATCTGTTCGGGTGCAAGCGTCATATCTGAGAGGTTTGGTGTCTGCCTCTGATCGGGAGAAAGCGTCATATCTGAGAGGTTTTGGTGTCTGCCTCTCTTGGGGAGAAAGCGTCGTGTCTGAGCTGTTTTAATACTACTTCTGGTTGTGGAGAAAAAGTTGTGTCTGATATATGTTGGTGTCTGTCTCGATTCTGGAAAATGTTCGTGTCTGAAAAATTGCGGAAATCAGAGTGTACTACCCTCTGTGCTGATATCAGAGTGCACTATTCTATGTGCTGATATCAGAGTGCACTATTTTCTGTGCTGATAACATTGCATTGTGCACTATTCTATGTGCTAATATCTCATCTCATCTCACCATGTCCCTCTTGTACCTTGCGGTGTCGAGGTGAAGTATAAACACGTGAGAGTGCCCGCTTATGGGCTTCTTGTATCGATATTCCATGGACTCTGCTATTCCCTCCGTCCAATGTTTACGTGGTCGGCCGCTTCCTCTGTTTCCATCTGGTCTGTACATCATTGCTTGTTGTGGTATTCTGTTGACTGGTAACCTACTTGCATGGCCAAACCATTTGACTTGCTGCTTTCTAATACAATATAGTGCTGCTATAACCCCCACTTTAATCCTGATTTCTTCATGTCTGATCTTATCTCTTCTTGATTATTTGAGTATTCTTCTCAGGAATCTCATTTCTGTTATTGTGATTTTTCTTTTCTCTTTTTCTGTGCTAATATCAGAGTACACTATTTTCTGTGCTAATATCAGAGTACACTATTTTCTGTGCTGATATCAGAGTGCACTATTCTATGTGCTGATATCATTGTACACTAACAAATTTGCTGACAATACATTACCCTCTGTGCTGATATCAGAATACGCAATTTTCTGTGCTGATATTAGAGTGCACTAACCAATTTACTAACAGTACATTCTCCACTATGCTGATAGTACATTCCCCACTGTGATGACAGTACATTCGCCACTGTGCTGACACAGTACATTCCTAACTAGGCTTACAGTACATTCGCCACTGTGCTGACACAGTACATTCCCCTCTGTGCTGACAGTGCATTCTCCACTAGGCTACAGTACATTCCCCACTGTGCTGACACAGAACTAACCGCCATCCTGTCACGGCAGCGCTCTAATCTCAAGGCTACCACAGCCACAAGCCACATGCTGACGTAGCATCGGCCTTGTAGACATAACAGTTGCCATCACAGGCTAAAGCCTAGCCCCACAACTTAAAACATGGAGCGAGACACAACAGACAGAACAAACATGTGCAGTCTCCCATTGTCGGCACCATTACCTTGCATAATAGATGAAATAAAAACATTGCAGAGTTTATTCTGCATGATTGTCCTGTTTGATTGCATTTAAAGTAGAATATAGGACCCTGTTAGACGTTTTAATGTACACTGTCAGCATGACCGAATGTACAATAACGCGCGTTCTTATACATCTAGTGTATTGATGCCGGGGTAGCGGGTTCAACAACTACACTGGTTATTTGGACTACAATGTTGACATCCCGTCATTGACGTTACGACGTAAATTACAAGTGCACTCTGAAGTGAGAGTGGGTAGGCCTGACGGCGAGGAACACTAGTAATCATCATCGTCATCAAGTGCTATGCCAGCTGGCTTAGGCGTTCATGACTTTCGACACATCTCGGTCTTTGATAATAGGTAAAGCTAATTAATCCACACGCAAAATTCAGTCCAGCGCTTCTTAAATTCAAAACGAGCGGACGCAAAATAAAAATAAAAAAGTACACTGGGTGTATGGTGCTAGACCATAATTTAATAGACCAGTCGGCACTCGGTGGGTGATGTCAGTATCAGACCGACAGCTTTTATTTCCCAAGACATTTACTAGTACTCATTTTAGGCTGCGTCCACCTGGGAACCAAGGTCACATTTTTTAAAATCCACCCCAAGACGGATTCGAACCTATGACCACCAAATAAGCCAAGGACAGTATCATGAGCATATTGTGGATATGGGAAGTATTTCATCAATCAGTTGCCGTCTTCACATTGAAGATTGACCGCAATGGATCTTCAACACTGTCTGTCTCTCGCCTTGATAGTACTGCTGTCCAGCTCTTAACGTTATCTTCCCACTTGTATCGTTATCTATCTCTTGCTCGCTTTCCTTCAACCTTATCCCCCGGTATGGTTTTTATAAGAGTGTTATATCTTTTAACGTGGCCGAAATATTTCGCTTGCCTCTTTTCAATTCTTCCATCAACTTTCTTTTCATTTCCAATTTTTCTGGAACCTCTGTATTTTCGTATCCATGAAATCCCGGGAAGGTTAACCCGGTCAACAAATGTCCGCAGTAGTCGGATGTGCCGGCCTAACGGCGCAAGAACGCAGCTCTGCTGTAAAAAGGCACAACGCAATCACGTCCGAAAAAAAACTCCGGATGAACGCAGAAGAAGAAGAAGAAGAAGAAGAAGAAGAAGAAGAAGAAGAAGAAGAAGAAGAAGAAGAAGAAGAAGAAGAAGAAGAAGAAGAAGAAGAAGAAGAAGAAGAAGAAGAAGAGAAGAAGAAGAAGAAGAAGTATCCATGAAATACAGCATTCTCTCCTGTATATCCACATCTTCACAGCCTCTATTTGATATTCTAATTGCCTGTTCATTGTCCAGGTTTGTAGGAAGTTTAGTACGTTTAGGAAGTTTAGGAAGTTTAGTAAGTTTAGAAAGTTTAGGAAGTTTAAGAAGATTAGGAAGTTTAGGAAGTTTAATAAGTCATGTTTTGTAGGTCTGAGTGGACGGAAGGATAGGATAGGTGGCCAGTCTTTTCTTCACGCAGCGAAGGGCAAGAGCTGACATCGTCCGCCATGACTCATGCCACTGGCAGGGCAACGTCCATAACAATACACCATGTCTCACACTGGAAGAGTTTCAGTATAATGCACGAACTCCGCAACACCAGTAAGGTTAAGATGTGTGGATGTTTCTTTTGGCGCTCGCTCGCTTTGAAATCAAGCGTAGTGCATACACACTTTTTATAGCAGTGATGGACTGAATTTTGCGTGTGGGTTAGCTTTTCATATTAACAGTGTCCCTCGCCATCAGGCGAACCCACTCCGACTTCAGAGGTATTTGTAATTAACGTTTCCAAGTCAAGAACCATAAGTCACCATTTTAGTCTAGCTGTCCAGTGTATGGGTTGAACCGCTTACGTCGGCATCAGCACACCGGATGTTTAAGAACACGCGTTCTAATCCATTCGACCATGCGGACCTGTATATGTGTGTATATAAGAACCATAGTATGTCAGTATAGCCGAATACATAAGAGCGCTTGCTCTTAATCTATCGGTGTGCTGATGCCGGGGTAGCGGGTTCAAACCCTACACTGGTCAATTGGACTAAATATTGACTTCTCGTCCTTGAATTGGGGACGTAAATTAAAAGTACCTCTGAAGTTGCAGTGGGTTCGCCTGATGGCGAGGGACGTGCTAATTCACTTGCAAACATCAGCCCAATACACCAGACGAAGTAGCACGCGTATGGACTATGCTTGAGTTCAAATACAGTTGCTAGAAAGTCTTTTTTATTGTAAGCTTTCTCATTTTAGTGGGTGCATTGATGTACCGGTTAAGATTTTCTGCTTGCATTGTCAAAAGGGCTGTTCAGACTAGGGTTCGATTGCTGGGCTCGCCGCTTGCCAAGGGAGAAGAAAAAAAGACTGACCACCCGTTCCTCTGTGCATTCAGGTCTATAATTTTGTAGCCTGTGTCGACGGAGAAATAGGTGCCAGGCTTTCCCTGCAGTAGCGAATGTCAAGACCTGCCATCAAACCCTCGTCCTACCTGGTTCATGTCATTGTCAAAGTAATTCATAAAAGTAAACAGTCAACTTTTACACGACTTAAGGCGCATCAGGTATCCGTTGCTTGAAACGCAGTTTTAGTGAAAACTCCGCATTCGACTGGGTGATGTGGTCAGTTTCAAGCCGGCCGCCTTGACTTCACAATGGAATTGTTGGTGCCCATTTTATGTTGGGTCAACCTGTAAGCTCACCCGGGAAGGTTAGTACGGTCAACAAACGCCAGCAGAAGTCGGATGTGTCGGCCTAACGGCGCAGGAACGCAGCTCTGCTGTAATCAGGCACAACGCAATCACGTCCGAAAAAAACAAACTCTCCGGATGAACGCAGAAGACGAAGAAGAACCTGTTAGCCCCAGGTTTATATTTACACATCCGAATCCACTTCGGCGCGTATCAAACCCATGACCGCCATGCAGGTAGCGCTTTGTCCACCACGTTACCCGGGCTCCCAATGTCCTAAGGCTAGTTAATTGCATATTCTTTACAGGACTTCACAGTCTACCCCAAGCATTTGCTGTTCATGATCTCTTAGCAAATTTATGTTCAGTAGTTTGCCATTGCAAAGGCGTTACGGACGCTGTTTGTAACTCCGCTTACCTGTGTTAGAAACACAGCTGCGGCCGATTTGGCAGTAGTCCATGTCGCACAGGGGTTTTTATGTGTTGGTATGGGAGCCGGTCGTTTAGAAAGCAATGGCAAACTATTGAACGTAAACTTGCCAAAACATCAACAACAGCAGTGCTGGTGTTGACAGCGATGTCCTGTATATAGGATATGCAAAAAAAAAAAAAAAGTTTGCCATTGCCATTTATAACAATACCTAAAGCAATGAGGTCTGCAGAGTGTCCTAAAACTTGAGTTAAAAGAGATCACGGTACGCCTAATCAACTCCGCATTGTCTTCTTAACGACTAACGAAACAAACTTTACTGTAGGGAACTGAAGAGATATCTCCAGGCAACGGTTCAGCGGAGACATGACCGAGTTTCCTTATGAACATACCATGCAACAGTTGGTGTCTTCTATTATAATCTTGGATGTAGAATAGTGACGAAGTCCGGTTTTGAAATAAGGGGATGCAAAAGGAGATACCAAGAGCACTAACTGGAGACCTGGGAAGTTGGTAGAAAATGGGACACAGTTTATGCTACGTGGAGCATGAGATATGATTATGGTGAAAAAGTACATTACATCTGATTTTATTATTCCATAATTATACAGACATACACGAGCAGTCTCTCACATACACACTAGTAGTAGTAGTAGTAGTAGTATTAGTAGTAGTAGTAGTAGTAGTAGTAGTAGTAGTAGTAGTAGTAGTAGTAGTAGTAGTAGTATTTCCTCACAAGACCAGGTCTATCATTGAGTGTGAAGCTGATAGGACATAGAACCAAATGTGCCATGTTTCTTCAACTCAGTGCTGTTTAGTGACTTCTATTATGGAGCAAAGACGAGCAGAGTGTTTATTGTAGAAAAGTGTTGTTTGGTTGTTGAGTAGGTCAAATTTTACATTCAATAGTTTACCATTGCTTTCTTAACAACATAACACCTCACACCATCGAAATCAACGCAAAGCAGCCTGCTTCCAACTTGCGCGCAACTGATTTCGAATCCTGGACTTGGTACGTCGGGGACCTGTGAAACACATTCTCTGCCCCTAAGCCACAGCGCTGACTGACCACAAGTAGTATGTGTTTGGGTCCGTCGCCCCGCTACTGAGTTGAGCGACACTGTGAGCTGTGGATTTCGTGTGGAATGCTTTTACATCTTCTACAGTTGTTTATAGCGTGAACTGCATGCTCAGAGAAATGACGACCGGCTGGTCGCTGAACTAACTGGGCTGCCTTATGCAGAAATGTGTGGCTGCTGGTTTTCTACTGTCTGCCACTTCCATCGACGATGCACTGTATTTTTCGTGGTGGACTTTTGTATTGCCATTCTGACAGCGGAAGTATTCATAGTATACCCGTGCGGGCTGTTGGTTTGTCTTAGCTCCTGTCTGTTTGACTTTTCGCACGGGGCAATGAGGAGCATTTTGTGTGATATTCACTGGCACATGAAAGGAGCATAATGGGGGGGGGGGGGGACCCTCTGCAGTGAAGTTGGAACAGCGACTAACTAACTAACTAACTAACTAACTAACTAACTAACTAACTAACTAACTAAGTAACTAAGTAACTAACTAACTAACTATCATCCAATCAACTAACTGACTGACTGACTGGCTGACTAACTAACTAACTAACTAACTAACTAAGTAACTAACTAACTAACTAACTAACTAACTATCATCCAATCAACTAACTAACTGACTGACTGACTGACTGACTGGCTGGCTGACTAACTAACTAACTAACTAACGTAGTATATGGAGCAAATCCTGGTCTTAACTGGCGCGAACTGCTCTGATGTCTGGCCAAGCAGAAGTCATTATAAGACATCATTACCATAATAAGCCAGACACAGAACACACAGACAGCACAATACAACACATATAGAATGACATTAGCCAAACGCTTACAAATTGACAGCAACATTCATTTAAAACAAGAGAATATAGTAAACACGCAACCATGAAGTCAAAACATTGACATCTTCTTTGACGCATCCTGGAGACGCAACAAACCTGATTTCGGTGTGACGGTTGTCTCACATGTGCTAGAATGAGGTGGTTGTCTTTTTTTGGGTAGGTGCGCTGACTTGTTGCTGAAGGCGTTCTGTCATCTTTGTCAGCTGAGGTGATTTGTGCTCATGGCGGTGAAGTGCATGTTTTGACAGATGTTGTGGCGATGGATTTACATATGATAGGAGATCCTGTTTGATGTGTCAGAGTTGGATCATGAATTCTCATCCACGGCATTCTTCATTATTGTTATTAATATCATCAGTATCGCCGTCTCCGTGGCGAAGGTTTACGATCGCGGTTCATGATCCCACATACCCGCGTTCGAAAGAAATGTGGGCGCGATTTGGCAGCAGACTGCGTTGCGCTGGTATTTTTTTCGAAATGGTGTGAGGGCCGGTAGTTCAGAAAGCAAAAGCAAACTACTGAAAGTAAACGTGCCAAGACATCAGCAAAACATGCTGGAGTTGACTGCAAACGTCCTGTAAAGGATATGCAATTAACTGTTATCATCAATATCATGATCTTTATCACATTATAACATTTCCGTGCAATGTTTAAGAAAACGAAGCTGATTAATGCCATATTTATCTATTTGCAGTGTTGTCAGGTGGTCAGGAGTGTGAATGGACGACGGGCGTTCATGGGGCTCTTGCCACACCCACTCACACGCATAAACATTTACACACACAGACATACATACTCATAAACATAGGTTCTACAATAGGGGTGAGGATGTAGTGGTGGAGTCATTTGATGTGTATGCCCGCTGTACATTAAATATTACAAAGAACAGTTGTGCACTACATCAAGTACAAATAGTAAAGCACAACGGGTATATTTTATATACCGACCGGAGCTCAATGGGATATATGATCAACACAAGGCTGTCCGCCTTTACTTCCCAATTTACTGGTAAACAATTGAGGCTGGGTCGGCGTGGGAGTTCAAGAAAGTGAAGGAAATGAATTCCCACCTTCATCCACCTTAAACATCAGCTTCCATGCGGAATCGAACCCAGGAACATCGTCTGGTAGGCCATCATCTAAGATGGTTAACAAACAATGCTCTGGGAATAAATGGCAGCCGACGTGATAATAACCACATCACAAATCGGATGATGATGCGACTATACATATATAGGCTACATCATACTTACAATACACCTCAAGGCATGCAACAATGGCAGAGAAGAGGACTCACTCTGTTAGTCGTATTGTATATTCTTGTTGTCAGATGTCAATCATGGATAATTAGCAGATTTGGTGAGGATTATTTAGAAGCTTCAGAGAAGCTTCAGTAGTTTTATAGATGAATGGTGAGAAAGTCAAGATCAGGCAATGCGTATTGGATATATCGTCAAAGAAATTAATTGACAAAGATAATTGGTTACTTGTGTTAGTAAAAGACAGTCCACATTCGTTTGGCACGTCATGAGAAGGGACAAGCTGGAGTATGTCGTGATAACGGGAAAGCTGAAGAAGGGAGACGCAGGGAGATGCCAAGAGAGAAGATACTGGACAGTTTAATAGCATGGCATACAGGGACATTAGCATCAGAAATGATTGGCAGCACACGAGATCGATCGTTGTGGACAGACATGGTAATCAACACTACACGGCCAGGACTATAAGAATCAGTGATCTTCTGTTAACCGTCTGTCAATTAAGACATTTCTGTTTTCACCTTAGTATTCTTGTTTTCCATTGTTCAGTCTTCGTTGATAAAGAGTTTTGTGAAAATGTACATTTTTGTATCTGAGTGTCATTTTCCTTTGTCAAGCTTCACTCCGTGGTGAAGGAGTTAAGGACGCAGTTCGTAATCCCGCATACCCACGGTAGAAACACCGCTGTGTTGGTTTTTTATGAAATGGTATGGGTACCGATCGTTCAGAAAGCAATGGCAAATTACTGAACGTAAATTTGCCCAGGAATCACGAACAACCAAAAAAAAAAAAAAAAAATGCCTGGGTTGACTGCTACATTCTGTAGAGGATATGTAATAACAAGCTACCCAGTTATGTTTCACATTCACTTGTTTCAGGCATCAGCTCGATAGCATCAGTCACAATTCTGCTGGAGTATTATAGAAATTATCTGGGAACGAATAAATAAACATTACTTTGCCGTGTCTCCACCTGACAGTGGTAGAGGGGTTTGGGTGTTCCAACGACCACAAGAGCTATACCGACAGTAGCGCATCTTCTGTTTGGTCTTCCACGTGGGATAGGTCAACAAATAGGAACTTGACAAATAGAGACACAAACCTGCTTCTTACGGTAGACTGGGGACAATCGAAAGCCACGGAAAGCACGCCTGAACAAAAAAAGCTTGTCAAAGTCAGATCAACGGGCTTGAAAAAAAGCAACAACACACAGCACAACGCACTTCACTTTATGGTGTTATGATGTTATAAATAACACACACAGGCACATACACACACACACACAGACACACACACACACACACACAAAACTAGGGGCACTGTGCCGGGGGTTGGGGCGACGAGAGTCTGCACAACCTCATCTTGTAGTTGGAGGTTAACACGTCCGGCTACGGCTCATGTACTTTCATGTAGGTTTGGCTCGTTTGACCGACTGAAGTGTGTGCAATGTTTTCTTTCTTATAAAATAAGAGATAGGTGGATGGCATATTATTACCGTGACGCTAGAGTTGTGCATCCTCTCGGACAAGGACGAAACAATCGAAGGATCTATCGACAGACGGACAGACAGGCAGACAGACAGATGGCTGGATGGATGAATGGATAGCTACATACAGATAGATAGGTAGATATTAGACAGACAGACAGACAGACAGAACGAACGAACGAACGAACGAAAGTCTTTATTTTCAAAGGGTTAAGAATTGGGGACGCAGGCCCGTCTGACATTCTGCCCTTCTTCTCTATTTCCTCTCATACATTCTTTCATTCAACGTCATATATGAAGCAAATTTTGACAACAAAAGAACAATAGCATTAAACCGCATGAAAAATAATCAATAACAAATGACTCACGGAGGCAGTGTTTAACATGGGAATTATAAATACCTAAGGAGGGTGACAGACAGATAGACAGACAGACAGACAGACAGACGGACAGACGGCTGGCTGGCTGGATGGATGGATGCATGGATAGCTACATAGAGATAGATAGGTAGATATTAGATAGACAGACAGACAGACAGATTAGATAGATAGATAGATAGATAGATAGATAGATAGATAGATAGATAGATAGATAGATAGATAGATAGATAGATAGATAGATAGATAGATAGAGCTAACTACATTATGTAATTAAGATTACATAAAGCCACCAGTACCTGAACATAAACATGCAGAGTCAATCTATATAAACAATGTCTGCACAAATAAACCAATCAAGATAAACCTATAGAGAATACCTAACTATATAAAATATGTCCAAATACAGAAATTAGCCAGTCAAGAAAAACAATTACTATAACTGGAAATTATTTGCGAGAGCCAAAGAAAGGTTATCCGCAAAGCCCCTGTAACGCCAGCAATAATTCGTCACTCACAAACGCTGGAGTGTTATTGTCAATCGACTAACACTGGAGAGGCGAAAACGATATTACGAGGGAAATGATTACGTGTGCCCTTAGGTAATTGTTTGTTGGCACAGGATAAGATATACCTCGTAATTGCATGGTTATTGCTCAGTCGGATAAATGCTATCTGGGCTTATTACATCAGCAAAGTCGGGAGAATGTAGTGCTAGTGCACTTGGTAACAAGTTTGACCGAGTTGTTGCTTCGATTCTTATATTAACCGGGTTTTCAAACGCTACGCTGTACATAACACAATCATTTTTAGCTTAAGTAGAAGTTTACAAACATGGAAATTCCAGAAAATATGACAAAAATATAAATTATATGTTTGTTTTTTGATGCCTTCGAATTTTTCTTTCTATCATTCTGTATTGTCTGCATGACTAGCGTTTGAATATTCACGGTAACAAGCACAGCAGGGAAGTGGCGGGTACAGGTGTTGTGAAGCATAGTTGCCAGATCACCCTGATAAAATAAAGCCAAGTCATGAAATAAACAAGCCAAACAATACCAAATAAAAATATCAATTAAATATATATTTACATCACATAAAAACCTCTTCTTCAAATAAGTATTCCTCTTCATTGTTGATAGATTCAGTACAGGATTCCTTTGAATATAAAATTTCAAACCTAGAAAACTAGTAGTAATTTCATTTCTTTTATCGCTGAGGTATCTAACTAAAATGCACATATACTTTTGTTTTGAGACATCAGTGGACTCATCAATGATGAGTGTATACTTCTTGTTTTGCATATCTAGAATTAGATTTTAAAGATGGTGAAATAACATTTCTTATTAGTGATATGCACTTCGTCCGGTGCAATTTTATCTGACCAAGAGTGCTGCCACATCCATGGGCTACCATTATTTCACCTAAGTGATCGATGGTGTGTAATGGCACTATGGTAGGCCATGCTAACAGCAATTTGTAACTCTGCTAATTTGACTTTATAATCAATTTTCTTACTTGTTTTCATCACTGAAAGTGTTTTTTGTGAAGAAGATGGCGCGTTCCGCTTGTGTTTTTTTCTGTTGTTTCATGATCACATCGGCAAAATTTGCAATATGCCCATTCAGAACTATCAGTGGATTTCTTGAGCCACACAAATGTCTTTTCCCATTGATCATTATATTTCCGATTAGTATCGTAAGATGGTTTCCACTTTGGCATGATAATGGGCTCAGTAATAAGAAATACTTGCCATGAAGGTATAATGAATTTGAAAACTGAACTGAACAGTAAGTTGGCTGCTCAGTGCGTGAGTGCGCATATATAACAGTACAAGGTCAGTACGAAAACCATACGTGTTTAATACTTGTTAGTTGTTACGTTCGTCCTCGAGAATGAACCAAAAGCATATAGCTTATTGTTTTGCATTTGTTTTAGCTAAAAAGTGTTAAAACAAGATAAAAACTAAAAAAAAAACAAAAAAAAACGAGGCATTGATAGCTAATTATTATGCCATTAAAATTTTTTAAAAGCCAAGAAAAAAGCAAAAACGTCAAACAGATATTTTGACGCTAAACTTGGCGTTAAAAAAGTCAATCTGGCAACCCTGTTGTGAAGTCTAGTGGTTGATTCGTTCTAAAGGGGTTTCCATTATTTGCGACTCTCAAGTCGGGTCGCGCTAGCTTAAGGGTAGCTTCAAACACGCTAACTAGGAAAGTATCACGATGGGTGGCATCCCAGTTCGGAAAAAAGTGTTATTGGAGCAATTGATTCGGAGGAGCGGTTGGCCGTGTGGCTAAAATGGGGGATTCTGCTAACCTGAACAGTTCGTGGTGACCAGCCAAGTCAGGCGGCCTTAATTCCTCAGGCTTGAGCCTCTCTCTCTCTCTCTCTCTCTCTCTCTCTCTCTCTCTCTCTCTCTCTCTCTCTCTCTCTGTCTCTCCCCCCCCCCCCAACCTTGCAAGGTACTATAGGCAGTAGATGACTGACAGCTTCGGAGATACTCAATGACATAAAGAACCGCTAGCCCCAACTCTCAGTTAGTTAGTTGCATATCCTGTACAGGTCATCGCAGTTTACCCCAGCATTTTGTGGCTGCTTGTGATTTCTTGTGAGGCTTACGTTCAGTAGTTTGCCATTGATTTTTAAACTACAGGCACTCATACCATTGTGTCCCCTCTGCCGTGTGTCCACCGTGACGAGTTAGAGGGGCTTGTGCGTCCCAATGACCCCAAGAGCTATGCCGACGGTAGCACAGCTACTGGTAGGGCCACCCATGTAGGACAGGTCAAGGGAGAGGGACCAGACGAAGAGACACACAAACCTGCTGCCTTGTAGGTAGACTGGGGACAGTCAAAGGCTAGGGAAAGCACCCCGAATACATGCTTGTCGAAATCGGATGTACTGAGCCACAGGCTTGACAAAGCAGTGCAACGTAAAACCTGCTGCCTTGTAGGTAGACTGGGGACAGTCAAAGGCTAGGGAAAGCATCCCGAATAAATGCTTGTCGAAATCGGATGTACTGAGCCACAGGCTTGACAAAGCAGTGCAACGTAACTTAATTCATGATGTCACAAATCAAAATTAATCGTTTTGGTGCTAATCCCGTGAAGTCCCATCAGGCGGCGATAGTGCCGGGCCCCCTGCCTCGAGGGGGTCCACCCATGACTACTGGTGGTCACCTTCCCCTGTGCTGTGGAGTCAAGGCACAGAGGAGTAGGTTAAGAGCTATTGACCAAATACCCCGGACACTCAACATACTACAGTGGAATGCCGAAGGAGTTTACAAGAAGAAAGACTCCCTAACACAGCGTCTACATAAAGATAGAATAGATGTGGCATGCATTCAAGAGACACACCTCAACGCCAATCACAAATTCTCAGTCAGAGGATATCAGGCCACACGTTTCGACCGCGAAGGACACAAAGGAGGAGTTCTAATACTTACACGAAATACAATACTTTGCAGCGAAGTATCTGTGATCTCTGACAACCAAACGGAAATTATAGGTGTTGATATAATGATAAAGGTCGTGAAAATAAGAATCTACAATCTGTATAGCCCAGCAGATAAGGACCTTACACTCTCAAACATGAAAATAACTGACACAAACTGCATTATTGTCGGAGACTTTAATAGCCGTTCAGAAAGATGGGGATACCCAGATACTGACAAAAGAGGAGATGAATTCGAGGACTGGGAAATAGACTCAAATCTCCATCTACTCAACAAAGCGGATGACACACCTAGCTTCTACTCCAGAAGATGGCTTACCACTTCTACTCCAGACTTAGCTTTCTGCACAGGAGACATCCTCCACAAAATCGATCGCCATGTGCTTGACCAATTAGCAGGTAGTGACCACAGATCAATCAAGCTTGTAATGAATATGGAGTATGTTCCACAGGAGCAAAAGCCCTTGCCCCGCTGGAATTACAAACGAGCAGATTGGGACAGATTTGCCATACTAACAGACACATAATGTGAAAACATAAATACACGATATGGCAACATAAAGCAAATGGTGGAAAGTCTAAACAGAGCTATAATACAGGCAGCCACTGAGTCCATTCCAAGAGGAGCGAGGAAAAATTACAAACCATACTGGACTGAAGAACTACAAAGTTTGGAGGACAAAGTTGAAGATACCAGGAAGACAGCAGAGAGAGAGAGAGAGAGAGAGAGAGAGAGAGAGAGAGAGAGAGAGAGAGAGAGAGAGAGAGAGAGAGCGAGAGAGAGAGAGAGAGAGAGAGAGAGAACAAACAATTGAAGCGAACATCTCTCTCAAAGCCATCTCAGCAAAATATAAAAGAACAGTAAATCAAACAAAACAGGGAAAAAACAGAAAACCTGAATTTTGACAGGGATTGAAACAAACTATGGAAACTAGTGAAAGCCATGAACAATGAAGGACCTAGAAACAAACAAATAACAATTAAACAAGGAAATGCCTTGCTTACAGGAAAAAAGGCTGGACATGCACTAATGGAACACTATGCAAATGCAAACAAAATTGATATTACAACCGAACAGAAGAAAGCAATCAAAGACAAACAGATACATCATAGAAATACAGAGACAGCAGCAGAATATATGATGGCAAATCTAACAATGGAAGCAATGGAACAGGCAATGAATACCCTAAAAAAGAAGAAATCACCAGGAAAGGATGGAATCACAAATGAAATGCTAATAGGACTAGGCACCAAGGCAAAGAAGAAACTACTAGCTGTCCTAAATAACAGCTGGAAGAGATGAATAGTCCCAATGGCATGGAAGGAAGCTATACTAATACCAGTCCCAAAGAAAGGAAAAGACCTGGAAGAACCAAATGGCTATCGACATATCAGTCTACTTAGCTGTGTAGGAAAATTAATTGAACGCATTATCAATGGCAGGCTAACATGGCATCTGGAAGAAAACAAACTCTTAACACCACACCAAGCAGGATTCAGAAAGTACAGATCCACTGAAGATCAAATAACCTATATAGCTCAGGAAATAGAGGATGTCTTCCAAGAGAAAAAGCACACACTAGCAGTCTGAATAGATTTAGAAAAAGCATTTGATAAAGGCCAGGACAAAAGGACAAGGTCAAACAAGCAAAATGATGCTGTTGGAGCAAAGTGTCCCCAAGGAGGAGTTCTTTCACCAACATTATTCCTAGCATATATAAATGACATCACAGAAAATTTTCCAGCCAGAGTACACACATCCTCCTTTGCAGATGACCTAGCCATATGGACATCTGAAGAATATATTAGTACAGCTAACAGCAAAATATAGCAAGCCTTATTAGCGCTAGAGGACTGGTTAAAATCATGGATAGTGAAGATAAGTGAGGAGAAAACAACATGCACAGTGTTCTCCCTCTCAAATAAAACTCAGCAACCTAAGCTGGTATTGAATGGAAAAATATTGCGCCATGAAGAAAATCCAAACTATCTAGGAATCACCTTTGATCGTCGCCTGACATGGAAGACACGGGTTGAGAAAAATCGAACAAGAGCAAGGCAGAGAATGGCAATCATGAAAAAGCTTGCTGGTACAATGTGGGGAGCAGATGAGAAAGTTCTCAAGAAGTTATATACTGGACGGGTGAGGCCAGTTCTGGAATATCGCATTGCAGCTTGGGCAGCAGCAGCTAAGTCAAACTTTAACAAAATAAGTAGAGTCCAAAACCAAGGAATGCGAATCATAACTGGAAGCCTCAAGACAACACCTATTAATGAACTAGAAAAGATCACTTGTTTACAACCAATGCAGGACAGAAGAGATAGCAGAGCCCAGCAACAAGCAGAAAAATTTAGAAGATTGACAGACCACGCTATGTATAACAGGTTTAATGGTTTTGGAAAAGGAAGACTGAAGCGTAGCAACTTTGTAGAAACTGCAAAACGAAAGATTATGGCAGATCCCATACTTAACATATCGACAGTCAAGCCCATTTACAATGCACACAACTTCCCAGCTTGGAGACAGCAGCAACTGCCTGAGATGATAGAAAACATTCCTGGTATTGAGAAAAAGAACACTCAGAGTGAAACCGAAAGAAGAAAAATAACCCTCAACTACATAACAGAACATTACCCAAGCAGCAATTGGACCCATGCATATACAGATGGATCAGCCAAAGATTCAATTAAAAATGGAGGAGGAGGAATTCTCCTTAATTTAAAAAATGGAGTGATATAAACACAGTCAGTGGCAACTGGAAAATTTTCAAGTAACTTCAAAGCGGAGGTAGAGGCTTTGAAAACTGCAGCAGAAATGCTCTTGATGGAGGAAAATAAAGAGAAGCAAATAGCTATCCTCACAGATGCAAAGTCAGCTGTCTCAATACTGAAGAGCAAAAACAGCACAGAACTAGCTGACCTAAGAGCAGCACTCCATGGTCTATGCCAGAAATCCAAAGAAGTTGTAATACAGTGGATCCCATCACATTGCAGTATACCTGAAAATTAAGAGGCTGACAGACTAGCAAAAGAGGGTGGACGATTACCACAGCATGACATAGACATAACCTATAATGAGGCAAAAAGGTTTATAAAAAGCACTTATAGAACCAAATGGGAATCAGAGCATCCAGGCCACCAGAAGGATGATGCATATTACAAACTCGACCGAAGAGAACAAGTAGCAATCTTCAGACTCCGCACAGGACATAACAGGCTGAAACACCACTTGTTCAATAAACTAAAGATAGGAGATACCGATGAATGTAATTGTGGAACTGGTAAAATGACAGCTAAACATTTGCTGCAGGAGTGCCCAATATATGCAGAACAGAGAAAGATATTTTGGCCCACGCCTGCTTCATTTGAGGACAAGCTCTATGGAGATATCAACAAGCTCAAGTTGACTACAGCTTACTTTAACTACATTCAGGTTGACATCTAAAGGTGCATGAAGATGTATTTAGACTGCCACACTTCATACCACAGGTATGTCGGTTACAAAAGCGTCCCAGAGGCATGAAATGGAATATTGCTTGGATAGCAAATCCATTATGTGGAAAGTCTTAATCGAAAGCTCACTGTGTGGATGTCATCTGCATTCTTCTGGTTACCGGAGGAACAGCCTATGGCAGTGTTTCCCAACCTTTTTTGTACCGTGCCCCACTTAAGCCTTTCTAAAATTCATATTACCCCCCTCCCCCGCCCCATGCCCCCCCCTCCAACATATACATTATTTTTAATATTCAAAAATTGAAATGTTCACTAAAGAAACTTGAATGATAGGTTTTAGGAAGAAATCACTAGGTAATTATTGAGCAAACACAGTAAGTAAATTTTCAAAACATATAATGGAGAACTGAAATTCAAGTACAAAATAATTTTAATGAAAGATTTTTCTATATTATTTTAATTATTAGTAATTATTTATTATTTAAATTTAGTGAGATCCTTGCGCTTGATGCTTGCTGCAAAGAGATCTTATGTCAGGTTCCAATTTAGTTAACTTCAGTCTCAAGTCTCCCTGTTTTGTTATATTCAGCCGATTTCTTCCATTTTCGAATTGCCCCCCTTAACAGTCAAATTGCCCCCCTGTGGGGCGTGGGCCCCACGTTGGGAAACACTGGCCTATGGTGAATGGAAGGCCTAATATACGGAAGTGAGGCTAAGCAGCCATGTGCAGGACGTGACGATTCCTTGGGTGAGCCCAGTACCAGAGCGCTGTGTGATGGCTCTGCAAGTATGGAAGCCTCCTTGGATGGCGGGGAATGCCCATGGTCTGCCCCTGCCTTCCCTTGAGGGTTGACCAGGATGTCTTTGGCTGTTCTATATGGGCCAGCTGGGATGGGGGATAACACCACAACAGTGAGATTCAAACGTCCTAAGAAACCCCCGGGAAGGTTAACCCGGTCAACAAATGCCCTCAGAAGTCGGATGTGTCGGCCTAATGGCGCAAGAACGCAGCTCTGCTGTAAACAGGCACAACGCAGTCACATCCGGAAAAAAAAAATCCGGATGAACGCAGAAGAAGAAGAAGCTACCATTGTGTGAAAACCAACGCGAACAGGTCCGCTGCCAAATAGACAGTGAAACTGTGTTTCGTACGCGGTACTTGGAATTACGAATTGCGTCCGTAACACCATCACCACAGTGCCCAGCTCTCAGACGAGTGGATATATACGGGAATTACCGGACACCAGAAGAAGCAAAGAATTGTACCACCGTAACGTACGAGTACTTTGCACGTTGTAACAGGCTCTCGGCCATGTAGCTAAGATAAAGTGTGGATTTATCTGCGCTTGATCTAGCAAATTAGTGTTACTCTTTGTCCCTTGCCCTGAGCTGTTACTGTTTCCCGTTTCGTATTCGTAATCTGACAAGCTTTTACTGATGTAACAGTCCATTTCTTTATTATTATATTTTTATGTAGCGTTTTTCATGCAGATGTATCGGTGTATGTTTGTTATTTGTGTGCTGTGCACATTGTTACTTGTGCTCGTGTAAAGCTTACAGTCTGCTTCTAGCTTTTTGATGATTCATTCGTTGACTTGTTCACATAGAACGTTATAAACCAAGCAATTTGACTCACGATAAGCTTGCCACATCACAAGAATGCCCTGGTACCATCAAACAACAGCCACATTGAAGAAATATGGATACTGAACAAAGTGAAGACCACGTAAAATATTGAATGATAATATCAAGAACAGCCTTAGAGAAATGAAAACAAACTTACAAAGAGTATTAGAAAGAGCTCACAAAATATCCTAACATCTCTCCCTCCACAATGTTTCACTGAGGTAAGAAGAAGAAGAAGAAGAAGAAGAAGAAGAAGAAGAAGAAGAGGAAGAAGAAGAAGTAGAAGAGGTTTCGTGACTGAGCCATACTCCCCCTCCACGCCAATTACTGCTCATATAATTGTGCAGATGAATAGCGGGCAATAGCGGGCAGGTTATTGTAATCGCTAGGAGATTTCCCTGATAATGTCATGATCGCTGTCGAACGAAGGTTCGACTCCTGTGTTCGTCGTCCGCTAAATGAGGGAGAGACTGGCCAGCTATATCCCCATACATTCAGGCCTACACAAGGTGACGTATCTGGCACTTCACAGACCGTAGCAGGCTCAGGTTTCTGGGCTTTTATTTCTCTTTTCTTTTTCAACACTGGCAGGCTTCCGAAGCTTCACGTTTATCTCTCTCTTTATTAAGATGTTCTTGATATTCACAATGATTCGTGATCTAATCTCCCATTACCCACCTACCTCCTCCCCACCACCCCAACCTCTTAACGTGGTATTTGACCTTATCTCCATCTAATCCCGATGGGGTAACTATAGTTTTCGATTGTTAAGCTGTCTCAAGGCTCATCTAGTCTCTACTTCTGCCAGCGCTAAGCAATACAAGTGAATGCATTTATGACCTGCCTTAGTGGCATCAATGGCTTCCCCAAATGATAGGTCTATGTATTGCCAAGTTCAAAAGGTAAATAATCTAATTCTATCTCTCTCTCTCACTCTCTCTCTCTCTCTCTCTCTCTCTCTCTCTCTCTCTCTCTCTCTCTCTCTCTCTCTCTCCCACCCCCACATCCCACCCCTCAAAATGGCACTTGACCTTACTATAAGGAAGACATTACTCAAGTCTGATATTGTAAATCGAACAATCGCTGCCGGAATCTGTCATTTGTGCTAATGAGCACGGCAAGTTGAGATCCAGCCTTGGTGTTGAGGGATAATACAGCCTATTAGGTGTTGTGAGGTGGTTTGCCCTACTTCTGTTCCAGCCATTTGTGACTTTAGCCCACTTTGTTCTTGTTAATGCTGTGACTGCTTCTGCCTTATATGTTGGTGACTTTATACTAAGCGTCCTTCAAACTCGCTATATCCATACTATTATTTTAAGTGCTTCTGTCTATTTAAGTGTATGTGAAACCACATACATACATACATACATACATACATACAAACACGCAATCGCACAGATATATACATAAATATCAGCTTCTCTAGTTTGGGGATAATGAACGCAGTTCCCCACTTCTGGCAAGGTAGATTCGAAGTCAGTCGCTGGCGGTGTAGAAGCAGATTGCCTTGCGTTGATTTTGACAATCATATGAGCTGCCGCCATTCAGAAAACAATGGCAAACTACTGAATGTAAAACTACATAGAAAATCATAAATAGCCAATAAATGCTGAGGCAGACTGCGAGGTCCTTAAAAAGAATGCACCTATAAAATATATACACAGTATGGCTTGTGCATGGAGAGATTATGCATTTTATGAAGCAGAATGTAACAAACTATCGTATGTCAAGACGACAAAGTGCCAGTAATATATATATATATATATATATATGGGAAAATCCCAATTTTGAACAGACACAACAGAAGTCAACAGTTTGCAGGTGTGTGGGTGAACAATTCACAACAACGCTACATAGACACGGTAGAAATACCATCTTGC
>OY992881.1:38770596-38845800 GCA_963921405.1 Cepaea hortensis
GTTTTATAGAACAATCAGCAATCAAGAGTGATGTCCTCAAAGTCATGTCGGCTGTCTTCACTTCGCAAGGCATTTCTGGGTACACTGGTCAATTTTAGAAATGTGCCTCAATGCGACTTCGAACCCATGGTCTCCAGGTCGGCAGCTGTCTATCCTCTATGCCACTGCGCCTCAGTCGCAAAGTTACATACGCTAATGTCTTGTTCCGATCGAAAGACAGTAATATGTCTCACACCGTTGGAACTCTTTACTTCCATGGTAATAAGCTTCAAAATTGGCTGTCTACCTCGGTTACGTCTGCAAATTGGTAGTCACGCAGATGACAGGTTAAGAGTGCTCGCTCTAAAACGTCCGGGTCGCTGATGGTGGGGTATAGGGTTCCGTTCCTGCACGAGACAGTTGGACGATAACGTTGACTACTCGTCCTTGACATGGGGAAGCAAACTGCAATTATCACAGAAGTCGGAGTGGGTTCGCCTGAAGCCGTGAGATACTGGTAACATATTAAGGTAAACCACATGCAAAAAAATACAATGTATATTACGCTCGAGTTCAAAGCGAAGGGAGCAAAATCACTTTCAATCTGAAAAAGGAAGCTAAAAGAATAAAAAATAAAATACTAGTAGTAAAAGAAACGATAGCGGAGTGACTCATTAAACAGTCACATTACTATACGGCAGAGGTTTCCAAACCACGACCCGCGGGCCACATGTGGTCCGCCAGCTGTAAGAAAGTGGCACGCGAGGTTGCAGCTCAGGTTGCAGTTTTTGTTCGAGCAATAAACTGTAATTTTGAAGTCATTGAAGAACTTCTAGGACTTGAATCAATGCATGCAACTACTAAAGGGACTGATCTGTTTGAAACTCTGAAGTCATGTGTAAAGAAAAACAACGTAGAATTGACCAAATTGGACAGTTCATGCACCGACGGTGCTCCGGCTTTGACAGGTAAAATGTCTGGATGTTTAGCATTATTGGAACAGTTTCTTGGCTGCACTATATTAAAATAGCGTTGTATCATTCACCAAGAAGCTCTGTGTGGAACTAGAAACATGTCAACAATGTTGTTCTGAGATGTGTGAACAAAATTCGGAGTAAGGCGATGAACAGGCGTTAGTTCAGAACTATTCACAATTTTTTTATTTAAAATGAGACTACGACTAAATTTTTAGTGCTTCCAAATTGACGTGGACAAGGCCTTAGGTTCGTACCAGAATACAGTCAGCGTTGCCAGTTGTGGGTTGTGCTCAATCTTTAGATGATACTTTGTTACATTGTGCCTCAAAAATAGCACAAAACATGGGTCTATTTGTAGGGACCATGTATTACCCATGCAGCATGATCCCTCACTCGACCTGCCTAACTTACTCCAGAGGAAAGGTAACACCAAAACATCTGGAACAAGACAAGCTGCGGAAGCTGCTGGATCAGCAAAACTCTAGCTATCCGCCTAGACCAGTCGCCAACCAAGGCCACGACATTTAGTCTTTAGATTGCATTTCCTCGCACCAGGATAAGGTTTGTACCCTCCCAATTGCATTCCTGCAGCCGAAGCCATTGGCACAATGTGGAGTGTCGTGTTTAATAAGTGCCGCCGAACATTCAACGCTAACAGAAAGCATGTAGTACAGTCTATTGTCAACAGTGGCTCAGTCATATCTGACTCGGACCTGAAACTACTTTACAGTATAACAAGGTGGGATTATCACCTCCCTTCCTTGTCTCCAAATCAACACCTGTCGTTGGTCTAGTCATATAGGGCTAGTTAGTTAGTTGCATTTCCTTTATAAGACGTCGCAGTCAACCCCACATATTTGGAATGTTTGTGATATCTTGGCAATTTTGCGTTTAGTAATTTGCTATTGCTTTCTGAACGACCGGCACCCAAACCATTTTATAAAAACTCCAACGCAAGGCGGTCTACTGCCATATCGCCCGCAGCTGTGTTTCGAACGCGGTGTGCGAGATACGACGTGGGCGAACTAACCATAGGACAGCGAGAAATAACATGACAGTTTGATGAACTAACCATAGGACAGAAGAAATTAACATGAAGGTTTGATGAACTAACCATATGACAGCAGGGATTAACATGGCAGTTTGATGAAATAACCGTATGACAGCAGGAATTAACATGACAACAGGAATTAACATGACAGTTTGATGAACTTACCTTAGGACAGCAGGAATTAACATGATAGTTTCTTCTTCTTCTTCTTCGTTCATCCGGAGATTTTTTTCGGATGTGATTGCGTTGTGCCTGTTTACAGCAGAGCTGCGTTCTTGCACCGTTAGGCCGACACATCCGACTTCTGCGGGCATTTGTTGACCGGGTTAACCTTCCCGGGGGTTTCTTAGGACGTTTGACTCTCACTGTTGTGGTGTTATCCCCCATCCAAGCTGGTCCATATAGAACAGCCAAAGATCCTGGTCAGCCCTCAAGGGAAGGCAGGGGCAGACCATGGGCATTCCCCGCCATCCAAGGAGGCTTCCATACTTGCAGAGCCGATACATAGCGCTCTGGTACTGGGCTCACCCAAGGAATCGTCACGTCCTGCACATGGCTGCTTAGCCTCACTTCCGTATATTGGGCCTTCCGTTCACCATAGGCTGTTCTTCCGGAAACCAGAAGTATGCAGTCTGCAGATGACATCCACACAGTGAGCTTTCGATTCGGACTTTCCATGTAATGGGTTTGCTATCGAAGCAATATTCCATTTCGTGCCACTAGGACACTTTTCCACCTTTTATGAAGTCCACACAGTGGGCTTTTGATTTGGACTTTCCACGTAATGGATTTGCTATCCAAGCAATATTCCATTTCATGCCACTACGACACTTTTCCACCTTTTATGAAGCCCACACAGCGAGCTTTCGATTTGGACTTTCCACATAATGGATTTGCTATCCAAGCAATATTCAATTTCATGCCTCTGGGTCTTCATGCACCTTTAAATGTCAACCTGTATGTAGTTAAAGTAAGCTGCGGTCAACTTGAGCTTGTTGATATCTCCATAGAGCTTGTCCTCAAATGAAGCAGGTGTGAGCCAAAATATCTTTCTCTGTTCTGCATACGTTGGGCAATCCTGTAGCAAATGTTTTGCTGTCATTTTTCCAGTTCTACAATTACATTCATCGGTATCTCCTATCTTTAGTTTATTGAACAAGTGGTATTTCAGCCTGTTATGTCCTGTGCGGAGTCTGAAGATTGCTACTTGTTCTCTTCGGTCGAGTTTGTAATATGCATCATCCTTTTGATGGCCTGGATGCTCTGATTCCCATTTGGTTCTATAAGTGCTTTTTATCAACCTCTTTGCCTCATTATAGGTTATGTCTATGTCAGGCTGTGGTAGTCGTCCGCCCTCTTTTGCCAGTCTGTCAGCCTCTTCGTTTCCAGGTATACTGCAATGTGATGGGATCCACTGTATTACAACTTTTTTGGATTTCTGGCATAGACCATGGAGTGCTGCTCTTAGGTCAGTTAGTTCTGTGCTGTTATTGCTCTTCAGTATTGAGACAGCTGACTTTTCATCTGTGAAGATAGCTATTTGCTTCTCTTTATTTTCCTCCATCAGGAGCATTTCTGCTGCAGTTTTCAAAGCCTCTACCTCCGCTTTGAAGTTACTTGAAAATTTTCCAGTTGCCATTGAATGTGTTTTTTTCGCTCCATTTTTTAAATTTAGGAGAATTCCTCCTCCTCCATTCTCTATTGAATTTTTGGCTGATCCATCTGTATATGCATGGGTCCAATTCCTGCTTGGGTAATGTTCTTTTATGTAGTTTAGGGTTATTTCTCTTCTTTCGGTTTCATGCTGAGTGTTCTTTTTCTCAATACCAGGAATGTTTTCTATCATCTCAGGCAGTTGCTGCTGTCTCCAAGCTGGGAACTTGTGTGCATTGTGTATGGGCTTGACTGTTGATATGTTAAGTATAGGATCTGCCCTAATCCTTCGTTTTGCAGTTTCTACAAAGTTGCTACGCTTCAGTCTTCCCTTTCCAAAACCATTAAATCTGTTGTACATAGGGTGGTCTGTCAATCTTCTAAATTTTTCTGCTTGTTGCTGGGCTCTGCTATCTCTTCTATCCTGCATTGGTTGTAACCAAGTGATCTTTTCTAGTTCATTAATAGGCGTTGTCTTCAGGCTTCCAGTTATGATTCGCATTCCTTGGTTTTGGACTCTACTTATTTTGTTAAAGTTTGACTTAGCTGCTGTTGCCCAAGCTGCAATGCCATATTCCAGTACTGGCCTCACCCGTCCAGTATATAACTTCTTGAGAACTTTCTCATCTGCTCCCCACGTTGTACCAGCAAGCTTTTTCATGATTGCCATTCTCTGCCTTGCTCTTGTTCGATTTTTCTCAATCTGTGTCTTCCATGTCAGGCGACGATCAAAGGTGACTCCTAGATAGTTTGGATTTTCTTCATGGCGCAATATTTTTCCATTCAATACCAGCTTAGGTTGCTGAGTTTTATTTGAGAGGGAGAACACTGTGCATGTTGTTTTCTCCTCACTTATCTTCACTAGCCATGATTTTGACCAGTCCTCTAGCGCTAATAAGGCTTGCTGTATTCTGCTGTTAGCTGTACTAATATATTCTTCAGATGTCCATATGGCTAGGTCATCTGCAAAGGAGGATGTGTGTACTCTGGCTGGAAAATTTTCTGTGATGTCATTTATATATGCTAGGAATAATGTTGGTGAAAGAACTCCTCCTTGGGGGACACCTTGCTCCAGCAGCATCATTTTGCTAGTTTGTCCTTGTACTTTTGTCCTGGCAGTTCTGTTCTCAAGGTAGTGGCTGATCCATTTATACATTTTCCCACAAACATGCATGTTTTGCAGTTTTACTTTCAATCCTTCCTTCCATACTTTATCAAATGCTTTTTCTAAATCTATCCAGACTGCTAGTGTGTGCTTTTTCTCTTGGAAGGCATCCTCTATTTCCTGAGCTATATAGGTTATTTGATCTTCAGTGGATCTGTACTTTCTGAATCCTGCTTGGTGTGGTGTTAAGAGTTTGTTTTCTTCCAGATGCCATGTTAGCCTGCCATTGATAATGCGTTCCATTAATTTTCCTACACAGCTAAGTAGACTGATAGGTCGATAGCCATTTGGTTCTTCCAGGTCTTTTCCTTTCTTTGGGACTGGTATTAGTATAGCTTCCTTCCATGCCTGTGGGACTATTCCTCTCTTCCAGCTGTTATTTAGGACTGCTAGTAGTTTCTTCTTTGCCGTGGTGCCTAGTCCTATTAGCATTTCATTTGTGATTCCATCCTTTCCTGGTGATTTCTTCTTTTTTAGGGTATTCATTGCCTGTTCCATTTCTTCCATTGTTAGATTTGCCATCATATATTCTGCTGCTGTCTCTGTATTTCTATGATGTATCTGTTTGTCTTTGATTGCTTTCTTCTCTTCGGTTGTAATATCAATGTGGTTTGCATTTGCATAGTGTTCCATTAGTGCATTTGCAGCCTTTTTTCCTGTAAGCAAGGCATTTCCTTGTTTAATTGTTATTTGTTTGTTTCTAGGTCCTTCATTGTTCATGGCTTTCACTAGTTTCCATAGTTTGTTTCCATCCCTGTCAAAATTCAGGTTTTCTGTTTTTTCCCTCCAACAATCTCTTGTTGTTTGATTTACTGTTCTTTTATATTTTGCTGAGATGGCTTTGAGAGAGATATTCGCTTCAATTGTTTGTTCTCTCTCTGCTGTCTTCCTGGCATCTTCAACTTTGTCCTCCAAACTTTGTAGTTCCTCAGTCCAGTATGGTTTGTAATTTTTCCTCGCTCCTCTAGGAATGGACTCAGTGGCTGCCTGTATTATCGCTCTGTTTAGACTTTCCACCATTTGCTTTATGTTGCCATATCGTGTATTTATGTTTTCACAATATTTGTCTGTTAGTATGGCAAATCTGTCCCAATCTGCTCGTTTGTAATTCCAGCGGGGCAAGGGCTTTTGCTCCTGTGGAACATACTCCATATTCATTACAAGTTTGATTGGTCTGTGGTCACTACCTGCTAATTGGTCCAGCACATGGCGATCGATTTTGTGGAGGATGTCTCCTGTGCAGAAAGCTAAGTCTGGAGTAGAAGTGGTAAGCCATCTTCTGGAGTAGAAGCTCGGTGTGTCATCCGCTTTGTTGAGTAGATGGAGATTTGAGTCTATTTCCCAGTCCTCCAATTCATCTCCTCTTTTGTCAGTATCTGGGTATCCCCATCTTTCTGAACGGCTATTAAAGTCTCCGACAATAATGCAGTTTGTGTCAGTTATTTTCATGTTTGAGAGTGTAAGGTCCTTATCTGCTGGGCTATACAGATTGTAGATTCTTATTTTCACGTCCTTTATCATTATATCAACACCTATAATTTCCATTTGGTTGTCAGAGATCACAGATACTTCGCTGCAAGGTATTGTATTTCGTGTAAGTATTAGAACTCCTCCTTTGTGTCCTTAGCGGTCGAAACGTGTGGCCTGATATCCTCTGACTGAGAATTTGTGATTGGCGTTGAGGTGTGTCTCTTGAATGCATGCCACATCTATTCTATCTTTATGAAGACGCTGTGTCAGGGATTCTTTCTTCTTGTAAACTCCTTCGGCATTCCACTGTAGTATGTTGAGTGTCCGGGGTATTTGGTCAATAGCTCTTAACCTACTCCTCTGTGCCTTGACTCCACAGCACAGGGGAAGGTGACCACCAGTAGTCATGTGTGGACCCCCTCGAGGCAGGGGGCCCGGCACTATCACCGCCTGATGGGACTTCACGGGATTAGCACCATAACGATTAATTTTGATTTGTGACATCATGAATTAAGTTACGTTGCACTGCTTTGTCAAGCCTGTGGCTCAGTACATCCGATTTCGACAAGCATTTATTTGGGATGCTTTCCCTAGCCTTTGACTGTCCCCAGTCTACCTACAAGGCAGCAGGTTTTACGTTGCACTGCTTTGTCAAGCCTGTGGCTCAGTACATCCGATTTCGACAAGCATTTGTTCGGGGTGCTTTCCCTAGCCTTTGACTGTCCCCAGTCTACCTACAAGGCAGCAGGTTTGTGTGTCTCTTCGTCTGGTCCCTCTCCCTTGACCTGTCCGACATGGGTGGCCCTACCAGTAGCTGTGCTACTGTCGGCATAGCTCTTGGGGTCATTGGGACGCACAAGCCCCTCTACCTCGTCACGGTGGACACACAGCAGAGGGGACATGATAGTTTGATGGGCTTTCCGTAGGACATCAGGAACTATCATGGCAGTTTGATGAATTAACCATAGGACATCAGGAACTAACTTGGCTTTTTGATGAACTAGCCATAGGGCATCATGAACTAACATGAAAGTTTGGTAAACTAACCATAGGGCATCAGGAACTAACATGACAGTTTGATGAAATAACCATAGGACATCAGGAACTAACATGACAGTTTGATGAACTAACCATAGGGCATCAGGAACTAACATGACAGTTTGATGTTATTGTTTCATGTCCTATGCAGGACGATGCTATCAACCCCCAACCATACGTTGATTTACTAGGCCATTTTTACTGTAAATAGTCTGTCATTGCTTTGTGTAACGGGAAGTCAACGTTGACGTCCAACTGACCGTTGTAGGGAACGATCCCCTTACCCCGCCGTCAGCGCATCGGATGTTTGAGCGCAGGCAAGTTAAACACAGCGGCCCCGCTCACCCCCCTGACACTTGGATAGAGTAAGTCTAAATAACACTTGGTAGGAAGAAAGAATATAGAGCAGCGACTAGCACCATGCCTTCCGTGCCGGTATATGAATTCCCAAGTCGACCCAGCTTCACATTTGGATACTGATTACATCAACTATTGAATGGCGGTTGGTCTATAACATATGGGATTAGTACCATATGCACAATGCGCCTTAAAGGCTGGAAAAGGGTGGTATACTTTACTTCCTTATATCATGCATATCGAAGCAGCCTTAGCGCCGTGATTACCACGAAGCAGCCTTAGCGCAGTGATTACCACGAAGCTTCCTTAGCACCGTGGTTACCACGAAGCTTTCTTAGCGCCGTGATTACCACGAAGCTTCTTTAGCGCAGTGATTACCACGAAGCAGCCTTAGCACCGTGGTTATCACGAAGCTTCCTTAGCACCGTGGTTATCACGAAGCAGCCTTAGCGCCGTGATTACCACGAAGCTTCTTTAGCGCCGTGATTACCACGAAGCAGCCTTAGCGCAGTGATTACCACGAAGCAGCCTTAGCGCAGTGGTTACCACGCTGGTCTGCTTGCCTGTTGGTCTTGTGTTCGAAACACCATCTTGGTGGAATTTTTTACAAAGTTGATCTGAAGTAATCCCAGGGTGACCTAGCCTGAAATGGGTACCAGGAAGTATTTGAATAACGAAAACACAAACAATAGATTGCACGATTTCTTGCCTGGCATATTTCACTGCATCTCTTCAGGTACATACTGCAGAAATGACATAACATAAAGTAAAGTAATTAGATAAATCCTTCAAGCTGAAATATACACATGTTCGCACAGTAATTTCAATTGTCCACGGTAATTTTTACCTGACTATCATGTCTTACATATTGGCCAGTAAATATGGTCGGAATTGAGGTCGATCCGTGTGATTTTTATCACTTCAGCCATTGAGTGCCAATTGGTATATAAAATAATGGGGGTTGGCATTACGCCCATGATGTCGAAAAGGTCACTCTACTTATTGTTTATATCACGTATGAAGTTGTTTGATGTAGAATAACATAAATGAACTTATTCATTATTCAGATAGATATCACCTAACATAATACCTCAGAAGTCGGAGTGGGTTCACCTGATGGCGAGGGACACTGGTAATAAGGAAAGCTAATCCACAAGCAAAAATCAGTCGAGTATGCTAGAAGCAGTGGCATGCATATTTTTTCTTTCTATTCCATGCATATGGACTACGCTTGATGTCAAAGCGAGCAAACGCAAAACAAAAAAAAAAAAAAAAAAAAACAAACAAACAAACCAACAACACCATAATATAGCAACAAAGATGGCATAATGGTTAATCCGCTTACTTACTAAGGTAATGGTTTCGGTGGCACCCCAAGCCGTGTCAAAGCCCTTTTCAGACCCCACTTTTGTGTTTTAAATGAGTTAGTTCCATATTATTTACAAGACGTCGTAGTCAACCCCAGCAGTTGTCTGCTGTTTGTAATCTCTTGGAAGCTTACGCTCAGTAGTTTGCCATTGCTTTCTTCACATCTGGCACCCATACTTTAAAATGAATACCGAGTAGATTTCATAATCGTCTGAGGAAACGAGGAAGTACAGGACCTGTTCACCTAATGTCATGATGCCGTGACCTAAAACATGTAACACATTGCACCCGAATAGAACACACTTTTCCCTCGAACATACATGTTGATTATTGCTTAAAGATGTCACAATGACACGTAATCTGGCACCAGATTTCAGGGGAAAATTCCGCCTGTCTGGCTTTTCTTGATTTTACCGATGTCGTGAAAGAATCAATTAGTGTAATATTTCTCTTGTTTGCTCTGCAATCAGATTTACATTTAGCCGAGAATGATGATATTCTGTCCAGGTCCCGATATTTGTTCAGCCGTCCTCTAATAAGTAGATTGATTGCAGGGCAATAGCTGACCTGGTTTGTCTTCTTTCTTTAACACAGCAGCGATTGTATGAGCGCTGTAGTTTCAGTGATTAACGTTTACTATATTTGGTCTAACTTCGTGTTCACTATATTTTGTCTAGCTTCATGTTAACTCTCTTTTGTATATCTTACAATCAAAGTCTTAGATTCCCATGGGGCTTACATAATATACAGGTCAGAGTGGAAGAGTGGTTTTATTTGTGTGGCTCTCGAGCTTAACTAAATCAGTGCCGAAGGATAATATATCACCAAATGTGAGCTCCCAAGGAAGAATGTTATATCGCCATACATGGGTCATAGTGTCATTTATTTTGTTTCGTGATATCTACTTCAATTTTAATGTTCAGAGAACGACAATTTGTATTATAATGCCCGTTTATTTGATTGTGTACAATATTTGATCCAAAAAGACACCCACTCCACACACCCACTCCACACACCCACTTCACACACCCACTTCACACTCTCTCTTTACACACCCACTTCACACACCCACTCCACACACCCACTCCACACACCCACTCCACACACCCACTCCACACACCCACTTCACACTCTCTCTTTACACACCCACTCCACACACCCACTCCACACACCCACTCCACACACCCACTCCACACACCCACTCCACACACCCACTCCACACACCCACTCCACACACCCACTCCACACACCCACTTCACACACCCACTTCACACTCTCTCTTTACACACCCACTCCACACACCCACTCCACACACCCACTCCACACACCCACTCCACACACCCACTCCACACACCCACTTCACACTCTCTCTTTACACACCCACTTCACACACACACTTCACACACTCACTACACACACCCTCTTTACGCATCCACTTAACACACACACTCCACACACCCACTTCACACACCCACTTCACCCACTTCACACACCCTTTTCACACACCCACTTCATACACCCACAGCAGATTCCTGCATAGAGACTACTTTCATAAATATGACTACCTTGACTAATTCGACTTTTGTTGTTCTGTCTCTTCCAATCCATGAAGGTTAATTGCTTCAGTTTTTGCCTAACGATGTGTGCTGTTTCTTTCATTTCTGTTAGCACATTACTATCACACGTTAGCAGCGAGCATTTCTATTCAAAACTGCCCACTTTCTTTAACTTATCTCCTTTGCTAAATATATCTGTTGACATATTTATGTTATTAGTTGTCATTATTTTCTTCATGTTGCATTGAGATATATGGTTTGTTTACCACATTACTATTGCACTGATGTTTTTGTTTTTTTAAATTAATGATGGAGAGGATAGGATGGTCGAATGGTTAAGAGCGCTCGTTCTCAATCATCCGGTGTGCTGATGCTGAGTTAGCGGGTTCATACCCCAACACCGGTCAATTGTACTAAAATGTTGACCTCTCGTCCATGATTGGGGGAGTAAATTACAAGTACCTCTGATTTCGAAGTGTGTCCGCTTGATGGCGAGGATCACTGGTAATAGGGAAAGTTAATCTTAGTCCAGTGCTACTTGAAATAGCATGTATGGACTATGCTTGTGTTCAAAACAAACAAGCACAAAATAAAAACAAAAAAGTGATTATTTTGTTGATAGTACTATAGTGTAGTCAGCATACCCAAGTTTAAGTATATAAATCCCTCTTATTACGATCGTTCCCATGTAATTCTTTCTCTAGCATTTCTTTTGTTTTCATTGCGTTAGTTAAACAGATACGAGACAAAACGCAACCCTGCCTGACTCTCTGTTCTATGCCAAACGAGCCTGTGGCCTTTTCACATATTCATGCGGATAACCTTTGTTCACTGGAGAGTGTATTAAGTGTAATGGGATGCCATTTCTTCCATTGTGTTCCACGGTTGCAATTCTGCCATGTGCCGATATGAGGCAGACAGCAGTAAACAAATAGATTAAGAGTAAGTTTAACATAGAAGAAGAATTGCCGTAGTAAGAGCAATTCACGCGAGCACAATATGTTAACACGCACGGATAAATCAAGGATAGTCAATGCGGACACATGATGATGATGAATGATGAAGGGAGGTCATTCTAGGAAGTTGCGTATCACGTGACCCGAGAAAAGTAGTCCCGGTAGATCGGGGGTAGACCGGAGGCAGACCAGAGGTTTTGCGAAAGATGGACGTCATCTTGTGTTAAAGTTACGAACGAAGATAAGAAAGCTTAGTGCAATGATGCTTTAACAACAGTGAAAGTATTCATCCAGTTGTGTGGCTAAGTATAACCAGTTAACGCTTGGTGTAGTGTGCTAATTTAGAGACGACCCAGCAATGCTCTCAGCTGGCGTCAGAGACAGTCAAACGTAAGTGGTGACCTTGATCTAGTCAGACATATTGGTAGCCAGCATTAGGCCGGATGGTCGATTGTCTTCTGTTAGAGTACTGAACAGTAGTCAGCAAATATAAGTATATTCATCACCTGTTATCCCGCGTCTGCTGTAACTTGTCATCGTCAGTGTTGTGATAATGTCCACAATAAACATTGTGATGTGTCAAGGACGACATGCTGTTCATTGTTGATCTCGTGTGAATGATTCTACCAAGTCTGTCAAATGAATGATCCTGCTGAATCTGTCATCGAGGCTAAGCGAGCCAGTAATATTCAGCTCCGTGGCAAAATTCTTCCTTTTATTCTTCCTCTTCGTACGTCCAATACATGCACACGCGCGCGCATATATATATATATATATATATATATATATATATATATATATATATATATATATATATATATATATATATGCGTTCAACTCTAATGTAGTCCCCACACGATTTGATGCTAGTAGTAGTAGTAGCCCCAACTACTAATGCGTGCATTGGACTGATTTTTTGAATTTTGGGCTAGCTTTCCCTATTACCAGTGTCCCTCGGCATTAAGCAAACCGCCACCGACTTCTGAGGTAGCAGTAATCCAAGAGTCAAAGAAAAGAAGTTAACGTTGAATGCAACTAAACGCCGTGTGGAACTAATCCATTATACCGTGTTTTGAAAAAAAAAAAAAAGTTTCAGCACGTTAGACCTTACAGCCACGGTAACTTCAAATCATGTCCTAAGAGGAATACACAAAGTTAAACCTAAAGCAAAAGTCTGTTATCGGAAATATATATTCTGACTATGGGTTCTCTCTCTCTCTCTCTCTCTCTCTCTCTCTCTCTCTCTCTCTCTCTCTCTCTCTCTCTCTCTCTCTCTCTCCCTCTCTCTCGCTCTCTATTTCTCTCTCTCTCTCGCTCTCTATTTCTCTCTCGCTTTATCTCTCTCCGTCTCTATCTCTTTCTCCCCTGTCTCTCCCTCTCTCTGTCTCCCTCTATCTCTCTCTGACTCTTTATGTCTTCCCCTACCCACCCCTTCTATCTCTCGATGTATCTCTCTTCTTCTCTATCTTTTTTCTCCCGGCTCCTCTCTCTCTGTCTCCCTATGTCTTTCCATCTCTGTCTCTCACTCTGTCCTCCTTCCCCCCACCTCTCTCTCTCTCTCTCTCTCTCTCTCTCTCTCTCTCTATCTCTCTCTCTCTGCACACGAACAAACCACTATTGTTTAAAATGCAACATTCTAAACAGAGGTCAGATAACCAACATTCAGGCAGCACTTGCGAATAACACATAATTCCACTCGTGGCGTCCCTGCCAAACATACTTGCTGTCATTTAGAAAATGATGGAGTTCCCGGATGATGGTACTGTGATGTTGAAGGACGGGATGGAATTATCGGCACCGACCCAATATTAAAGGCATGAAAATGGAAAATTGCTGTACTCACAAAATGGTTGGGATTATATATATATATAAATATATATACATATGTTCTGTGCGGTCGTTTGGCCGGATGCGACGCGGGCACGGAGATGGAAAGTGGGTTCTGCAAATTAACGGATAGATGGAGATGCTGAATAGGGGAATTTTGGTCATTTGTAATATGTGGTCGATTGTGTGATTCTCATATAAGCGAAAGGGTGTGTGTGTGTGTGTGTGTGTGTGTGTGTGTGTGTGAGAGAGAGAGAGAGAGATAGAGAGAGAGAGAGAAAGTGGTGAACTAGAGGGAGAGAGAAGACTGACGGCTGAAAGGGTTGATGGAGAGATGGATGATGAATGGATCGACAAACAGACAGACAGACAGACCGACCGATCGATCGATATATAGATAGATAGATAGATAGATAGATAGATAGATAGATAGATTGATAGTAAATCTATGCCTAGTGGCATTGGTGATCATGTCTCTGCACAGCCTTCTGTCTCTTGTGCTGCCATTCATGTCTGGTACTAAATGCCATGACGTCAGATTGTCCCGTATCTTCTGTATTGGTCTCCCTTTGCTTCTCCTCCCGTCCAGTGTCCCCGCCGGTGGCGACCTGTTCCAGCATTTCCCTTCTCATGACATACCAAAATAATGTGTACTGGTTTCTACAACTGTAGAACTAACTACCATAGCCGCGTGCCTGCGGTAATTTGGTCATAGGTTCGAAACAAGCACAAAATAAAAACAAAACAGTGATTATTTTGTTGATAGTACTATTGTGTAGTCAGCATACCCAAGTTTAAGTATATAAATCCCTCTTATTACGATCGTTCCCATGTAATTCTTTCTCTAGCATTTCTTTTGTTTTCATTGCGTTAGTTAAACAGATACGAGACAAAACGCAACCCTGCCTGACTCTCTGTTCTATGCCAAACGAGCCTGTGGCCTTTTCACATATTCATGCGGATAACCTTTGTTCACTGGAGAGTGTATTAAGTGTAATGGGATGCCATTTCTTCCATTGTGTTCCACGGTTGCAATTCTGCCATGTGCCGATATGAGGCAGACAGCAGTAAACAAATAGATTAAGAGTAAGTTTAACATAGAAGAAGAATTGCCGTAGTAAGAGCAATTCACGCGAGCACAATATGTTAACACGCACGGATAAATCAAGGATAGTCAATGCGGACACATGATGATGATGAATGATGAAGGGAGGTCATTCTAGGAAGTTGCGTATCACGTGACCCGAGAAAAGTAGTCCCGGTAGATCGGGGATGGGATGGCCGGCCGGAGGCAGGCCAGAGGTTTTGCGAAAGATGGACGTCATCTTGTGTTAAAGTTACGAACGAAGATAAGAAAGCTTAGTGCAATGATGCTTTAACAACAGTGAAAGTATTCATCCAGTTGTGTGGCTAAGTATAACCAGTTAACGCTTGGTGTAGTGTGCTAATTTAGAGACGACCCAGCAATGCTCTCAGCTGGCGTCAGAGACAGTCAAACGTAAGTGGTGACCTTGATCTAGTCAGACATATTGGTAGCCAGCATTAGGCCGGATAGTCGATTGTCTTCTGTTAGAGTACTGAACAGTAGTCAGCAAATATAAGTATATTCATCACCTGTTATCCCGCGTCTGCTGTAACTTGTCATCGTCAGTGTTGTGATAATGTCCACAATAAACATTTGTGATGTGTCAAGGACGACATGCTGTTCATTGTTGATCTCGTGTGAATGATTCTACCAAGTCTGTCAAATGAATGATCCTGCTGAATCTGTCATCGAGGCTAAGCGAGCCAGTAATATTCAGCTCCGTGGCAAAATTCTTCCTTTTATTCTTCCTCTTCGTACGTCCAATACATGCACACGCGCGCGCATATATATATATATATATATATATATATATATATATATATATATATATATATATATATATATATATATATATATATATATATATATGTGCGTTCAACTCTAATGTAGTCCCCACACGATTTGATGCTAGCAGTAGTAGTAGCCCCAACTACTAATGCGTGCATTGGACTGATTTTTTGAATTTTGGGCTAGCTTTCCCTATTACCAGTGTCCCTCGGCATTAAGCAAACCGCCACCGACTTCTGAGGTAGCAGTAATCCAAGAGTCAAAGAAAAGAAGTTAACGTTGAATGCAACTAAACGCCGTGTGGAACTAATCCATTATACCGTGTTTTGAAAAAAAAAAAACTTTCAGCACGTTAGACCTTACAGCCACGGTAACTTCAAATCATGTCCTAAGAGGAATACACAAAGTTAAACCTAAAGCAAAAGTCTGTTATCGGAAATATATATTCTGACTATGGGTTCTCTCTCTTCTCTCTCTCTCTCTCTCTCTCTCTCTCTCTCTCTCTCTCTCTCTCTCTCTCTCTCTCTCTCTCTCTCTCCCTCTCTCTCGCTCTCTATTTCTCTCTCTCTCTCGCTCTCTATTTCTCTCTCGCTTTATCTCTCTCCGTCTCTATCTCTTTCTCCCCTGTCTCTCCCTCTCTCTGTCTCCCTCTATCTCTCTCTGACTCTTTATGTCTTCCCCTACCCACCCCTTCTATCTCTCGATGTATCTCTCTTCTTCTCTATCTTTTTTCTCCCGGCTCCTCTCTCTCTGTCTCCCTATGTCTTTCCATCTCTGTCTCTCACTCTGTCCTCCTTCCCCCCACCTCTCTCTCTCTCTCTCTCTCTCTCTCTCTCTCTCTCTCTCTCTCTCTCTATCTCTCTCTCTGCACACGAACAAACCACTATTGTTTAAAATGCAACATTCTAAACAGCGGTCAGATAACCAACATTCAGGCAGCACTTGCGAATAACACAGAATTCCACTCGTGGCGTCCCTGCCAAACATACTTGCTGTCATTTAGAAAATGATGGAGTTCCCGGATGATGGTACTGTGATGTTGAAGGACGGGATGGAATTATCGGCACCGACCCAATATTAAAGGCATGAAAATGGAAAATTGCTGTACTCACAAAATGGTTGGGATTATATATATATATAAATATATATACATATGTTCTGTGCGGTCGTTTGGCCGGATGCGACGCGGGCACGGAGATGGAAAGTGGGTTCTGCAAATTAACGGATAGATGGAGATGCTGAATAGGGGAATTTTGGTCATTTGTAATATGTGGTCGATTGTGTGATTCTCATATAAGCGAAAGGGAGTGTGTGTGTGTGTGTGTGTGTGTGTGTGTGTGTGAGAGAGAGAGAGAGAGAGAGAGAGAGAGAAAGTGGTGAACTAGAGGGAGAGAGAAGATTGACGGCTGAAAGGGTTGATGGAGAGATGGATGATGAATGGATCGACAGACAGACAGACAGACAGACCGACCGATCGATCGATATATAGATAGATAGATAGATAGATAGATAGATAGATAGATTGATAGTAAATCTATGCCTAGTGGCATTGGTGATCATGTCTCTGCACAGCCTTCTGTCTCTTGTGCTGCCATTCATGTCTGGTACTAAATGCCATGACGTCAGATTGTCCCGCATCTTCTGTATTGGTCTTCCTTTGCTTCTCCTCCCGTCCAGTGTCCCCGCCGGTGGCGACCTGTTCCAGCATTTCCCTTCTCATGACATACCAAAATAATGTGTACTGGTTTCTACAACTGTAGAACTAACTACCATAGCCGTGTGCCTGCGGTAATTTGGTCATAGGTTCGAATCCCTATCGAGGTTTGTGCAAAAATTGGTCTTGGCTCCAAGGTTGACCCAGACCAACATTGGTTTCGGGAGATGGCCTGGGTAGTAAGGGGTTGTCGTTGGGAAAATGCCCAAATCAATCACTGAGCGCCGTTTGATTTATACAGATATGTGGGGGATATGCGAAGGTAGCCTTTTGCAAGATGACAAATATACTGACCAATGAAATGATATCAAATGAAACGAAAAAAAAGTGTCGAAGTGCTACATAGAATCTGTACTGTTGTATGGATGTGAAGCATGGACAATGAGCAGACAAACTGAGAAACACCTGCTGGCCGTGGAAATGGGGTTTCTGAGGAAAATGCAAAGAATACGACGGACAGACAGAAAAATCAATGAACAAGTCCTTCAAAAACAACGAATGAAGATCGTAAACTGACATTAGACGTAGACAGTCAAAATTTTTTGGACATGTTATGAGAAGAAATAAATTGGAGAACTTGGTGACAACTGGCAAGATCGAATGGAAGAGACCAAAGGGAAGACCGAGAAGCAGGTCGAGACAGAAACACGGAGCTGATCCAAGTGATCCACGACTCTGGTGATCGAGTAAGATGGCAAAACATAACCGCCCACGCTTACCGGCATGACACATGATGGATGGATGGAACATCTACCCAAGACGCTCAAGGCATGACAAAATGTCCTTCGCTTTTACTGTCACTACAAACCACACTCTTGCATGAGTACAATTGTATGAGAGGTGGTCCCAGTGCCATTCCGTTACCGACTTGTTTTGTTTTTAAGTTAAAATCAGTTCGTTTATAAACTTGTCGTTAGAATTTTTCTGCTTATTTTCCAGAAAGTTGTTTCTCCAACACTGACATTTTCACATTCATTGATTTTGTTTTGTTGTGTTCCTATCACAGCATATGGTTCCATCTTGTCAATTAAGCCATTCTGTGCTTCAGTTTTCACAGAGCATTCCAGTATTTTGCAAGTCGTTGATTTCACACTTTTAGCTGCGCTTTTTTGTAATGGTCCCGAGCTCTCCATTATCTTTTAAGAAGGTCATTATTTCTCTTCACAGGCTGTCAATTTCAAAATACAGCAGCGGGCTGAGGAAATGAATGTGCATTGCGCTATGTTTATAGATTATGATATAATCATTACACAGTGAATATTGTTTCCTTATTCGTGTAAGAATTCTCTTTACCTGCAATTGCAAGTAGGAAATGCACTATTCACAACATGTCTTTATTCCTCTCGCCATCTGCGTGTCTCTGTCTGTTTTTCTGTCTGTATGTCTGTCTGTCCAGCTGGCCGTCCGTCCGTCTGCCTATCTTACTATCTCTCTGCGCATCACTCACAGTCTCTCTCACTCTCACTCGCTCTGTCGCTCATACTCTCTGTCACCATCTCTCTCTCTCCCTCTAACACACACACCTTATGCACCATATAATCTGCTATTAGATTGACTTCTTGGTGGTATCTCCTCCCCAGGAAGACTGACGACAGAACAATTATCATATGCGCAAAGTTGAGTGCTAGATAACGGGAATCCATGTTTGATTTTGACATTCAGCCTTCTAGTTTGCTCCCTGCAGTTAATCACGTCAGTGTTGAAATTCCACCACATGAGGAGAATGCAGGGCCTCATGGCCGAATGGATAAGAACGCGTGGTCTTAAACATCGGTGTGCTGATGCCGAGGTTAGCGGTTCAACACTTACACCGGACAGCTGGACTAAAATGATGACCTGTCGTCCTTGACTTGGGGACGTTAATTACAAGTACCTCTGAAGTCGGACTGGGTTCGCCTGTTGGCGAGGGACACTGCTAATAGGGAAAGCTAACCCACACGCAAAATTCAGTCCATCACTACTATAAATAGTGTGTATGGTCTAGCGAGCGAGCGAGGGAAAAAAAATGAGGAGAATGTTTTCCAAGTATATACACTGCCATTAAAAATATGGATGTAATTTTCTCCTATTTCACCCCCCCCCCCCACCCTACACACAAATGCGTAATTGCGCATTTTAATTATGACTGTTTACTGTTCAACCTGAAGAACGGAACCTGTCCGGGGATAAGGTGTTTAGAGATGATGACGATAATATTGATGATAGTGATGTTAAGCACTTTGAAGAATGACAAGCTAAAAAAAAAAAATTAGCTATTATGGCGGAATGAATCTAAAAATATTGGTTGCCAGGAAAGAAAGCTTCTTAAAACAGGATTCACATTGTTTTATGAGCCTATTTCTTCAGGGTTTCCAGGGCCCACTTGCCATCCGATAAGCTCACACCCTGGCCAGTCCGCCACTATATGTGTGTGTGGTTGAATATATATACACATATAAACACACGTATACATATTTGTGTTTATGAGTGTGTAAGTGTGTGTGTAATTGTATACACACACACACGCACACATGCGTATAACTGCTTGTGTTTATATATGTGCGCCTATTTACGGCCAAAATTATCCACAACGCGGTCTCAAACATAATGATAAACTACAACTCTTGGAACCAAGGACTATATCGACTTCGTTGTATTTGGGGCCTTTATTGTGTATCTAGTACATCTGCTTTCGTAAATATCGATGCTTATACCTGCTTCCCTTGACAATAACCAAGAGACAATAATTCTTTTTATAAGAACTGGTCACCATGATAAAGTCTTTAATAACCACACGTTTAAATTTCAGGTTTATCCGAGCAGGCTGACTTAGCTATTTATTTATGTGCCGCCGACAATAGCGACCTTGCTTTTACATAGCCTTGACTTCAAACTTCTTCCTCTAACCGGTATCCTGATTCTAGATCTCTGTACTATCACGTACCCCAAAGATGAGGCTTTCGGCTTTGTTTGCCTTGTTATCTGAGCCCTGTGGACACTCAAGCCTGTAATTTAGCCCCGGTACAAATGAGGCAATAAAAATGTCGTTTGACAAAACCTGGTTTCCGGTGTGCCTGAACGTGTCAGGCTTCAAGAGAAAATACAGCAATTGTTGTCGATGGGCGTATATCCAAAACCTCTGCTGGTCAGAACAGGAACTGTCTGTTCTGATAAACACAGCATACATATTTAAAACGTGAACAATGGCTAAGGTAACAGAATATCAGATGCCTCCCGATGGGTGTGAACTAACAGGGTTTTGTATTACCTGGTCGTCTGATGTGATGAGTGAATCAGAACCCTTCTTGTGTGTAAGCGTTGGCTTTTTAGTATCACAAAATTCGTCATCATGAGCTTGTGCCCTGCCAAATTGGCGTCCATATGGAATGTCTATCCACAGGTCTCGATTCTTGGTAATGCGGATCTACTTTCTTGATGATATTCTTCCATGCCTTGGTCTCGATTCAGCCAGCATCGTTTCTCTCGTTCCAATGCTTCTGTTTTTATTATATGACAGGAGAACGCTTATCGTATCTTTCTTGTAGATGTCTATGCTTTCACTAGCTTCTTCATAGCAGTTGGTACTAATTGCCCTGGAAGTCCAAGTTATTCGCAACATTCGTCTCAGGAAGCATATCTCTCTGTTGCTTCTAATCTCTTCTTAGTCTGTTCCGTTCGGATCACGAGTACAATTTTCTCGGAGAAAGAGGAAAAGTAGGAAGAGAAGTGGTAGGAGGAGAGGTAAAATAGACCAAAAATAACTCGCAGAAGAAGAAAATTAAGAAGATAAGAAGAAGAAGAAGAAGAAGAAGAAGAAGAAGAAGAAGAAGAAGAAGAAGAAGAAAAAGAAGAAAAAGAAGAAGAAAAAGAAGAAGAAGAAGAAACAGAAAAAGAAGAAGAAGAAGAAAAAGAAGAAGAAGTCTGTTCCGTTCGGATCACGAGTACAATTTTCTCGGAGAAAGAGGAAAAGTAGGAAGAGAAGTGTTAGGAGGAGAGGTAAAATAGACCAAAAATAACTCGCAGAAGAAGAAAATGAAGAAGATAAGAAGACGAAGAAGAAGAAGAAGAAAAAGAAGAAGAAGAAAAAGAAGAAGAAGAAGAAAAAGAAGAAGAAGAAGAAAAAGAAGAAGAAGAAGAAGAAGAAGAAGAAGAAGAAGAAGAAGAAGAAGAAGAAGAAGAAGAAGAAGAAGATTGGGGCCGGTCACCACACCGCATAATGTGTTGACCTATTTGCATGAAATCTAATAACCCCGCTGACCCACGTCAACATCTTCCATCAACATCTCGCATTCCTCTAAGCCTGAAATTACTGGAGTTTCTGACCTAATCTGTTTGTTGTTCACGCTGTCATCATGTTTGATGCGTTTATTACACACCAACAATCTGTTCGCCGAATGCTCAACAACACCAGAGCAAACATGAACATCGTATTTTCATTTGTTGTGTACACACTGATGTATCTGTATTGTTATCTCAGGGAGAAATTATACCACTAGTTTTTATGTGCATATTTACCTAGATATTTCCCCTGCGCATGGGAATCGAATGATAAACGAAGCCAATTTCTCTCTCTCTCTCTCTCTCTCTCTCTCTCTCTCTCTCTCTCTCTCTCTCTCTCTCTCTCTCTCTCATAGCCTTGGGCTTTGGCGTTTTTTAAAATTTTTATGTCACTGTAAAACTGCGCATGTCAGCATGGATTTTGACTGTAATAAACAAAACATTTCCTATATCCCGTTATGATTATATTTAATATTTCACCAGCAAACATAATAAACATGTATTAAATTAATGATATCCTCGATCTCCTTGGGTATCTTATTTTCCGGAGTGTGTGTTGGGTATTAGTACAAGTCGGTCAACAGCTTGTACATTTGTTGTAAGTCGAGCCAACCAGAAGTTGTATTTAAGCTTGCCCATTTTCTGATCAAGGGCATTATCCACATCCTGTAATTATTCTTCCACGTTGGCCTCAAGTCCGTGCAAATAGGGGAGTCACATGTGCGATCTAGCTTGCAATTATGCGCTACGTGTATCTATATGTAAACTGGGTATACGTTGCCACTAGCGGTCTAATGATACTGCTAATTTTTCACAAGATGGTTTATTACACCTGTCACGCAAAGGGAGATTATGGAAACTAGGTAACATTCAATCAATAAGGTGTCGGCTCCGCAATGAAGGTTGGCTGCAATGGATCTCCAACACTGTCTGTCTCTCGCCCTGACTGTACATTCCGTCAGACTAATGTTCATCCATCTCTTGATGTTATTTTCCCACTTGTATCGTTGTCTACCTCTTGCTCGCTTGCCCTCAACCTTGCGCCCCCCCCCCCCCCCCAGTATGGATTAAAAAAAAGAGTGTTAGGTTATTTAACGTGACCGAAATATTTCACTTGCCTCTTTTTTTTTTTTATTTCTTTCACCAGCTCCCTTTTTATTCTCAATTTTTCTAGAACCTATGTATTTGATTGTTTTTGTTTCCATGAAATACGACATATTATGTTGTATATCCACATCTTTAGGGCCTCTATTCGACTTTCTAGTTACAACATAAATGTATATTTACCTAGCTTCATATTTATATAGACTAATCGGAATCGGTACTCGTAATGTGTAGATAAAGTGAGTATAGAACCCTTCACTCAGTAAGGCACCTTGGAAATATGCTTAAGTTAGTTGCATGTCCTTTACAGGACGTAGCAGTCAATCCCAGCATATGTTGGCTGGTTGTGATTTCTTGGCAAGGTTACGTTTAATAGTTTGCCATTGCTTCTGAACAACCGGCACTCATACCATTGTATCTAAAACCAACGCAAGGCGGTCTCTGCGAAATGACCCGCAGCTGTGTTTCGAACGAGGTATGTTGGATTACAAATTGCGTTCGTAAAACCGGTGGAAATATTGTGCGAGGCCCATATATAGATATAGGCCAATCGCCACTCAGTGGATGATGTGGCCTGTATCGCCGATTCGCTTTGATTTTCAAAGACATGTTCTGATACGAATTCATTCCGTGGAAAGTCAGAGTCGAAAGCTCATTGTGTTGTCATCAACAAAGGTGGAAATCGTGTCCCAGTGGCACGAAATGGAATATTGCTTGGATAGCAAATTCATTCCGTGGAAAGTCCGAGTCGAAAGCTCACTGTCTGGGCGTCATCAAATGTGGCAAAAGCTTCCCAGTGGCACGAAATAGAATATTGCTTGGATAGCAAATCCACTACGAGGAAAGTCCGAATCGAAAGCTCACTGTGTGGATGTCATCTGCAGACTGCATTCTTCTGGTTTCCGGAGGAACAGCTTGTGGTGACTGGAAGGCCCAATATACGGAAGTGAGGCTAAGCAGCCATGTGCAGGACGTGACGATTCCTTGGGTGAGCCCAGTACCAGAGCGCTGTGTGTCGGCTCTGCAACTATGGAAGCCTCCGTGGATGGCAGGAACTGTCCATAGTCTGCCCCTGTCTTCCCTTGAGGGCTGACCGGGATGCCTTCAGCTGTTCTAAATGGGTCATCTGGGATGGGGATAACACCACAACAGTGTGAGTCAGATGCCATACGGAACACTCGGGAAGGTATCCCGGTCAACAAATGCCTAAAGAAGTTGGAATGTTCAAATATCGCAGCTCTGCTGTAAACAGACACAACGGAATTACGTCTACAACAACATTCCGGAAAAATGCAGCAGAAGAAGAAGAGAATTTCCTGATACCCGTGTTAGGATGTGTCGACCTGGGTGCTCAGATCAATTGTAACAGTTATATGCCCCCCTCCCCAATGCGGATGGAACCCATGACCACTGGGCCAGCAGGCCAGCGTCTAGGAATTCCGCTAGCACGGCGCCAATTATCATAATAGTCAACCCTAATATGAGAGCCCATGAAGTCATCATGACAGTCAGCGTCAGTTCGATAAGCACCCGGGAAGGGTAACCCGGTCAACATAATCCTGAAGAAGTCGAATGTGTCGGCCTAAAGACGCAAGTATAGCTGCTCTGCTGTAAACAGGCACAACGTGATTACGTCTTTGAAAAAAAAAACACTATGGATGAACGCAGATGTAGTAGAAGATTTCGAGAAGCTAAAGTCAGTTTCAGATAAGACTTCTGCTATGAAAAAAGTGTCCATAGACTCAAATGCTTCTGCTATGAAATGTGTCAGAAGGATTTCTTTACAAGATTAAAAATAAAATGTGTTTTAAGGTCAGAGGGGCGATTTCATTGCACCGGGTGTTATCCTGTGTGGTTTGGTCTCTTTTAGCAGGGCGCGCTGCTGTCAATTACTAGTGGGAAATACGGCTGAGAGCGAGGGGAAAACGGCGGCGGCGAGGGCAGTTCCGTAGTTCGGACCGGGAATGTTTTCCCCTGGTAATTAGAAGTTGGGAAATGGTGGTGAGTGGAAAAAATTTTGGGAAAAGTGAGTGGAAATTTTTTTTTTTTTTTTTTGGATGTATATTTTAAATGAAGACCTTTAAAAAAGTAAAGATGTGGCTTAGTGAAATTCGTTGATAAGAGGTGGGTGGCGGTTATTAGTGGCCTGTACAGGGTCGTAGGGGCTTATTCACTATCATCATAGGGTTACAATGAAAACCTTAAAAATGTAAAGATGGCTGATGGTATTGATTGTAGTGGGTATGGTTTGGTGAAATTAGTTGCTAAGGGATGGGTGGCGGTTATTAGTGACCTGTAGAGGGTCGTAGTGGCTTATTCACTATCATCATACGGGTTACAAATGACAACCTTAAAAAGAAAAAGATGGCCGGTATTATTGATTGTAGTGGGTATGGCTTAGTGAAACTCATTGATAAGGGGTGGGTGGCGGTTATCAGTGGCCTGTAGAGGATCGTAGTTGCTTATTCACTTTCATCATACGGGTTACAAATGAAACCCTTAAAAATTAAAGATGGCCGGTGGTATTGATTGTAATGGGTATGTTTGATACACACATACACACATGAACAGTGACAAATACACACAAACACACACACAGACAAGAAAGACACACAATGGAACAAATACACACTGGAACACAAAAGTTCAGAGATGGCGAACAGCAAACCATCCTGTTAAAGGGAGCGGATATCCGAGAAAATTTCCTACCATTACTACTACTACTACCACCATAGATTGTCGGGTCCCTACGTCATCGGCGCCATACGCAAAAGTAATTAAGTGAGCGGACCGTGGCGTGGAGAAGTGATTCATCGGTTGCACGGATGAGGGCGGGCGGTTGTGTGAAAAAAAGCATTGCGTTGTATACAAAACGCCACATCACCACTGTAGTGTCGTGTACACAGGGCAGACAGTGTATAAAATAGACGACATCTCTTGTGAGCAGCTACTCTGTGCCAGCGTTCTTGCTACAGCAAATATTTCACCATTGTTCAACTCGAATATGATATATTGATGTCACTAAAATGTTTTGTTGAATATGTTGTGGACACTAGTGACACATTATCGCCACACATATTTTGGTGATAAAATAAAAATATTGAAAATAAAGTTTTCTCTGTTTGTTGGTTGTTTCAACTGGCTTGCTTTCATGCCGTTGTCCTATTCTTGTCGGAGAGACATGAACAAATTCACATACATACAGACAAATACACACAATAACAGAGAAATGGAGACAATAAAACAGAGTCGAGAGTGGGACGTGTCTAGCAATAAAGGTCGTCGACTTTGAGTCAGCTGGTATATTTATATTAGAGAAAAAAGATTCCATGACATAGCACGATCTGTAGGGGAAAATAAAGTGTGCATCCACATCAAACCTGTGCTCACAGAGCAACTCCAAGATGGATTCAGTCGGACGATAAATCCCACCTTTATACTTTTCGATAGTGGCTACGCCTTGGCATATAAGTTCGTGAGGTGTCAATCGCCAATACACTTTCAACAACTTGCCGCATTTATCACACGAAAAACTACGCGAGGCGTGTTCACCACTGGATATGTACATGACATTGTTTTCGTGTAGAAGAACTTTCAGTATGTCTGGATGGGTGCTAGTACTTCTAATCTTGGGAACCAGATGTTTCTCCTCCGTAAGAATAAACACATTGATTTGTATTTGATAACATTCTTCCAGGGCATGTAAATCAACTAAACTTACGCGTGGAAAGGACTTGATTGATTTCAACCCTTTATAGCGTACCCATTCTTTGTACAATGTGCGTGTGTGTTTTCTAATAGCCTTAACAGACCCAGGTCTGAAAACAGCCAACGCGCGGAAAAAGCACCTATTATCGCTATAAATCCTACAGTCTTTGTCACTCTGGAGTGTATAAATAAATTTGTTTTGTACGATATGGTTTGGAATATTACTCATGCAACAACCAACGGGAAAGTCCACCAGTTTGTAAAGGTAAAAGGTTAAACTGTGTATTGATTCCAAATAGAATTCAGTATCTGGTCGACTTAGTGTCGCTGAATTTAACAGGTCAACAGTGTTTAGCTTGGTCACAAAGGCCTCGAAATCAGACCTATTGTTTACTAAAAAAAAGGTAGGTCAAGCAATGAGGAATTATTCGGGCATGCGTGGTAGAAGCGTAGCTCTTGTGTCTCTCGATGTCTCAACACTATATGGAGAGACATACAGTTCCTGGTTTGCATGGGCAGCGGCCAGTGGCGAACGACATACCCAATACATGGAAGTGAGGAATTAAAGCTGCCATGAGCAGGACGTGGCGATTCCCTGAGTTAGTCCAGTGCCACAGCGTTATGTGCCGGCTCTACAATAATGGAAGCCTTCTTGAATGGAGAGGAATGCCCACGGTCTGTCCCTGCCTTCCCTTGAGAGTTGACTATGAAGGCTTTGGCCGTTCTAAATTGACCAGCTGAGATGTGGACGACACCACAACAGAATGTCCCTCGAATCCCCCAGAAAGGCTAACCTGATGAAAAAAGCCCGCGAAAGTCGTATGTTTTTGTATAAGGGTTTTGGCCTAAGGGTTCATAACGAGATACACCGCAATTACGTCCGAAAAAATACTCCAGATGAACGACGAAGAAGAAGAGGAAGACGATGTAGAATAGGAAACCATGATCGCGAGGTCATGGGCTAACAGGGCTATGGTTCGCCATAGGGGATAGACTCCATATAGTCAGATGTTTGTCCTAAACCTGCGACTGGCCTAGCTAGCAGGTAGGGGATCTTCATACTGCTCGTAGAACCACTAAGAATTATAAACGCACTGACCCAAATGGATATAGACGCGGCAATGTTAATGGACTATGAGATAGATCAACGATTACACAAAAAAAAAAAAAAAAATAGGCACAATGAACGTCTGTGGTTTCAATAGTAAAGAAGAAGAACTTATAGAAATAATATAAGAGATTAAAATTAGACTGATGGGAATAACTGACACCATAGTTAAAGGTGAAGGAGGCAAGAAGATCCACCACAGTGACACGTTTGTCTACTCTGGAGTGGAACAGCAAGAAAGAGCAAGACACGGTATGGGAATAGTCATTGAACCACGGCTAGCAAGAGGAATATTAGACATAAAAATAGATAAGCTGTACAGCATCACAGATATGGGAGACTTCAATGCAAGACTAGGGTACAACATAGCGGGCATAGATAACCATCTTGGAGCATTTGGTGACCAACATAATGAAAGAAATGATAACGGAAGTAGACTGAGATAGCTATGCAGCCAACAATACCTCTATATAACAAACACATTCTATAAACACTAAATTCACAAATATACACCTGATATAAATGGTTTTATCTAGATAATAAAAGCCAAATTGATTTTATATTAACAAGAAACAACAGAAAGAGACATATATTAGATGCAAAGGAAGTGTCAAACTTTAGTATAAACACGGACTGCAAAGCAGTTGTTGCCACAATAAGAACCATCAGTAGAAGAAAGCAAAGACCAGGAAAATACATGCCATACGAATAAGTAAACTTTAAAAAAAACCCTCAAAGATGAGGCAGTGAGGGAAAATTATGAGAAAGAACTAATTGAAATCTTTGTAAAATTACCTATAGAAAGAAAGACAGTGGAAGAAGAATGGGAGATGTTCAAATCATGCATATTAAATACGGCAAAAATAACATGTGGAACCATGAAAAAATGCAAAATACGGATAAAGAAAATAACAATTTGGTGGAACGCAGAAGTCAAGAAAGCTGTAAAAGACAAAAAGGAAAGCTATAAAATGTGGTCGAAGAGCAAACAGGAATGCGATTACATAGAATATAGCATAGTGAGAAGACTTGTGAATAGAATAATAAAGAGAGGGGGGGGGGGAAAGACTGGGAGGAGTATGGAGAGATCCTAAATAAAAACTACAAGGAGGCAACTAGAAACTTCTACAAAAAGATATGTGCAATGAGAACCAGAGGAGAACCCCTTGACCCAACTGAAATAATTAACAGCGAAACTGGAGAACCAATAAGTGAACACAAACCAATCCTAATAAGATGGAAACAGTACTTCGAACAACTTCTCAACATCCCATAGATGTCATAGGAATTCAAGTAACCGACACAGATGCCACCGAAGAACTAGATCCAGACATACTGAAAGAAGAAATTATAGAGGCCGTCAGATTAGCCCCATTGAACAAATCACCAGGACAAGATGAAATACCAAATGAACTAATTAAAGCAGCAAGAGAAATAGGAACAGCATGTCTACATAGACTATTCAACCATGTCTGCGTAGAACAACAGACACCACGAGACTGGGGAAACGCCATAATTATCCCTGTTTGGAAAAACAAAGGCAACAAAAGAGACTGCACACGATACAGAGGCATTTCACTGTTGAGTCATACTTGGAAAATATTTTGCACATTTCTTGAGAAAAGAATATGAACTACTATAGAACCCCAGCTAAGCGAATCACAACTTGGATTTAATCAACACAAAGGATGCACAGATGCCATTTTTGCTTTTTGGCAACTTACAGAAAAATCAATCGAATTCAATGAAACACTCTACTTAGCCTTTTCGACCAAGAAAAGGCATTTGACAGAGTAGACAGAAACAAGCTGTGGGAACTCCTTAAACAATATGTAGTGAGTACACATCTAACAAACCTATGTAGAAGCGTATACAACAACATTGAATGCATAGTGAGAGCAATTGGAGGACACTCAGAACCCTTCACCATAAGATCCGTTGTTCGACAAGGTTGTGTCCTGTCCCCTCTTTTATTCACAACGTATATAGACAACATATGTAAAGAAACCAGCCAAACAGATACCACAAGAACACCACATGACGGGAACACAGAAGAAGAATCATCTGCAAATCTAACCATTAGAGAACTCCTGTTTGCGGACGACCAAGCACTAATAGCAAAATCAGAAGCTCAATTACAAGACCACATGAATAGTCTAGTAGTGAACATAAGATGAAAATTAGCACAAGTAAACCAGAGGTAAATAAAGAAGAAAAAGCATCAACGATTCACCAAAGCGAACATTCTTTGTAACAAATAAAGAATTTCAAGTACCTAGGAAGTATACTATCATCAAATGGGAAATCAGAAGACGAGATCGAAAATAGATGCATTAAGGCAAACCAACTCATTGGACAAATGGCACCAATACTAAAGTACAAAAATGTATCAATAACTGCTAAGAAAGCATTTTACAACACAATTTTCCTACCAACTCTATGTTATCAATGCCAAACCTGGACAATGACAGAAAAAGAGAAAAGAAAAATCACCAACAGAAAAGAGATTACTGAGAAGAATACTCAATGTATCAAGAAGAGATAAGATCACCAGAAATGAAGAAATCAGGACTAAAGAAGGGGTTGTAGCTGCATTAGATTTTACTAGAAGACAGCAAGTCAAATGGTTTGGCCATGCAAGTAGGTTACCAACTAACGGTATACCATAACAAGCGATGATGTACAGACCAGAGGGAAGCAGAGGAAGAGGCCGACCACGTAAATGATGGATGCAGGGAATAACAGAGTCCATGGGAATATCGATACATGAAGTTCATACGCGGTCACTCTCCGGCTGTTTATACTTCACCTCGACACCGCAAGGTACAAGAGGAATATGATGAGATGATTAGATGAGCATCGTAACCATTTCGTTCGACTGAGACGCCTTTTCAACCTTTAGTAACGCCCACAAGGTGGGCTGCATGTGCTGCCGATTCAGCATCTTACCTCCATGCAGCAGAGAGCGAGTAACGGCCAGGCCCTCTCGTCCGGGGGATCCCTCATATCCATCAGCTGAGAGCAGTAGAACAAGTGTCTGGACCAAGTATGTAGCAGGCTCGGTATCTCACCTCCAGTTTGCAGTGGGTGGGTATCGGCCTGGTCCTCACATCCGTGGGATATTGACTTCAATGGCGTTGAGCCATATCCCCCCAGCTGATAGCCGTAGAATATGTGTCGTGACCAAGAATGTAGTGGCATCGTACGCCTGATTCGGACATAGAGTGCAATGGATTTGCTTATCCCTAGCCTTTGACTGCCTGTCCTCATTCTACCTGAAAGGCAAAAGGTGTCTGTCTCTCTTGTTCAGGTTCCTGTCGCCTGACCTTTCCGGCATGGCAGACCCTACCAGTAGCTATGCTACCGCCGGCATAGCTCTTGGGGTCATTGGAACTCGTAAGCGCCTCTACCACGGCAAGGTGGAGACACGTCAGAGGGGACATAGGTTCCAGTGTGAGTGCCAATCAACTTACATAGTTACAATGGAGAGACAATGAGCAAATGAAATAGCCTAACATATACTTGCGTGGGTGGAATGGATCGTCTTCAGGTATCCTTGTGCAGTCGAAAGGCTATAAGACACGTCAATTTTTCAACATCTCATAAAGATGAACAGAGAAAAAGAGTTACTGTATTCAATGAATGATAAACGATTACTCAAATATAGCGAGTCGTTAGCGATCTGACGGTTTCCGCCGGTTTCATGCAAACAGAAAGAGTTTGTGTTAAATTTGAAATTACTGTGGGGATAGCAGATATTCCATATTCGAAAAATATATGTGACTATATGTTTTAAGCTTTTCAGCTTATGTATCATTCATTTGTTCACTTTAAATGATATGTAACTCTGCAATATACACCTGATGAGATGCAGCAAAATATTCCAGGCAATAAATCGTGCAAAATATATTATTTGTGGCTTCCGTGTTTAAATGTGCTAAGGGAATACATTATTTTAAAAGGTATTTCGATCAAACTGAAACAGTTTCAGGACGCCAGTACCCTTGTCAAACCGCAATAATCTAAAACAACAGGTTGCTGGTGAAATTCTCCACAGGATATGTCAAACGATGTGTAAATATTATGATTACGGTAGAAAATGTAGATTTCTTTCTGTGCCAACAAGCAGAGCTGAGAAATTCTGAAAACTCACGACATTGATTGGATGCATGCCTGACATATTATCTGTGGTCTTCTCAATACATGTCTCTTCCGTCTTGTCTATCTCTCAACAGGAAGTGTTAGACCATATTTTCTGGGTCTGACACAATCTATAAACACACATGGAAGAATCTATATACCACACTGAATCATTCATTCATGCATAGTGAAATATAATTGAGTTTCTTACTTTTCTTCTTTCGTTCACTTGACATAGATTGTCTATAGCTTCTGCTGCTGCTGCTGCTGCTGCTGCTGCTGCTGCTGCTGCTGCTGCTGCTGACCCGCAGGGAACATGGGTAAGGGGAAAACGTGCATGGCTTTTACAAAGCTCATTGCAGAGCACGTGGCATTCTTCTTCTTCTTCTTCTTCTTCTTCTTCTTCTTCTTCTTCTTCTTCTTCTTCTTCTTCTTCTTCTTCTTCTTCTTCTTCTTCTTCTTCTTCTTCTTCTTCTTATTTTTCTTCTTCTTCTTCCTTTTTACTGTTGCCTCTTATGTAAACTTCGTTATCTGTGCTACCAAACAGTAGTCGATAAAGAGTGGCCTTTGCTGTTGTTTTTCTAGCCCAGGGGTCACCAAACTTTTTTCACGGTGGGCCGGACAACTGACAAAATGACGAGCGCGGGTCGCATACTCATTCTGTACAATACTTGCGCCGGTCTCGGTGGCAAAGTTTCGTAATCCCGCATACCCGCTTTCGAAGCACAGCTACGCGCGATTTGGCACCAGACCGCGTTGCGCTGGTCTTTTTTTTTTACGCTATGGAATGGATGCTGGTCGTTCAGAAAGCAATGGAAAACTACTGAACGCAAACTTGCCAAGATGTCAACAACAGCAAAACATGCTGGTGTTGATTGCAAACGTCCTATAAGGATATCCAGCTAACTTTAACAATACTTCCAAGCCAGAACGAAAGCTCTGAAGAAAAAAAGAAGAAAACCTAATTAATCATGGGTGAGTGGCGTGAAATGCACTAAAAACAAAGACAACCAACATATTTATTTACTAAAATAAAGTTATCAAAGATGGCGATGTTAGCAAAAAGATAGTTACATCAGACCTAGTGTGCACGTATTCGAATCTCACAAACTAAGCATTAAAAAATAAGGTTAGTGAGAATTGTGAAACTGACATTTGGCTTTCAAGATATAATCAATGTTTGGTTTGGAATTGCGGCATCCAATCAAGAGAATTGCTTTCAAATGTTCATCAGTCAATCTCGTTCGTTGTGTTAGCTTCACATACTTCATTTTTGAAAATGTTTCCTCACAGATATAAATTGTTCCAAACACTAATGCCATACCAGCGGCAAATTTCTTCAGTTTCGGAAACTCTACATCAGGTAAGCAGAGGTAAAATTCAAAAATTTTCCTACTCTGTGTTTGTCTTTCAGCAAGTCATTTGCTTGCAAATCAATGAGCTTCAACTGTAGTTAAGCTGGCACATAATCAAGGTTACAATCAAACAGATTCTGGAACAGAAGAATGTCACTTTCAATTCTGTGAAAATCTGAAAATCTCTCCAAGAATAATTCTTCAAGTCACGAATATTTGTGTTGCCTGGAAAATCAAGGTTGACATCTTCAGCGATTTTAGCGCAAAACTCTTTGAAATAGTAAAAATGAGAAAAGTTTTTTCCTTTCAGATGTGTATCAAACAATAACAGCTTTCTCCGAAATCCTTTGATGATTCAGTAGAAATCAGAGACGTGGTTATCCATTCCCTGAAGTTTCGAATTCAGTTAATTCATGTGGGATGTGATGTCGACCAAAAATGGCAACTTTGACAGCCAGATAGGGTCTGACAGCTGTGGATCAGCTGTATCTTTTTCAGTGAGGAAAACATCTATTTCGTTTCGGAACTTGTAAAAACGAAACAGGACTTTACCGCAGCTGAACCACTTCACTGATGTGTGATAAAGCAAGTCACAGAATTCAGAATCAATTTCTTCAAGAAAAGCCTGGTACTGATGGTAATTGAGTACATGTCCTCGAATGAAGTTCACAGCAGAAACGTCTGGTGTCAGTACACAAGAAATATCTAAGTCTTTCCCACAGAGTTCTTGCTGATGTATGATACAGTGTATGACCAGAGCGCTCCGAATTTGCAAATGAGAGCGTAACTTTCAAGAAAACTTTGAATATGTTGATTGATGTTTTGTTTTGTATTGACGAGACTGCACTCTTTCAAAACGGCAACGCTTTCGCTGCATATTACGCAACTGGATGACTGGTCCTTTGTTTCTAAAAACTTCGTACAATACTACCATATTCTTCATTGGAAACGCGACACTCGGCGTCCACTTTTCTTTTCTTAGTAGCCATAATGAAGGCTGGGGTACATGGGATCTGAAAATAAAACAAAAAGACATTGAATTAGAAACATAACTAAAATCCTATTGAAACACTATAAAAGCAAAGGACGAAGGGTCACAGGTGAAGCTACGGCTCACCAAAGGTACAAAAACAGTTTAAAGGTACCTTTTGTAATAGAATATATCTCAAAATAAAGTTTGCAAAATATATAAATAAGGGCGGCCTAAATAAACAGCTAAGAGTAGAGTTGTTCAACCGGGGTTCCGCGAGTGGCAACCAGGGGTTCCGCCGAAGCAGACCAACATCGCCTAAATGCAACATTTTTGCCTATCTGATTTATTACATAAAGTAGGACAGGCATTTGGATCATCGCACAGAATTCCTTGAGCAACGTAAAGATTTGCTTAAGGATATGCTCCAGCAGAAAGGTTGAAAACAAAAACTGGAATAGAGACCAGATCGATTAACACCTTGATCGGGGAATTCTTCTGAGCTGGGGATAATATTTTCGTAATAACACGAGACTTCTATGACATTTTTATGCTATGTTTGCTACTTTATTGCCTCTATTCACACTTGTAGTTCATTTACCTATCACTGTCAACAACAACAACAAAAATTCTTGTTACATAACTATAAAATGGATGACTGGCAAAAAGAATTAAAAAAATTTTAGCGTCGGACCTGTATTGACAGCCGGAAGCACCTGGGAAAGGGAAAGACGCGAGCTCGCTCGCGCGCACGTGTGTGTATGTGTGTGTGTGTGTATGTGTGTGTGTGTGTTTTGCCAGGGAAACCATGTTAACGCCGGAGCGGAGGTGGCGCTACCACGAGCCGGGGAAGGACTAAGGATGGCGCGAAATAAGCAAACATTACAATAAATAAGAAAATCTAGATACAATAATTTATAAATAAAAATAGTAAATGTAAGAAAAATGGCAGCCACGAGGTCTTCGCACAAGTGAAGATCTCATATTATTCTAAACATAATATTTACATTTAAATTACACCACAACGTCTCGTGCTCCATACGTTATATCAAGCAAGTTCGAGTACCGCCGCCGGGCCGGATGAAATGACGTCGCGGGCCGGATCCGGCCTTAGACTTAGATATTTCTTGCTTTGTGCTTGGTGACCCCTGCTCTAGGTCAATAAGTTGGCCATGATATGTTGTAATGGAGAGAGTCTTGGAGTGTGTGATCTGCTGTCAAGAGATGCCTGTCCACTTGTACCTGTCTTAAATTGCGTATACACGTGGCTTCGTAATTGAGTGTGTCCTTTTCTGTGGTGCAGAAAAATAATTTGTTTCTGGTCTCTAAATAAAATTTCGTTCGGAAGGCAATGGAAAACTACGGAACGTAACACTTGCCTAGTACATCAACAGCAGCTGAAAAATGCTGATGTTGACTGCAATGTCCCGTAAGGGATATGCTAAAAAAAAATTATTGTGTGTGTGTTCGCTCCCTTTGAACCCAAGCGTCGTCCACACACGTGCTAACACTTCTAATGCAGTAAACTGATTTTTCGTGTGGGTAAATTTCCCTATTACCAGTGTCCGTCGCCATCGTGTGAATTCTGAGGTACTTTTAATTTACACCCCCAGTCAATGACAAGAAGCTATCATTTTAGTTTAAATAACGGGTATAGGGGTTGAACCCGCTACCTCGGCATCAGCAGACCGGATCTCCAACAACAAGCTCTCGTATCCAGTCGGTTGTTCTGATCTCCAATTATGTAACATGATAATCGTCGTTTGCTGGAGTTGGTGGCATTCTTGATTTGATTGTTTTCAGTTTTACCGCTCCGTGGCGAAGGAGATATGGGCGCAGATTGTAATCCCGCAAACCCGCCTTCGAAACAAAGCCGTGGGAGATTTGACAGCAGACCGGCGTACGTTGTTGTTTTTTTTTTTAACAAATGGTATGGGTGCCAACCATTCAGAAAGCAATGGCAAACAACTGAACGTAAACTTACCCAGTAATCACGGACAGCCAAAAAATGCTGGGGATTGAATGTTAAAGACTAAAATTTTGACTTCAGTGGCTGTGCGTAAATCAGTCATTTGTCCATTAACCCAACCCCTTTTAAACTCATAAGCGAAGTTATAATTAGTGTCCAATCTAGCCTCAGATTAACTGAGTTAGTACCGAAGGATAATATATCGCCATTTGGACAGAAGGACGATAGATCACAACACTAGGGTCATCGTGTTATTCGCTTTGTTCCCAGGCATCTTCTGCAGTTCCAAAGCTCAATGAATTGACATTACTATTATAATACATGTTCATTTGATTGTGAACAATTTTTGGTTCAAACCTATGTTTTGTTTGGCACTGCATCAGTTAATAATCCTGTGACCAAACCAGCCACATTTCGGAAATTGATTCGAACCAGGCTTTTATCCATAGGAGGTATATTTATGTATATAAGTTTTAATAGGTCACTGGAAAACACCTCATATCCGCAGTGTGGATTAGGAAGGAACACCATCACACACTAATGATCATCATATTTCTTACCGATAAGCGTGGGTGGTCTTCGTTTGCCATTTCACACGAGTCACCAGTCACCAGATTCTTGGATCAGGTCTGTTTGTGTGAGTGCCGATTATGCCATGAGGTCAAATCTTCTGGGTATTGATCTCTTTGCCCTCCAGTTGTCATTTTACCATCAATCTCATCACACACTAGACATTACATTATGCGTATACAGGCCATTCCATCCCCCTCTCCCCCTCCTTCTTCTTAATTGGTCATGGCGTAATGATTATTTTAGATTTTTTACATTTCCAATGCCTTGATAATTAACCTATTAGGACATGTATTACTGAAATAATGTGTGAGCGGATGAGAGATAAGTAGGGCAGAAAGTTAGGCAGACCCGAGTGTTCCATTCTGAAACCTTTGAAAATAGTCCTTTCAATTGTTACTTCATTTGTTCCTTTGTACGCTGGTTTCTTTGTTGTTGCTATTACTATTGTAGTTCTTCTTCTTCTTCTTCTTCTTCTTCTTCTTCTTCTTCTTCTTCTTCTTCTTCTTCTTCTTCTTCTTCTTCTTCTTCTTCTTCTTCTTCTTCTTCTTCTTCTTCTTCTTCTTCTTCTTCTTCTTCTTCTTCTGCTTCTTCTTCTTCTTCTGCTTCTTCTGCTGCTTCTTCTTCTTCTTCTTCTTCTTCTTCTTCTTCTTCTTCTTCTTCTTCTTCTTCTTCTTCTTCTTCTTCTTCTTCTTCTTCTTCTTCTTCTTCTTCTTCTTCTTCTTCTTCTTCTTCTTCTGTCTTCTTCTTCTTCTGCTTCTTCTGCTTCTTCTTCTTCTTCTTCTTCTTCTTCTTCTTCTTCTTCTTCTTCTTCTTCTTCTTCTTCTTCTTCTTCTTCTTCTTCTTCTTCTTCTTCTTCTTCTTCTTCTTCTTCTTCTTCTTCTTCTGCTTCTTCTGCTTCTTCTACTTCTACTGCTTCTTCTTCTTCTTCTTTTTCTTCTTCTTCTTCTTCTTCTTCTTCTTCTTCTTCTTCTTCTTCTTCTTCTTCTTCTTCTTCTTCTTCTTCTTCTTCTTCTTCTTCTTCTTCTTCTTCTTCTTCTTCTTCTTCTTCTTCTTCTTCTGCTTCTTCTGCTTCTTCTGCTTCTTCTTCTTCTTCTTCTTCTTCTTCTTCTTCTTCTTCTTCTTCTTCTTCTTCTTCTTCTTCTTCTTCTTCTTCTTCTTCTTCTTCTTCTTCTTCTTCTTCTTCTTCTTCTTCTTCTTCTTCTTCTTCTTCTTCTTCTTCTTCTTCAGCTTCTTCTTCTTCTTCTTCTTCTTCTTCTTCTTCTTCTTCTTCTTCTTCTTCTTCTTCTTCTTCTTCTTCTTCTTCTTCTTCTTCTTCTTCTTCTTCTTCTTCTTCTTCTTCTTCTTCTTCTTCTTCTTCTTCTTCTTCTTCTTCTTCTTCTTCTTCTTCTTCTTCTTTTCTTCTTCTTCTTCTTCTTCTTCTTCTTCTTCTTCTTCTTCTTCTTCTTCTTCTTCTTCTTCTTCTTCTTCTTCTTCTTCTTCTTCTTCTTCTTCTTCTTCTTCTTCTTCTTCTTCTTCTTCTTCTTCTTCTTCTCCCCTCCTCGTCTTCTTCTTATTCTTCTTATTTCCCCTCGTCCTTCTCTTCTTCTCCTCCGTCTCCTCCTACTTATTTTCCGTCATGTATAGCGTGTAATACAGATGGCTGTTTGTCATGCAGTTCTACCATAAGCAACAGCTCACCTCCAATATATACTACTGTCTATGCTCCGACTATGTGGCCCATATATGCGGACTTCCCACATTTTCTCCTAAGCACACAATCTCATTGATATATTTTCTTTATGCGTAACAAGCTATGTGAGTCGTAATGGCTACATCGCCTTCTAAAGGTTATACTTATTTTACTTACTTATTTTATTGTTTTTTCAGATGTGATTGCTGTGTGTCTGTTATGCGCCTTTGGGCCGAAACCCGTAGGCCAACACAACCGGCTTTAGCGTGCTTTTTTTGACCAGGTAGCATTCCTGGGAGACTCTCACTTTTGTGGCGCCATCTGCAACCATGCTGGCCAAGGTGGAACGGTCGAAGACAACGGTCATCCCTCAAAGGAAGGCAGGGACAGTCCATAGCATTTTCCGCCGTCCAGGGTGGCTTCCATAGTTGCAGCGCCGGCACATAGCGCCCTGGTGCTGGGCTCACCGAGGGAATCGTCACGTCCTGCTCATGGCTGCTTTAATTCTTCACTTCAATATATTGGACATTTCGTTCGCCCCGGGCCGTTCCTGCACAGACCAGACTGGTCTGCAGTCAATATCCACTCAGCAAGTTTTTCGGACATGTGCTTGTCGTTGTGTCCGTCAGAGCTGTTCCAGACACGCCGGACATTCGGAAAACTACCTAGTCAGAGCTGTTCCGAACAAGAGCGGCATTCGGAAACTAGGTAGCTGCTCCTAGCACGAGGGAAGATTAGTTAGAGCTTTTCCGGTCACGAAAGACATTTCACTCGGACGTAATTGCGTAGTGCCATTTTTATTTTGCCACCCGTAGGCTGGCACTTCCGGCTTCAGCGGGCATTTTTGATGAGGTTAGCCTTCCTCGGGTTTCGAAACTCTTATTTCGACTTCCACACAGCAAGCTTTCGCTTCGGGCTGCCACGTAATAGATTCGCAAGACAGGCGTTCCATTTCGTGTCAACGAGACAATTTTCCACCTTTGACTACACTCACTCCATGAGTACGGTTACAGACTATCTACGGAACGTGCGACCGAGGTGTTTTTCCACCTTTTGTACTCGCTCACGAGGTAGGCTACATGTGCTGCCGGCTCAGCACCTTACCTCCGTGCGTCTGTGGGCGAGTAACGGTCAGGCCCTCTCATCCGGGGATACCTCATATCCCCCAGCTATGAGCCATCGAACGAGTATCTGCGCCAATCATGTAGCGTGCTCAGCACCTCACCTCACATTTTGATGTAGGTTTGTGTCGGCCAGGCTCTCACTTCCGAGGGTTTATGGCTTAGAGACGTTCAGCCATACACCTCGGCTGGGAGCCTTAGAGGTTATGTCCGGACTGAGATTTTTGGCATCGTTTGCCTAATTTTGACTGCTATCCTCAGTCTACCTGCAGAGCAGCAGGTTGTATCTCTCTTAGTCTGGTCCCTATCCCAAGAGCTGTCCGATATGTAGGTTTCATCCATCGGCAAGCACATGGGGTCGATGGGACACGCAAGATCCCCCACTACGGCAAGGTGGAGACACATCGGGGGAGAGTTGCATATTCTATACAGGAGGTCGCAGTCAACACCAGCAGTTTTTGCTGTTGGGATTGCTTGGTAAGTTTCCGTTCAGTAATTTGTCATAGCTTTCTGAACGACCGACACCCATACCATTTCGCCAAAATCCAACGCAAGACTGCTTGCTGCTATAACGTTTGCAGCTGTTTCGAACGCGGGTTTGCGGGATTACGAACTGCGTCGTAACCCCATCGCCCTGGAGTCGGTCGCCAAACTATGTGAGCACGTGATGAGAGAAGAAATAAACTAGACAACTGTGTGAGCACCGGCAGGATTGACTGGACAAGAACAAGGATAAGGCAAAGAGATGAATTTCTGGATGCGAGAGTTGGAAATCAACAGTAGTTTTAGATAAACAATTAGACAATTTTGAAAACAAATGTCTTAGAAGAATTCAAAACCTCCATTTGATAGATTTCAGAACCAATACGCAAATAAGACAAGAGACTAAGCAAGATATTGTATCCAATATTTTTAAGAAAACGCCGTTGGAACTACATCGGCCATGTACTCAGAATGGACAAGACTCCCCTACCAAGCCCTCACATGGACAGCGGTACGGAAAAGGAAACGGGAAAGATCAAGAGAGGCCCTGCGTAGAACCATCATCAGAGAAGGCTCATTCAACGGCCAAGTAAACAGATAGCAGCGAACCGCCAGGTATGGAGAGCCATGACTTCTGCCCTATGCGCCGCCTTGGGATCAAGAGAAAAAACTAACTAACTATGACTTGGCTACATCGAAACAAGAACACAGCGCTGATCCACCACTATGGTGATCGTGTAAGATTGTGAAACGTGACTGCCTTCACTCTTCAGCCCAGCACACGATGTTGATGGGTGCATACCTGATGGGATAAAGCGAATCATGTCAGACCATTAATCTTTACAGTATGTTGGTTTTGTCTTCTTTGATCAAATTTACAGGGGGAAAGGAGGGCGGCTGGCTGAGTGGCTAGAATGCCGGGCTCTCATTCGTACTTCCCCTCGTAGTTTTGGTTTTAGCTTTCAGCCTTCTGAGATTGAACAACTTTCCATCCATGCAGTAGTTGATGTCTATTCCAATGTCGTTGTTCTCGAAGGCATTCGTCAACATGGCTGAAAACATGAGGCTGAACAGTGTTGGTGCCAAGAAACAGCCTTGCTTCACTCCAGTGGTGACAGGAAAGGGCTCAGATAGTTCACCATTTTCTTGTACTCTTGCCTGCATACTATCATGAAATAGCCGCACTATTTGGACAAACTTTCGTGGACAGCCATATTTCGCCATTATCTTCCACAGTCCTTCTCTGTTGACTGTATCAAAAGCCTTGGTAAGGTCAATGAAAGTGGAGAACATTTCTGAGTTCTGTTCCTGACATTTCTCTTGCAGCTGCCTTGCAGCGAAAATCATGTCAACAGTTCCTTTTCTTTTCTGAAGCCACATTGACTCTCAGGAAGAAGACCTTGATCGAGATGGGCAGGGAGGGGGTTGACAAGAGTTCTGGTGAGTATATTCCCTGCAACTGAGAGCAAGGAGATGCCTCGGTGGTTGTCACAGAATTGACGGTTTCCTTTATGATTGTAAAGGTGGACTAGTGACGCGTCCTTGAAATCTTGTGGCATGGTCTCTTTCACCCATATGTTTGTAAAGACTTGGTGAAGCTGCTCTATTAGGACCGGCCCACCTGCCTTGTATATCTCTGCTGGAAAGTTGCTGGATAGCTTTGTTTAATTCCACTATGGTTGGCAGTTGAACATTAATCACTAGCCAGCAGCGGTAATATAAAATAGTTCATAGGTAAATAATTACAGTTTATTTCCATGCGTACAACATAGACCTGCCACTATCACCATCATCATTAACGTCATCATTGTTATTACCATCATCATCGACATTACCATTGTTATCGCATTCACCATAAACATGTCACATAGCTAACCGCAGACCATGTAAAAACGTTAAAAAAAAACGCAATAATCGCTATCAATATAGCCATACTTATTACCAACAGATGGTCATGTAAATATACAATATCATCACGACCGTTATCATACTGTCATCGCAACAATACCATTCATGTAACTAGTATCACTGCTGTAAACTTTTACCGCACGTCACCCAAGGCAACAAAGTGTAACACACGAACAGTGCAACAAATCGCATAGTGTAAATCTATATCTATAAAACAAAGTGTATGTATGTAAATATGTATGTAAATATGTATGTCCTTTATTTTTTCGCTAACGGCCCATCCGATTGAGATGAAATTTTCTACACGTCTTCCTTTCATTCCAGAGCTGCCAACTGTGATATTTTTTTAGTGTGAAATCGCCTGCTTACTCAGTATTATTTCATTTTTCATTTTTCATTAAAGTTTATATATATAGCTAAGGGACTTAACTCTAGAAAAAGTTATTTCAAGGGGCATAACTTTTAATAACATTGTTGTATAACTTATAGTCATATTGTTGTATCGTTTTCAAAGATTTATAAACTTTTTGTCTATAGTTATATACCAGCATATGAGTTATAATAAATAATGATACAATCTTTTAGACATTTTCAAAGTTTACATAAAAATAATGCATAATGCATAACATTGTAACTCATCTTTCTATACTTAAGAAGTTATCTAAAAGATGTTGAACAATATCATCGCATCTTTAGTGTTTTCCGCCATCATATCGACACGATTCGCTTGACAGCACTTCTCAGCGCTATCAAGCCAAGACGCCTTACACATTTCAAGCAGCGGGGGGAAAATGGCACGTCGTAATAGCACAAAGAAACAAGCAGCTTCCAAGATGCATAGTGAGAAAACCGACCAGACTATCAAGAAGACGAACCTGCCTTTGGAGAGTCTGCATGCAAGCTGTAATAAAGTATCTGAACCTACAGTCAATGAAACTACCAATAAGAAGAGCGACGACTACCCACAGACGAACACAAAAACTTGTGAGAGGAAGGAGGACCAAGACACCAGAATCAGAAACACTGATTCAAACACAGTCAGATGGGTGGTCAAGCGGCTAAAAATGGAGCTTACTGATCAACAAATACAGAAGCAGCTGCAGGAAGAAAATCTTCACGTCAACATTTTGAAGGCAGAGCGGATTCTTACCTACTCAGAATTAAATGAGATGCTCCACACCAGGGACTGGGCGAACCCGGGCCGGGTCAGGCAGACAGATAGATAGATAGATAGATAGATAGATAGATAGATAGATAGATAGATAGATAGATAGATAGATAGATAGATAGATAGATAGATAGATTAGATAGATAGATAGATAGATAGATAGATAGATAGATAGATAGATAGATAGATAGATAGACAAACAGACAGGGAGGGAGGGAGGGATAGACGGAGGGAGAGACAGAGGGATGGGTCTATTAGACAGACAGACAGACATACAGACAGACAGAGATAGATAGATAGACAAACAGACAGAGATAGATAGATAGACAAACAGACAGACAGACAGACAGATAGATAGATAGACAAACAGACAGACAGACAGACACAGACAGACAGACAGACAGACATATATATAGACAGAGAGAGGGGTAGGTAGGTAGGCAGGCAGGTAGACAGGCAGGCAGACATATAGAAAGATATATATAATAGACGGACAGGTAGACAGACAGAGATAGATAGATAGACAAACAGGCAGACAGACAGACAGACAGACAGACAGACAGACAGATAGATAGATAGATAGATAGATAGATAGATAGATAGATAGATAGATAGATAGATAGATAGATAGATAGATAGATAGATAGATAGATAGAGACAAACAGACAGGGAGGGAGGGAGGGATAGACGGAGGGAGAGACAGAGGGATGGGTCTATTAGACAGACAGACAGACAGACAGACAGACAGATAGATAGATAGATAGATAGATAGATAGATAGATAGATAGATAGATAGATAGATAGATAGACAAACAGACAGGGAGGGAGGAAGGGAGGGATAGACGGAGGGAAAGACAGATGGATGGGTCTATTAGACAGACAGACAGACAGACAGACAGACAGACAGACAGAGATAGATAGATAGACAAACAGACAGACAGACACAGACAGACAGACAGACAGACAGACAGACAGACAGACAGACAGACAGACAGACAGATAGTCGGTAACGGGAACGAGAACTTATATGACTACTTATATGAATTAAATGAGATGCTCCCCACCAGGGACTGGGCGAAGCCGGGCCGGGTCAGCTAGTATACAAATAAAATAAAATGACAACTGCAACAGTTGGCATATTCACATATTTTCAGTTCTCCTTCTTCTTTCATTCGCTTGAAATATGTCTATAACTGCAATGTTGTCTCTTGTATGAATGTAACTGTCTTGTTTAGTTCACTCAGCGGTGCACTGTCGTCTCTCTAGGCCAGAAGGTTTGCCTAGACATGTTGTAATTTGAGAAATCTTGGAGTTTGTGCGCTGCTGTCTGCGATGCCAATCCACATGTGCACATGGCTGTTTCATCAATCTTGAATTGTGTATACATGTGGTTGCGTAATCTATTGTGTCCTGTTCTGAGGCGCAGAATAATGACTTGTTCTGTTCTGTCCATAATGTGGCAGTCGTCTTGAGCAGGTCCTGGTGGTTTTCTGACTGATTTGATCATTCTTTTCTGTTGGTGGTATGTAACGGGCACATCAGGCTGTTCTTCTTTGGTTCCTTCCTTAGCCAATTGATCAGCTCTGTCGTTTCCAGGTACTCCACGGTGGGATGGTATCCACTGTATGGTGACCTTATGCTGACTGCTAAGTTAAGAAAGTAGTGTTCTTAGTACTGACAATTTCCCAGATAGGAGCGCCTCAAGTACTGATTTTTCATCTGTCAATAGCACCACAGGTTGTGTACCATGGCTGGTATATAGTAATTTATCTTATGCTGTCTTGATTGCCTCAATTTCACATCATAGTTATGGCAGTACCTTCCTGTTGGTACTCTGGCCGTGAACTTAGTAATATTTGGGTATTCTATGTACACTCCCGCCGGTCTCTCTGTCCGAGAGGTTACAACACTTTCTCCGTAATCCCGTTTATCACGCAGAGTCTCGTAGCGGGCGAGAGCTGGAAGCGGTTCGACCCCCACTGGTGACTTGCGGGATAACTGAGCCGGCCGCTCAGAAAGCAATGGCAAACTACTGAGCGTAATCTTGCCAAGAAATCAACAGACAGCTGAAAGATGCTGCTGTTGACAGCGATGTCCTGTTAAGGATATGCGAATTTAAAAAAAAATGTACACTCCCGCTCCTCCATTTCGAAAAGTATTTTGTGCTGACACACCGGTATAGAATCGGATCCAGAGGTCCGGTGGGTATTCTTCATGAAGGAAGCTGAGTGTGACTGTTCTGCGCTGTACACTGTTCTGTTCTTCCTTGTCAAGTATTCCTCTCACTTTTGTCTGGATTTGTAGTGATAGCCTAAGTTCATCTTTCCATGGAGTTCGCTCTGGTATAGTTTTCAGGGGGATACCAACTGTGGGCAGATCGGTGGTTTCTCTGCAGAATCGTTTGGCCTGGTTGATAAAACTGCTTCTTTTCAACCGCCCCATAGCTAAGTTTTCAAATCTGTTCTTCACAGGGTGGCCTTGCAAGCTGAGGAACTTGTCTGCTTGTATTAGCGTTTTTGTATCTCTGCGCTCTCTCAGTGCTTGTGTCCTCCTCTCCTCCATCTCCACTATACGGGTTGATCTCACCCCCCCCCCCCCCTCCGTGGTGACTCTAAGTGCTTGATTTTGCACCTTGTCCAACTCTTGTAGTGTGTTTTTTTTTTTTTTTTTAATGGTTAACAGCACGCATTTGACCCGTATTCCAGTTTTGGTCGTATGCTCTGTTGATAAAATTTCCTAAGTATTTTCCCACTGGCTCCCCATGTGGTTCCACTTAGTTTTCTCAGGATGGCGATTTTCCTTCTGGCTTGTGCTACTGCTTTGTTGATGTGCTTTCTCCATGTCAGACTGCCATCAAATGTTACTCCAAGGTATGTTGGTTCTTTACCTTCTCTAAGGGGTATTCCATTCATCTGGATGATCCCTGCCTTTTGATTTGGAGAGAGGGTAAATAGAATGGTGATGCACTTGTCAGTGTATGTGCTGACACACCATTTACTTGCCCATGCAACCAATGAGTCTACAGCTCTTTGTAGCGATCTGGTGGCCACTGATGCATGTTCATAACCAGGTCATCAACGTACATTTCCGCTTTAATTCCATGTGGTAGATTAGCAACAAGATCATTGATGAAGATTAGAAAAAGTGTAGAGGCCAAGACTCCGCCCTGTGGAACACCGTGGCGCAGGAGTACTTTCTTGGTCTTGAGTCCGTCTATCTGGACTCGGGCTCTTCTGTTGTGCAATTAACATATTTTCACTGAATAGAACAACCCCTACACCGGTCTGCTGGACTAAAATGTTGACTTCTCGTCCTTGACTTTTTTTTCGCATATCCTTTTTTACAGGACATCGCTGTCAACACCAGCATTTTACTGTTGTTGTTGATGTCTTGGCAAGATTTACGTTCAGTCGTTTGCCATTGATTTCTGAACAACCGGCTCCCATACCAATTAGATAAAACCCACTGCAACGCGGTCTGCTGCCAAATCATTCGCAGCCGTGTTTCGAACGCGGGAAACGGCTTATGAATCGCGTCCGTAAGACCTTTGCCACGGAAACTGACTCTGCTTGACTAGGGGACGTCAAATACAAATACCTCAGAAGTCAGAGTGGGATCGCCTGCTGGCGAGGGACACTGGTAATAGGAAAAACTAATCCACACGCATAAATCAGTCCAGTGCACTGGAAATAGTAGTACATGTATGGGCTACGCTTGGGTACAAATTAGGCAAACGCTAAAAATCAAAAAGCAAAACAAAAATTGAAAACCTAGTAGTTGTTGCAAACATTCCCAATCCGCTAGTCAGAAACACGCTTAATAATTTCTAAGCAACAAGGTAACAGCGAAGCATCTTCGCCACAACACTCTCATTAAATTATAATAGAAAATAGAATTATGAATGAGGTGCCCGCATCCTGTTCTCACCGTGTTTTCTTTGCTGGCCAATCTCGGAAACACAATGTCTAAGACTGGACCGAGTCATGAACAAAGGACGCCTACCGATGGGATAAGAAGTCATCCGCACTTTGGGATTGAATACAGGCCGCTGAGCAGCTAAGGCAGTGAGTTGTCCATTTCACCATTTGTCTGTTCTCTTCTACAGCACCCATATGTGTTTTGTTGAATCATGATCTGGCTACATCCGAATATATGTCTTCGTAGATGTGAAGTTCCATTACCGGCTTCGCACACCTTGCAGGTATTTGAGCTTTGAGAAGTGGAGGAGGGTTCTGCAACCCAGTACAGTGTAAATGCTACTTTGGTACCGTGTTGGGAGAATGGTCTCAAAAATAACCTCATTCCAATAACAATGCCATATATAGGCATAGCCTTTTCAGGGCCGAGACTTTTTGGACTCCAGTGCATGCAGACTTAAGAGTTACATCTCAGCCTTCTAGAGGATTCACAACCAACAAGGCAGTCAGCCAACCAACCAGCCAGATAACCATCCAACAAGCCAGCACATTAAGCAGCCAACCAATTAACCAAAAAACAAGCCATCCAACCAGCCGGTCAACCAATCAAGCAAGCAACCAACCAGTCATTCAACCATCCAGCAAACCAACCAAAATCAACTAGCCAACCAACCAACAAAGCCAACCAATCAACCAGCCAACCAACCAGCCAACCAAACGACAAGGCAGCTAGCGAACCAATCAACAAACCAACCAACCAACGAATCAACGATCGATCCATCCAACCAACCAGCGAATCAACCATCGATCCAACCAACCAACCAGCCATCCAATCAACCAGCCAACCAGTCAACCAGCCAGCCAATCAACCAGAAGTCAATCACCCAGCTAACCAACCAGCTAACCATCCATTGTGAGTATAACATAAATAAACCGTGTTTAACGTATAGCATAAACTAAACTGTGATTAAACTATTATTAAACTATGTTTAACGTATAACATAAACTAAACTTTGATTAAACAATTATAACATAAACTAAAGTGTGATTAAACTATGTTTAAACTGTGGTTAACGCACAGCATTCATAAACTAAACTGTGATTAAACTATGATTAAACTGTGTTTAAGCTATGAGGTTAATGAACACACAACAACAACTGAGAACGATAAAGCTTGCGTGACACACATACAATGAGCCGAGCCATTGGCATTTAAACGGGCAATGAACTTGTTGATGTTAACAACTGACTACATGGTTTATTAACAGATGGGGCACTGATAACGGCAAACATAAACACAAGATGTACGTGCGGGTTTCTCTGAGTGTGTATATTTGTGCGGGTGTGTGTGAGAGTGAATTCTTACGGCAATAGCTTTGGAATGCGTGCGAGAGAAGGAAACCAAAGGTGACGCTATGCATGGCCAGAGTTGGCTGGCTTACACTTTCTTTTTAAGTTAAACAGAGTTGTAGGTCAGCATGGCCGAATGGATAAGAATGTTTGTTCTTAAACATCCGGTGTGCTGATGCCGAAGTAACGGTTCCACCCCTACACCGGACAGTTGGGCTAAAATGTTAATCTAGCGTCCTTGACTTGGGACGTAAATTACAAGTACCTCAGAAGTTGGCGTGGTTTCGCCTGATGGCAAGGGACACTATTAGTAGGAAAAGCTAATCCACACTGAAAATTCAGTCCAGCACTACCAGAAGTATTGTTTGTGGACTACGCTTGAGTTAAAAGCCAGCGAGCGCAAAGAAAGAAAACAGAGATGAGTTGAGTTGACAACACTGCACTCAGGACATTCTCACACGCTCTATGTCCACTAGTTCAACAGCCAGTCATACAAACAGAAAGCGGGTAAGACATCATGTCCACCCCATTGTTGCATATACATGGCAGTATAGTAACTAAGGCCTTTCCCTGGGTCAACATCGGAGACGTGAAGGGGAACTTGCTACTGGGCAACAGTTGGTTCTCCCAATTCCATTGCCCAGGCTTATGCCCTGAAGAGGTCACTTCAGCACTGCGTAACAGCGGTGACACAACACGGGACGCAGCATTTACCGGTTATAAGTCTTAATGCTCGATTGGCGTAGAGCAAGGCGCCAGGGGTTGTTTCCGACGTTGGGAGAAGATCATCGTATCTCAATAGACAGTAACCGCCCGCCTAAGCTGAGCATCCCCCAGTCAATAAGGTGCTGTCTCGTCACGGTTCATCTGCTGCTAAGGGTGTGTGGAGCTTAGGAACAAGATCCTGACACATGGACCGCAAATTATAGACCTAGCAATAACAACCGGACCTAAGGCTGGGAACATGGAACGTAAGAATCATGACTCCTGGTATCTCAGACGATATAAACAGGATTGTCGATGCCCGCAAAACTGCAGTGATAAACAACGAACTACTCAGACTGGGGAGACAAGAATCTCAGAATCTGGAAAACGTCAAGGATAGGTAATTCACTGCTACTGGAATGGCGAGCCGTGCGGAGAGACCAGGGAGCATGGAGTTGGCTTTGCTGTCAGAAACAAGCTGCTTAAGTCCATCATACCACCAGGTGATGGCACTGGAAGAATACTGAAGCTCCAACTCCAGACAGAAGCAGGCCCAGTTAGTTTTATAAGCGTTTGCGCTCCAACACTAACTGCAGCATCAGAATGTAAAGACAAGTTCTATGACGACCTTAGCAAAGTGGTCAGTTAAACACCAGAGAAACAACATCTTTCTATCCTGGGGGATTTCAATGCCAGGGTTGGCTCCGACCACAAATCTTGGCCTTCATGTCTAGAAGAGTTTGGCGTTGGGAAGATCAATGACAATGGACAACATCTTTTGGGATTCTGCAGCCATCATAATCTGTGCGTGACCAACACCTTCTTTGACACAAAACCATAACACAAGGTTAATGGTGGTACCCCAGATCAAAGAACTGACACCAACTCGACCTGGTGCTCACCAAACGCAGCAATCTCCGCAATGTACGGCTAACTCGTAACTATCATAGTACTGACTGCGACACCGATCATTCACTCGTTTCCAGCAAGGTGAAGATAAAGTCCAAGAGAATCTACATAAACAGAACAGAAGGAAGACCACGCATTGACACCAGCGGCACCCAAAACAAAATGAAGGTCACCAAATTCACCCAGGCTCTAGCGGAGACTCTGCCTGGCCCCACAAACGGAACTGTCACCGAGAGATGGAGTCATTTTCGCGACACCATCTATAATACAGCACTATCAACATTTCGCAAGAAGCAAACTAAGTCAACCGACTGGTTTGAAGCACACTCACAAGAGATGCTCCCAGTCCTGGAGATAAAGAGACATGCACTCTCAGTGTATAAAACATCACCTTCAGAGAAAACACTGCAGGCATTGCGAACGGTCAGAAATAGAGTACTACAGATGGCAAGAAGATGTGCGAACAGGTGCTGGCTACAGCTCTCCGCTCAAATTCAAACTTGTGCAGACACTGGAAATATAAGAGGAATGTACGAGGACATCAAGTAAGCTGTCGGTCCATCAAAACATAAGATGGCCTCTTTACGATCAAAGTCGAGCGAAACGAATGGATCGCTGGATAGAACACTACTCATAGCTATATTCAGTGGAGAACACTGCCGGAGAAGAATCTCCGGAAGCCATTGAACAACAGTCCACCATGCATGCCCTGGATAACGAACCGTGCCTCACAGAAATCAGCGAAGCACTAGACACTCTCAAATCTGGCAAGGTACCTGGAAAAGATAGTATACAACTGAAATTCTAAAATGTGGCAAAGAAACAATCATCCAAGAAGTGTATTCAATATTTCAGCTCTGCTGGGGGAAAAAAAAACATCAGTACCACAAGATATGACAGAAGTAAACATTGTTACCAGTTATAAAAACAAAGGCGACAGAAGCGACTGCAACAGCTATCGCGGCATTTCCCTACTCAGAATTATAAGCAAGATTTTCGCTCGAGTAATCCTAAAAAGACTACACATTCTTGCTGAAAGAATCTACTCCGAATCACAGCGCGGATTTAGACCATACAGGTCCACCATCGATATGATTTTCTCACTCAGGCAGCTCCAAGAGAAGTGCAGAGAGCAGAGGAACCCATTATATATTGCATTCATCGACCTCACAAAGGCAGTTGACTTCGTGAGCAGTGACAGCCATTTCAAGATCCTTGAGGATGTCCGCCCACCCTGCTAAGTCTTGTGAAATCATTTCACGAAAATATGCACGGGGGGGGGGGGGGGCATTTTATTCGATGGTTCAACATCCCAGTCATACAGCATCAGCAGTGAAGTAAAATAAAGCAGGGACGCGTGCTTGCTCCTACGCTTTTTGGTATCTTCTTCGCCGTTCTCTTAAGGCAGGCATTTGGGACTGTCACTGAAGGCATATACCTCCATACAAGATGTGATGGCAAACTTTTTAACCTATCACGGCTCAAGGCAAAGATCAAAATAAGATCAAGATGCATAAGAGAATTACTTTTTTCAGACGATGCAGCACAGACAACTCATGCAACAGAAAATCTTCAACGGCTCATAGATCGTTTTGCAGGCTCCTGCAATGACTTTGGGCTCACCATCAGCCTAAATAATGCACAGGTTATGGAACAAGATGCTAGTGCGCCTCCATGAATCATAATTTATAATTACGAACTGAAGGTTGTCCATGAGTTTGCGTATTTAGTGTCAACAATATCAGATAATCTTTCATTAGAGACAGAACTCGACAGATGCATTGGAAAGGCAGAAACAACACTTTCCAGGCTAACTAAAAGAGTTTGGGAGAATAATATACTAACAGAGCGTACAAAAGTTCAAATATAAAGTATGTCTTATTAGCACACTACTCTATGGGTCTGAATCCTGGACCTTGTCCTCACGACAGGAAAGAAAGTTGAATTCCTTCCATAAGAGATGCCTGAGACGTGGAAAGACCATATAACAAACAAACACGTGTTTGAAAGAGCGGATATTACTACAGTCCACTCCCTCCTCAAGCAGAGACGCCTCCGGTCGCTGGGTCATGTATCTCGAATGGAGGATGAACGTATTCCCAAAGATCTCTTATACGGAGAACTAGCCACAGGGAAGAGGCCAACCGGATGTGTGTAAACAATATATGGAAACCTTGGGCATAGATCCAGACACGTGGGGAAAGAGTTGCAACTGACAGTTGTTCCTGGAGAAGAGATGTACGAAACGGACTGGTGCTCTTTGAGCGCAATCTGATCTAACAAACTGAGGATAGGAGGCACAGGCATAAAATGTAGTCACTTACTGCGGGACCTGCCTCTACTTGCAGATGCGGAATCTGTGACAAGATTGTCACTCTCGCATTGGACTATACAGTCACCAGCGATGCTGTCAGGTACCTCCCCAGCGGCACAACTCTATAGTCATACAGGAATGAAAGAGGCCTACTACTACTATAGTAACTAAGATAACGAACTCTGAATGCTCTACGAGAAGTAAGACTTTTGCGAGAACCAAGTGATGACTGTGAATCTACAACAATGGCCAGACTGCGAGAGCAGCAAATTAAAAGAGGGGTGGCCAAACAAGAACACTACGCAGGAAGCCAACGAAGATTTATAAACCAACACAGAACTGGCGTCGTTAGCCGCTACACGTTGCGGGAGTTGCTGAGGAGGGGATCCGAGCACTTATGGACTGAATGGTTCGATGTGCAATGAGGATGATCTGTCGACTAACTAACTAACTAACTAACTAGATAACGAACTCTTTTATGGTAACTAAGATAACGAACTCTTTTATAGTAACTAAGATAACGAACTCTTTTATAGTAACTAAGATAACGAACTCTTTTATAGTAACTAAGATAACGAACTCTTTTATAGTTACTAAGATAACGAACTCATTTATAGCAACTAAGATAACGAACTCTTTTATAGTAACTAAGTAAACGAACTCTTTTATAGTAACTAAGAAAACAAACTCTTTTATCGTAACTAAGTTAACACAATGTAATATACAAGTAAATGGGAATGTTCTTTTGTATGGATGTGAAACTTGGACAATGTGCAGTCAAGCTGGAAAACATCTGATAGCTGCAGAAATGTGGTTTCTGAGGAAAATGCAAATACCATGGACAGACAGAAAAACCAATGACCAAGTACCACACAAGACAAATGAAAATCGTAGATTGATTAGAGAAAGTAGAAGTTCTGATCCCAACAGAAGTAGCGATTTGTCTTAAGAGGTAAATGTTACAAGATTGTCCGGGTGTGTTCTACCCAGCCACAGCGTTTTCTCCTCAGCTATTGATTCTCTGCACTGTGTGCCCGCAGAAAGATTTCACAGTAACTGCAATTACCCAGGTGGTAACATTGCTTCACATTCGTACAATATCACTTAATGTCTGCGGTGTATTTTCCCAACATATGATTTATCTATTCATTTCATATGGTATATAACTCTGCAACCTGCACGTGATGAGGTGCAGTGAATTATTCCAGGCAATAAACTGCGCAATCTTCTATTTGTGACATCAGTGTTTAAATTCACAAGGGGAATACATTGTGCTGTATTACAAGTTTCGTTCACGATTTCATGTCTTTTTGCTTCCATAAATGCCCTCCTGCTATAAAAGAGCTTGACTTTTATATTCTTACGAGGACTCTTCAAATGAAAACTTTAAAAAAAAAAATGTGATAGAAATTTTAATAACCATGCCATAGTCTTGTAACCTGTCAATATTGTCGATAACGTTGTCAAGAGAGTTAAGCACGTGACATCAGGGTCCAGGCGAACACTCTGATGTCATAAGGACATTTTACAGATGGCCGCCCTACTTTTCACATGCACCAAAGAGGAGCAGTGTTCTATTATCCGTTTATTGATCAGTGAAGAGGTGAAACCTATAGAAATTCATCGGTGAATGAAGGTCCAGTATGGTGATGCGTGCATGGCAGTCCAGCAAGTGTATGAATTGAGTAGGAAATTTCAAAACGGCGTGACTTCTGTGGCAGACTGTTCACGACCGGGTAAGACACACGGAGTAGTGACCCCAGAAAATTATTGTTTTTTTTTCTCTACAGGAATCCCAGCAGTTTATCGGCGCTGGAGGACTTGTATTGGTCACTATGGTGACTGCATCGAAACATGATACATTTGTCATTTACTTTTCCAGAATACATTCACACACACTCGAAATACATGTAAGGTTTTCATTAATAGTGCCCTCGTATTTCCACTGCCTGCCTCCAAGAACGAGGCTTGATGTATGAGAATCACTTTGGTTGTAAACACTTCTCATTCTCTCATACAGTCCTCCTTGTTGGAAAGAAAGAACGAAGGAAATGAGAACAGATAATCAATAATCCCTGGGGAACACAGCAAGTCGTATAGTATCAAATCTAGAAACAATTTTTCTTCGTCGCGTTGATCATCGGTAATTGCCCGATGACCAGTTTCTCAAACTCACCAAATGAATTCTATTGACCACTCCTCATGTCGTCTGTTCACTGCAAACAAGATTAGTTAGGCAGCACATTGGCTAGCAGTTATTAGATTTCTGGGTTACTCTACATTAGTAGAACTATCCATGAACCCCGGGCCTGGACGGGGCGAACTAATTCTGCAACAAGAAACTCGCCATCAGATGACAATTTTCTTATTCTTGGTTGTTGTTGTTGTTGTTGTTGTTGTTGTTTTTGTTGTCGTTTGCGCTCGCTTGCTTTGAATTCAAGCGTAATCCATACATATTGCTTCTAATAGCACTGGACTGAATTTTGCGTGTGGATTAACTTTCCTTATTACCAGGGAGTCCGTCAGGGCTGTGTGCTGCCCCCCTATTTGTTTAACCTGTACGCCGAAAGTATAATGAGAAATGTAAGATATGATATAAACAGGGAGCTATAGGATGCTCTGCCGGTCTCTCTGGTCTAAAGCTTACACGATTTTCTCCGAAATTCATATACTCTCGTGAGTAAAGTGACATGCGCGAGAATTTGTAGCGGTTTTCTACGCGATGGTAACTTACGGGATATGTGAGCCGGTCGCCCAGAAAGCAATGGCAAAGTACTGAGCGTAATCTTGCCAAGAAATCAACAATCAGCTGAAAGATGCTGATGTTGACAGCGATTTCCTGTAAAGGATACGCGAACGAAAAAAAAAAAAAAATATGATGCTCTAAATATCGGTGGTCATGACATACCAGAGATTCGGTATGCTGATGATACAGTATTGCTATCCACAACACAGAATGGTATAGAAAACCTAATAGCCTCAACCCAATTGAATAGTGAAAATCACAACTTATATCTTAACATAGCAAAAACACAGATAATGCATACAGATAAAACTACTATGGAGAAAGAAATATATGTTAATGAGTAAACAATTGGAGGTGGTGTAAACTTTTGAATATCTTGGGTCATTGATTACCAACAACGGTGACACAATGAAAGAAATTAAACGGCGACTATCAATTGCTCTTCAAGGACTAAAACATCTGAATAAATTATGGAGTGGGACAAACAGAACTACAAAAATTAGATTTTTAAGAGCATGCATCTTTCCCATCGCAACATACGCCTGTGAGACCTGGACACTTACTAAACAAGCTGAACAGCGCATAAATGCATTTGAATATAAATGTTATAGACGAGTTCTAAGACTATCTTGGGTAAAGAAAAGAACAAATGCATCCATACTTCAAGAGCTGAATAGTGAAGAGGATGGCTATTAAAGACGATAAAACAAAGAAAATTAAAATATTTTGGTCACTTGAAACGCCACGAAAGTTTGGAGAGAACAGTAATGGAGGGGTATATGCCTGGGAAGAGAGGAAGAGGAAGGCCAAAGAGAAGATTGGTGCAGGATGTGGCGGATGATCTCCAGATGTGTGTATCGGACGCGGGACATCTTGCTTATGATCGAGAGGTTTTCCGGAAGGTTGTTATGGGAGCGAGGTTCTGCAAAGGACATGCTACTGAATGAATGAATGAATGAACGAATGAATGAATGAACGCGAACTGTTCGTCCTCTCATACAATGCACTTTGGTGAAACCACCAAGTTCAAGCATCATTTCTGTGTTAGAGCTGTGGCTTGACGCTTGCCTGGCCGTCGGGTCGTCACAGGTTCGAATCAGTATCGGGTGGGATTTTTGAAAAAAAAAAAATTAACCCGACACCCAGTTCCACCCAGGCCTCTCAGCCTAAAACGGGTGCCAGGAAATGTTTTCACCAGAAGCTATGGCCGGTGTGATATTGAACACATGACCCAGTGAGTGCCGATTAGTCTATAAAAATATGGATCTAGCACCAATACCCAATGGGCTTTAAAGTACATACAAGGGCCCGTTACTTACTACCTGCAAGCATCCTTAAATGTGTTGCTGCAGGGTGTAATTTTAATGACTGCAGTGTTTGAAAATATTGCTGTTCCAAGTTGTGTATTCACCCTCTGTAAAGTTCATGCAACATAATAAGTAAATACAAAACGTGGACCGGCAATATTTTCAAACATTGCATGGTCATTAAATATACATCTGTTGTGTCTTTGGCCAGGAAATGCTCATTGTCTTCTCAATATCTCCCGTGTCCATCCCGCGAGAACTCTTGATGTCACTAACATCGCACGCTCGTTGCCCGACCCCTTCCCCCACCCCTCCCAGCATACTCCGGAGTGTGTGCCCATGTAAATAGTTACACTTAGTTGCATGACGTTTACAGTAGTCACGGTCAACCCCAACATTTAGGTTGTGTGTGATTTCTTGGCAAGTTTACGTTCAGTAGTTTACGATTGATTTCTGAACGACCGACACTCATGCCATTGTATAAAAATCAGCGTAAGTCGGTCTGCTATCAAATCAGCTGTCCCATTTAAGAAAGTCCTTGTAAGAGAGAAATGTGATAGCTCTGTAACCGCTCATCCCAGAAAACCACTTTCAGTTTTCTGTTCTCCTCCACACCCAAATAGTAACTGCCTGCAGCACACTGTCCCAGTAAGTAAAGCCTCCTTTCACACACCTTCATTAATTACTATGGACATATGGTGTTAGGCCTATACATTTGTAGACCAACAGGCAATAGAGGGATGCAATGGTCAATCTCGCACCAGCAGCCTTTACTATCCAACAGATTTCCTGGGACACGTGTTAGATGGGACGACCTAGGAGTCCCGACTATGTTAAGATTCCGCTTCGATGCTAATTTCGAATGCTTGGCCACCTGAACGGCAGGTCAGCAGATTTCCCACTGTGCTACTCACGGTTTCTGTCCTAGTTTTCACTGTAGCTACCACAAGCTGTAGTGAAACGTTGTTTCACAATTCCCCGACATACTATTCCAGAGTTAGAAATTAGTATCATTTTTGTGCAAGATTGTTCAGTTTCTCCCAGAATACACAATTCCCCGACATACTATACCAGGGTTTAAAATTAGTATCATTGCTTTGCAAGATTGTTCTGTTTCTCTAGAATTGTTTTAAGCATTTGAAGTTTAAATTTAGTTACTTAAGTGATTTTTATTTATTGAGAATGTGCATTAATGCAATACATTGTAATACAAAATAAACAATATAAAATAACACACAGTTATGCAGCTTTACCGAGCACAATTACGGAAAACAGGATGTTGCGGTGACTAGCCCTTCATCAGCAAACAAATACCCAAATAGCAACATATAAAAAGGGGAAAAACACTGCGGTGACTACATTAAGGCATACTAACTGAATGAGACGAATAGAAAGATGAAGAAAATTGGAACAATGAAAAGAAAACGTAAACATGAAAAGCATGTGCTACTTGACTCAAAATCCCAGGCTGTCAAACTAAAGGCTAATATTTTTCTCATAGGGTTATTATTCCTTAATGTAGTCAATGGCGTGGAGCGGCTGGCCGGGTGACTAGAATGTCGGATTCTCCTTCGGGAGACCCGGGTTCGAATCCTCGGTAAGGTGTGGATGTTTTCCTGTCGGGGACAAAAAGAAAACTCTAACCTGCACAGTTCGCGGCGACTGTACAAGCCAGCCGGTTTAATCCCTCAGTCTCAACCCCCCCCCCCCCCCCCCCATACCTCCTGACACACACTGCAAGGTACTATATAGGCAGTAAATGAAAGTAGTCAATGTAGTGTCTTCCAAGTGTGAATATGTTGCGTTTTGCGTATTTGTTTGCTGATGAAGGCTAGTTGCTGCAACGTCATGTGTTTTACTTTTGTCTTCTGTAAACTGCATTATTTTGCGTTATTTTAAATTGTTTACATTTCCACAGCTTTACCAGGGTTCAGGCAAGTTTATTCACTGTAATAAAAAACAACAACAACACAATAACCGAGTATAACTAGGGGTAGACGAAACAAATAGTTTATGAAAATTACTGGTCTCAGTTACTTGACTACCATTCTTATTTGGCTTACATTATTTCCAATGGGACATTGTCCCTCACCCAACTGACACCAAATCGTCCTATCTTTTGCTCTCCTGTGCTGATCATTCCGTGTTCTCCTCATGTTGGTCATCTCCGTCTTGAATTTTCTTCTCCGTGTTTTTATATGTCCCCCACAAAGAAACAGATTTTATTTCTACGATTTACGTGTTGTTTTCTAGAGAAGGCTTGTCGGCACAACGCCCTTTGTTTTCCGTAATTGTGTTTTGTAAAGTTGCTCAGTACTTCATGTTTTTGTATTATGTGTATGCCTGTGCAATGCAAGTTTCTCAAGGATGTTATTGTTGTTATTTCTTTTTCTTTTACGTTCACTCTCTTTGAACTCAAGCCTAGTCCAGTGGTCTCGAGATATTATTCTTCTTCTGCGTTCATCCGGAGACTTTTTTCGGACGTAATCGTGTTGTGCCTGTTTACAGCAGAGCTACGTTCTTGCGCCGCTAGGCCGACACATCCGACTTCTGCGGGCATTTGTTGACCGGGTAAACCTTCCCGGGGGTCTCAAGATATGGTATCCGCCTCGAGTGCTGGAGGCCCAGGATTCCAGCCCAGTTGAGGGTTGGGATTTCTTCACTGAACTTCTAGTAACAAAAATGTCCCCTGGTCTCTGGGTAGTGAGATCGGACGCCCGTGTGTATTGTTGCGCACGTAAAAAATTCCTTGGCAGTTGAAAATCGAAAAAGAGTAGCCTAACGGCGCTGCTCGGGCAAAATTTCGAGTTAAAAATCTACCCAAGGTATTTCAGGATCCTCACCGCTGCTACGGAGTTCGTGCACTGAGTTGAGATTCTCAGGACTCAGGATTGAAGGAGGAGAACAGAGCACTTATGGATTAGACCTGTGTGTCGTGATGTTGATCCATCGACTATACTAAACTAAACTAAATTAAACTAAACTAAACCCCCTCTGCTGTGTGTCCACCGTGACGAGGTAGAGGGGCTTGAGCGTCCCAATGACCCCAAGAGCTACGCCGACGGTAGCACAGCTACTGGTAGGGTCACCCATGTCGGACAGGTCAAGGGAGAGGGACCAGACGAAGAGACACACAAACCTGCTGCCTTGTAGGTAGACTGGGGACAGTCAAAGGCTAGGGAAAGCACCCCGAACAAATGCTTGTCGAAATCGGATGTGCTGAGCCACAGGCTTGACAAAGCAGTGCAACGTAAAACCTGCTGCCTTGTAGGTAGACTGGGGACAGTCAAAGGCTAGGGAAAGCATCCCGAATAAATGCTTGTCGAAATCGGATGTACTGAGCCACAGGCTTGACAAAGCAGTGCAACGTAACTTAATTCATGATGTCACAAATCAAAATTAATCGTTATGGTGCTAATCCCGCGAAGTCCCATCAGGCGGCGATAGTGCCGGGCCCCCTGCCTCGAGGGGGTCCACCCATGACTACTGGTGGTCACCTTCCCCTGTGCTGTGGAGTCAAGGCACAGAGGAGTAGGTTAAGAGCTATTGACCAAATACCCCGGACACTCAACATACTACAGTGGAATGCCGAAGGAGTTTACAAGAAGAAAGAGTCCCTAACACAGCGTCTTCATAAAGATAAAATAGATGTGGCATGCATTCAAGAGACACACCTCAATGCCAATCGCAAATTCTCAGTCAGAGGATATCAGGCCACACGTTTTGACCGCGAAGGACACAAAGGAGTAGTTATAATACTTACACGAAATACAATACCTTGCAGCGAAGTATCTGTGATCTCTGACAACCAAACGGAAATTATAGGTGTTGATATAATGATAAAGGACGTGAAAATAAGAATCTACAATCTGTATAGCCCAGTAGATAGATAAGGACCTTACACTCTCAAACATGAAAATAACTGACACAAATTGCATTATTGTCGGAGACTTTAATAGCCGTTCAGAAAGATGGGGATACCCAGATACTGACAAAAGAGGAGATGAATTGGAGGACTGGGAAATAGACTCAAATCTCCATCTACTCAACAAAGCGGATGACACACCGAGCTTCTACTCCAGAAGATGGCTTACCACTTCTACTCCAGACTTAGCTTTCTGCACAGGAGACATCCTCCACAAAATCGATCGCCATGTGCTGGACCAATTAGCAGGTAGTGACCATAGACCAATCAAGCTTGTAATGAATATGGAGTATGTTCCACAGGAGCAAAAGCCCTTGCCCCGCTGGAATTACAAACGAGCAGATTGGGACAGATTTGCCATACTAACAGACAAATATTGTGAAAACATAAATACACGATATGGCAACATAAAGCAAATGGTGGAAAGTCTAAACAGAGCGATAATACAGGCAGCCACTGTGTCCATTCCTAGAGGAGCGAGGAAAAATTACAAACCATACTGGACTGAAGAACTACAAAGTTTGGAGGACAAAGTTGAAGATGCCAGGAAGACAGCAGAGAGAGAACAAACAATTGAAGCGAACATCTCTCTCAAAGCCATCTCAGCAAAATATAAAAGAACAGTAAATCAAACAACAAGAGATTGTTGGAGGGAAAAAACAGAAAACCTGAATTTTGACAGGGATGGAAACAAACTATGGAAACTAGTGAAAGCCATGAACAATGAAGGACCTAGAAACAAACAAATAACAATTAAACAAGGAAATGCCTTGCTTACAGGAAAAAAGGCTGCAAATGCACTAATGGAACACTATGCAAATGCAAACCACATTGATATTACAATCGAACAGACGAAAGCAATCAAGGACAAACAGATACATCATAGAAATACAGAGACAGCAGCAGAATATATGATGGCAAATCTAACAATGGAAGAAATGGAACAGGCAATGAAAACCCTAAAAAAGAAGAAATCACCAGGAAAGGATGGAATCAAAAATGACTCCCCCGATGTGTCTCCACCTTGACGTGGTGGGGGAGCTTGCGTGTCCCATAGACCCCATTTGCTTGCCGATGGGTGAAAAATTACATATCGGACAGCTTATGGGATAGGGACCAGACTAAGAGAGACACAACCTGCTGCTCTGCAGGCATAGACTGAGGATAGCAGTCAAAAATTAAATGTGGTGCACAAAGGCAGAATTTCTTGGTCCGGACAAAGCTCTTAAGGCTCCCTGTCGAGGGCTGTGGCTGAACGCCTCTAAGCCACAAACCCTCGGATCTTAGAGCCAGGCTGATACCCGTCTACCGGAAAATAGAAACATGATACTGAGCAAGCTACATGCTCAGGTCTGATACATGTTCGAAGGCTCCCAGCTGGGGGATATGAGAGTTTCCCGGATGAAGGGGCCTGGCCGTTTCCCGTTCACTGCTGCACGAAGGTAAGGTGCTGAGCCGGCAGCACATGTAGCCTACCCCGTGAGCGAGTACAAAAAAGTCAGAAAAGTGCCCCAGTCGAAGGGTTACGGAAACTGTCTATATCTAACGCATAGAGAGTGTAGACAAACGTGGAAGTATGTCTCATCAACGCGAAATGGAACGCACGGCGAGCGAACCTATTGCGTGGTCTGAAGTCACAAGCAAAAGCTTACCGAGTGGATGTCACTCGCAGTCTGACCGCTCCTGGTGTGTGATTGAGCGATCAGTGGCAAGTGGGATGCCCAACACATGGAAGTGAGGAACTAAAGCAGCCATGAGCAGGACGTGGAAACTCATTGGGTGAGCCCAGTCTCAGAGCAATATGTGCCGGCTCTGCAATTATGGAAGCCCCCTTGGATAGCGAGATAATGCCCATGGTCTGCCCCTGCCTTCCCTTGAGGGCAGACCACGATATCGTTGATCGTTCTATCTTGACCAGCTGAGATGTGGGTGACATTACAACAGTCTAACGTGTCTCGAAACCAGAGGAAGGCTAACCTCACTAAAAAATGCCCGCCGGAAGTCGGAAGTGTCGTCCTAAGGGTGGCAAACTAAAAATTGACACTACGCATTTACGTCCGAGTGAAATGTCCCCTCCGAATGTCTCCCGTGCTAGGAACAGCTCTGACTACCTAGTTTCCGAATGCCGCTCTTGTTCGGAACAGCTCTGACTAGGTAGTTTTCCGAATGTCCGCCGTGCCTGGAACAGCTCTGATGGGTACAGGGACAAGCACATGTCCGAAAACTCGCTTAGTGGAAACCAACCGCAGAGCTGACTGGTTTGTGCAGGAACGGCCCAGGGCGAGCGAAATGCCCAATATATTGAAGTGAGGAATTAAAACAGCCATGAGCAGGACGTGACGATTCCCTCGGTAAACCCAGCACCAGAGCGTTATGTGCCGGCTCTGCAATTATGGAAGCCACCCAGGATGGCGGAAAATGCTATGGACTGTCCCTGCCTTCACTTGAGGGATGACCGTGTAGTCTTCGACTGTTCCAACTAGACCAGCTGAAATGTGGACGGTACCACAAAAGTGAGAGTCTCCCAGGATTGCTAACCTGGCCAAAAATGCACGCTAAAAGTCGGATGTGTTGGCCTGAGGGTTTCGACCCGAGGGTGCCTAACCAGACACACCGCAATCACATCTGAAAAAATCACTCCGGATGAACGCAAAGAAGAAGAAGAATCAAAAATGAAATGCTAATAGGACTAGGCACCAAGGCAAAGAAGAAACTACTAGCAGTCCTAAATAACAGCTGGAAGAGAGGAATAGTCCCACAGGCATGGAAGGAAGCTATACTAATACCAGTCCCAAAGAAAGTAAAAGACCTGGAAGAACCAAATGGCTATCGACCTATCAGTCTACTTAGCTGTGTAGGAAAATTAATGGAACGCATTATCAATGGCAGGCTAACATGGCATCTGGAAGAAAACAAACTCTTAACACCACACCAAGCAGGATTCAGAAAGTACAGATCCACTGAAGATCAAATAACCTATATAGCTCAGGAAATAGAGGATGCCTTCCAAGAGAAAAAGCACACACTAGCAGTCTGGATAGATTTAGAAAAAGCATTTGATAAAGTATGGAAGGAAGGACTGAAAGTAAAACTGCAAAACATGCATGTTTGTGGAAAAATGTATAAATGGATCAGCCACTACCTTGAGAACAGAACTGCCAGGACAAAAGTACAAGGACAAACAAGCAAAATGATGCTGTTGGAGCAAGGTGTCCCCCAAGGAGGAGTTCTTTCACCAACATTATTCCTAGCATATATAAATGACATCACAGAAAATTTTCCAGCCAGAGTACACACATCCTCCTTTGCAGATGACCTAGCCATATGGACATCTGAAGAATATATTAGTACAGCTAACAGCAGAATACAGCAAGCCTTATTAGCGCTAGAGGACTGGTCAAAACCATGGCTAGTGAAGATAAGTGAGGAGAAAACAACATGCACCGTGTTCTCCCTCTCAAATAAAACTCAGCAACCTAAGCTGGTATTGAATGGAAAAATATTGCGCCATGAAGAAAATCCAAACTATCTAGGAGTCACCTTTGATCGTCGCCTGACATGGAAGACACAGGTTGAGAAAAATCGAACAAGAGCAAGGCAGAGAATGGAAATCATGAAAAAGCTTGCTGGTACAACATGGGGAGCAGATGAGAAAGTTCTCAAGAAGTTATATACTGGACGGGTGAGGCCAGTACTGGAATATGGCATTGCAGCTTGGGCAACAGCAGCTAAGTCAAACTTTAATAAAATAAGTAGAGTCCAAAACCAAGGAATGCGAATCATAACTGGAAGCCTGAAGACAACGCCTATTAATGAACTAGAAAAGATCACTTGTTTACAACCAATGCAGGATAGAAGAGATAGCAGAGCCCAGCAACAAGCAGAAAAATTTAGAAGATTGACAGACCACCCTATGTACAACAGATTTAATGGTTTTGGAAAGGGAAGACTGAAGCGTAGCAACTTTGTAGAAACTGCAAAACGAAGGATTAGTGCAGATCCTATACTTAACATATCAACAGTCAAGCCCATTTACAATGCACACAAGTTCCCAGCTTGGAGACAGCAGCAACTGCCTGAGATGATAGAAAACATTCCTGGTATTGAGAAAAAGAACACTCAGCATGAAACCGAAAGAAGAGAAATAACCCTAAACTACATAAAAGAACATTACCCAAGCAGGAATTGGACCCATGCATATACAGATGGATCAGCCAAAAATTCAATAGAGAATGGACGAGGAGGAGGAATTCTCCTAAATTTAAAAAATGGAGTGAAAAAAACACACTCAATGGCAACTGGAAAATTTTCAAGTAACTTCAAAGCGGAGGTAGAGGCTCTGAAAACTGCAGCAGAAATGCTCCTGATGGAGGAAAATAAAGAGAAGCAAATAGCTATCTTCACAGATGCAAAGTCAGCTGTCTCAATACTGAAGAGCAATAACAGCACAGAACTAGCTGACCTAAGAGCAACACTCCATGGTCTATGCCAGAAATCCAAAAAAGTTGTAATACAGTGGATCCCATCACATTGCAGTATACCTGGAAACGAAGAGGCTGACAGACTGGCAAAAGAGGGCGGACGACTACCACAGCCTGACATAGACATAACCTATAATGAGGCAAAGAGGTTGATAATAAGCGCTTATAGAACCAAATGGGAATCAGAGCATCCAGGCCATCAGAAGGATGATGCATATTACAAACTCGATCGAAGAGAACAAGTAGCAATCTTCAGACTCCGCACAGGACATAACAGGCTGAAATACCACTTGTTCAATAAACTAAAGATAGGAGATACAGATGAATGTAATTGTAGAACTGGAAAAATGACAGCAAAACATTTGCTGCAGGATTGCCCAACGTATGCAGAACAGAGAAAGATATCTTGGCCCACACCTGCTTCATTTGAGGACAAGCTCTATGGAGATATCAACAAGCTCAAGTTGACCGCAGCTTACTTTAACTACATACAGGTTGACATTTAAAGGTGCATGAAGACCCAGAGGCATGAAATGGAATATTGCTTGGATAGCAAATCCATTATGTGGAAAGTCCAAATCGAAAGCTCGCTGTGTGGGCTTCATAAAAGGTGGAAAAGTGTCCTAGTGGCACGAAATGGAATATTGCTTGGATAGCAAATCCATTACGTGGAAAGTCCGAATCAAAAGCACATTGTGTGGGCTTCATAAAAGGTGGAAAAGTGTCCTAGTGGCACGAAATGGATTATTGCTTGGATAGAAAATCCATTACGTGGAAAGTCTGAATCAAAAGCCCACTGTGTGGGCTTCATAAAAGGTGGAAAAGTGTCCTAGTGGCACGAAATGGAATATTGCTTGGATAGCAAATCCATTACATGGAAAGTCCGAATCGGAAGCTCACTGTGTGGATGTCATCTGCAGACTGCATACTTCTGGTTTCCGGAAGAACAGCCTATGGTGAACGGAAGGCCCAATATACGGAAGTGAGGCTAAGCAGCCATGTGCAGGACGTGACGATTCCTTGGGTGAGCCCAGTACCAGAGCGCTATGTATCGGCTCTGCAAGTATGGAAGCCTCCTTGGATGGCGGGGAATGCCCATTGTCTGCCCCTGCCTTCCCTTGAGGGCTGACCAGGATCTTTGGCTGTTCCATATGGGCCAGCTGGGATGGGGGATAACACAACAACAGTGAGAGTCAAACGTCCTAAGAAACCCCCGGGAAGGTTAACCTGGTCAACAAATGCCCGCAGAAGTCGGATGTGTCGGCCTAACGGCGCAAGAACGCAGCTCTGCTGTAAACAGGCACAACGCAATCACATCCGAAAAAAAAAACTCCGGATGATCGCAGAAGAAGAAACTAAACTAAACTACTACTTCTAATGCACTGGACTAAATTTTGCGTGTGGATACGTTTTTCCCTATTACCAGCGTCCCTCCAAATCATGCGAATCTAGTCCGACTTCTGAGGTACTTGAAATTTACGTCCGCAAGTCAAGGACGAGAAGTCAACATTTTAGTCCAACTTACCGTTATAAGGATGGATCCTGCTATCACGGCATCGGCACACCAGAAGTTTAAAATCCATTCAGCTCTGCTGACCTCCGAATATTCTTTTGTTCACTTGCTATTGATCTTACTCTAAGGTATTTTTAATATTAACTTGTATAAAGCAATTAGAAACTGTACCATTTAACTTCATCTGCTTCTTAAAGTCCACGCCATGTGGTGTTGGTTATCTTGTCTGTCTACACCCTTCTATTACAAGTAAGTACCATGACATGGAAATGTTATGCACTTTCCTTCGAAGATTGTTTCCCGTCAGCATTTATTGAGGCTTTTTGGTATTTCGATTCTTTCGCTAGCCAGTTTGTTGATATCCCAAGTATTATTCCCTTGTTTGTGTTTATGTGTGTTAATATGGTCGGTTTTAACGCCTTAAATCTTACCATAGCATAGCATCAGCTGTGCATCGCGTTAGAGCATCACAATCGTCATTTATATGTATACAATTAGAGATAATGTCAGCAGCGGAGGGAAGCCTGAAAGTCGGATAAGTAGGATAGGGTTATACATTTGCGCATTAAGTTTATCCTAGAATGAGATAGAAAAGATTCGGCGGACATTTACGTGAACTTTCTTGTTGAAAACGACGTCACTGTTAGCATGTTTGACACACATCATGTTTACCGTCTTTACATATTCAACGGCGTATGAGCAAACTTGTCAAACCAGAGCAAAAACTCGCTGGATCAGACATCAGTGGTTCCCAAGCAGTACTGAATATTATAATTATCCTACGCATTGTTAGTTAGTTGCTTGTCCTTTACAATACGTCGCAACCAAACCTAGCATTCATTGGCTGGTGGTGACTTTCTAGGCAATTTGACGCTCAGTAGTTTGTTATGCCATTGTGAAAATAAATGCAAAGGCATCTGCTCCAGTATCGCCTGTCCTTCTGCCGTGTGTCCACCGTGACGAGGTAGAGAGGCTTCCGTTTCCAATGACCCCAAGAGCTATGCCGACGGTAGCACAGCTACTGGTAGGGTCACCCATGTCGGACAGGTCAAGGGAGAGGTACCAGACCAAGAGACACACAGACGTGCTGCATTGTAGGTAGACTGGGGACAGTCAAAGGCTAGGGAAAGCATCCCGAAAAATGCTTATCGAAATCGGATGTACTGAGCCACAGCTTGACAAAGCAGTGCAAAGTAACTTAACCAATCCATGATGCCACATAATAAAATTAATCAGCATGGTGCTAATCCCGTGAAGTCCCATCAGGCGGTGATAGTGCCGGGGCCCCTGCCTCGATGGGGCCAGCCATTACTACTAGTGGTCACCTTTTCCTGTGTTGTGAAATCAAGGCACAGAGGGCTAGGTTAAGAGCTATTGACCAATCACCCAGGACACTCAACATACTACAGTGGAAAGTTTCTAACAAGAAAGTCCCCTTAAGAAATCGCCTTCATAAAAACAGAATAGATGTGGCATGCATTCAAGAGACACACCTCAACGCCAATCGCAGATTCTCAGTCAGAGGATACCTGGCCACACGTTTCGACCGCGAAGGACACAAAGGAGGAGTTCTAATACTTACACGAAACACAATACCTTGCAGTGAATTGTCTGTGACTTCTGACAACAAAAAGAAAATTATAGGTGTTGACATAATGATAAAGGACGTGAAATTAATAATTTACAATCTGTATAGCCCAGCAGATAAGGACCTTACACTTCCACACATGAAAATAACTGACACAAACTGCATTATTGTCGGAGACTTTAATAACCGTTCAGAAAGATGGGAATACCCAGATACTGACAACAGAGGAGATGAAGTGGAGGACTGGGAAATAGACTCAAATCTCTATCTACTCAACAAAGCGGACGACACGCCGAGCTTATACTCTAGAAGAGGTTTACCATTTCTACTCCAGACTTAGATTTCTGCACAGGAGACACCCTCCACAAAATCGATCGCCATATGATTGAGCAATTAGCAGGTAGTGGCCGCAGACCAATCAAGCTTGTAATGAACATATGGAGTATGTTCCACAAGAGCAAAAGCCTTTGCCCCGCTGGAATTACAAACAAGCTGACAGGGACAGATTTGCCATACTAACAGACAAATGTTGTGAAAACATAAATACACGATATGGAGACATGAAATAACTGGTGGAAAGTTTAGGGGTAAGATATAATACAGGTGGTCACTGAGTACATTCCAAGAGGAGCGAGGAAAAATTACAAACCGTACTGGACTAAGGAACTAAACATTTTGAAGGACGAAGTTGAAGATGCCAGAAAGACAGCAGAGAGAGAGAGAGAGAGAGAGAGAGAGAGAGAGAGAGAGAGAGAGAGAGAGAGAGGGAGCAAACAACTGAAGCGAACATCTCTCTCAAAGCCATCTCAGCAAAATATAACATAACAGTGAATTAAACAACAAGAGATTGTTGGATGGAAGAAACAGAAAACCTGAACTTTAACAGGGATGGAAATAAACTATGGAAACTAGTGAAAGAAATGAACAATGAAGGACCCAGAAACAAACAAAAACAATTAAACAATGAATTGCCTAGCGTACATAAAAAAACCTGCAAATGTACTAATTGAATACGATGCTAGTGCACTGATATTACAACCGAACAGAAGAAAGCAATCGAAGATAAACAGACACATCATAGTAATACAGAGACAGCAGCAGAATATGTGATGGCAAATCTAAAAATGGAAGAAATGGAACAGGCAAGGAATACCCCAACATCGAGAAATCACCAAAAACAAAAGGTGGAATCACAAATTAAATGCTAATGGGACTAGGCACTAAAGCAAAAAAGAAACTACTAGCAGTCCTAAATTACAGTTAGAAGAGAGGAATAGTCCCACAGGCATGGAAGGAAGCTATACTAATACCAGTCCCAAAGAAATGTGTGTGTGTGTATGTGTGTGTGTGTTTGTATGTGTGTGTGTGTGTGTGTGTGTGTGTGTGTGTGTGTGTGTGTGTGTGTGTTGTCAGGTCTTGGTCAAATATGACTGAGCTACCGTATGAAAGTAGACAAACTATCGTCTGCCAAGACGGCAATGTGCCAGTCAGTCAGACACACACCCACACACGCACACACACACACACACACACACACACTATATACATACTATATATATATATATATATATATATATATATATATATATATATATATATATACACACACACAGATGCAAACTGTTTATTTCTGGTAAGGCTAAAATTAGATGTATAGAAGAATTTAAAAAAGGGACGCTAGTTGAGGATCAAGAAAACAGAAACGATGGTTATATCAAAGAAAAAGATGACACCAAACTATGAGATAACAATATATGGGATCATTTTTAACCAAGTTCAGAAATTTAAATAACTAGGGTAAATTAGAATTTAGATGGAAAACGCACAACAGAAATTGGACAGACAATTAGAGAATCGACTAGCCGAACACATGCCAGTGTGGGTGAAAAGAGAGTTAATCAATTGTCAGGAATCCCTGTGTAGTCGAAAGGCTATAAAACACCATCTTTGTCGATTTCTCTACATCTCATAAACTATTACCATAACATAAAAAAAACAAAAAACAAAAAACAAACAAACAAACAAAGCGTTTCGCATACTGTATTCAACTAACAACAAACAATGGCTCAAATATAGTGTCACATTAGCAATTAGACAGTTGCTCCCGGTTTTATGCAACAAGACAGAGTTCGTGTTAAATTTGAAAATTATCTAGAGCAGTGTTTCCCAACCTTTTTTGTGCCATGCCCCACTTAAGCCTTTCTAAAATTCATATTGCCCCCCTCCCCCGCCCCACGCCCCCCCCCCCCCTCAACATATACATTATTTTTATATTCAAAAATTGAAATGTTCACTAAAGAAACTTGAATGATAGGTTTTAGGAAGAAATCACTAGGTAATTATTGAGCAAACACAGTAAGTACATTTTCAAAACATATAATGGAGAACTTAAATTCAAGTACAAAATAATTTTAATGAAAGATTTTTTTATATTATTTTAATTATTAGTAATTATTTATTATTTAAATTTAGTGAGATCCTTGCGCTTGATGCTTGCTGCAAAGAGATCTTATGTCAGGTTCCAATTTAGTTAACTTCAGTCTCAAGTCTCCCCGTTTTGTTATATTCAGCCGATTTCTTCCATTTTCGAATTGCCCCCCTTAACAGTCAAATTGCCCCCCTGTGGGGCGTGGGCCCCACGTTGGGAAACACTGATCTAGAGGATAACAAATGATCCACATTCGAACATTACTCATGACCATGTGTTGTAAGTGTTTCAGCTAAGGTATTATTCATTTACTCACTTTATATGATATTTTACTCTCAGTAAGCACCTGAGGAGATGCAGCGACATAAGACAGGCAGTACATCATAAAGCATATTGTTTTTGGCTTCTGTTCTTAAAATCATTTGCTTTAATTGTGCATTTAGGCACAATCTGTTTCTTTATTATCACCTTGACTCCGCTCTTCCTTTTATTCAAACTTAGGCCCATTGTTTTCACTCTCTACAACCTCGTCATTCGTCTGTAAAACCACATCTCTTCAGCTTCTATACAGCTTCTCTCTAGCCCACTAATTAACTATGAGTCACTTCCTTATATCAAGATAGGTTTAATAAAGGTCTTTAGTACTCATTTTCTCACTTCCAATGACAAAGATATATTGCACAGTACAGTATTCATCTTGGGAAATGCTACTTACGCTTGGGATATTCTAACGTTACTTCTTTAAGACATCTTCCATCAGCTGTTATCAAAGTGCTAATATACTTAAATACGTTGATGTATTTCAGAATAGTTCCATTCACTATAATGTTGCTTTTGTGAATACATTTTCCTTTGTAACCACCAATCACTTCTATCTTTCCGTTCTTCCGACCCTGATCTGTGTTTTGACTACATCTCGATATAGCTAAGATTTATGACAGGGTCAAAGATACGCCAGGAATACGAGTTGGAGTTTATAATATAAATAATCAGCCTTGTGCATATGACACAGCATTGATAAATCTGCAACAACTTTTGGATAATGTTGTAATAGTGAGTGAAAAAACAAAGATTTTCCTTTAATATCAAGAAACCAAAACAATGGTTATAACAAAAATACAACCAAAAGCTGTACAGCAATAGAGAGAACATTCTTAATCAAATCAATACATTCAAATATTTGGGAACGATCATAATATGAGATTGAAGATGAGAAACAGATAATAGGCCAAAGAAAAGAGTACATGTAAGAAAATGAAAACAAATATATTTTACAGTAAGTCAATGTCATTAAATGTGTGAAAAAGAGTGCTAAAATGGTACACAGATACTGTTCTGGTGAATGACAGTGAATTATGGAACGTGAGCGAATGGATCTGGGAGAGCATAAAGACATTGCATATGATGCACCAGAGACGTATGTAGCGAATGTCTTGGACTGTCAAAGAAACTAACAGCGAAGGAGGCAAACAGTATACTTTGGTCATGTATGAGAAGAGAGTAATTGCAAAATATCGTGACGACTGGAAAGATTATCTGTAAAATAGGCAGGGGCTGATAGAGGCAGATTGTGCTTGGGCGAGAGACTGGGACGGTGGGACTGAAGAAAGTCATCAATAGAACTGATCCAGATCCAGAACACCAAGGATCGTTTACCGTGAAGATGTTTGAACCTCTACCCAATTTGGCAGAGTACATGTGGATTATCATCTCCACTGTGATACCAATTCTCTTGACCTGTCCTGGGGTCCTAGTCAGGTGAGTTCACGGGTATAGATGTATTTTGCCTTCTTTCGATCTAAAACACATATTTATTTCATTAAATATCTTCAGGCGTGATATTGCGCAGAAACACGGTTTGGGAAGCGCTGTGTTTATGCGTCAACCTGCAAGTAGCAGCACAGTGGGTGAGACGAACCTATTGTAAAATAAATAACACAACCACAGTAGATGAAGGCTTACCTACTTTAAAGTAAATAACATCACCGGAGACGAGCAGGGTTTATCGACTGTAAAGTCAATACATAACTATAGCCCTCCATTAACTTGATCTGCCACACGAAGTGTTCATGTGCATTTCTTTTGCAAATGATTCGACGTCAAATTGAAATATATTTACGCTGAGTTGCTGATTTTCTCTGTCAAGGATTTTGAGGAAGCGGGAAATTCCATAATGTGTCCTTGAAAGAGGTCAGCAAGACCGAATGGATAAGATCCCTCGTTCTTAAACATCCCGTGTGCTAATGCCGAGGTAGCGAGTTAAACCCCTACACCGGTCAGGTAGACTAAAATGTTGACTTCTCGTCCTTGACTAGGGCACATAAATGACAAGTACCTCTAAAATCGGTGTGAATTTGCTGATGGTGAGGGACACTGGTAATTGGAAAGGCTAATCCAAACGCAGAAAGCGGTCCAGTGCACTAGAAGTAGCATCATGTGTATGGACTTCCCTTGAGGTCAAAGCGAGAAAGCCAAAAAAAAAAATAAAAATTGTCCTTGAAGTATGGTGACATGGTTTGATCAAATTTGTGCTAGGATGTTACGTAAAACAAATCTTTAAGGACGAAATGACCCTAGAGTTTGTCAAATGTTTCCAAATGTTTATGATACAATGACTTGTGTCATTTACCAGGACGGAGTTTGTGAACATATCAGGGATTTTCTGCCCATGGCATGTAGGGGTGCGGGGCAATGAACCTGCTGAAAGCTTAGCTGCTGCTGCACCTCTAGGGAGCTACTTTATGAGATAGAGTCATGTGGTGAAGTTTATAGAGTCGAGTGGAGAGTGAAACTGTGCAGAGGCGTTTCAAAGCTGGTCTGACCCAGTGGGGAATACATAGAGGAACTTGGCGATACTCAAAGAGGAGAGGAACTAGAAGTTACTCAAAGCGGAGAGGAGCTAAGCGATACTCAAAGCGGAGAGGAACACGACAATACGCAAAGCGTGGGGGAACTAGGCGACACTCAAAGCGTAGGGGGATTAGGCGTTACTCAGAGCCTAGAGGAAAAGCCAGGAGGATTTGTAATGTCATAGATACCGAAATAACCGGTTGGTTGCAATAAAATTTTGATTCCTCGACCTTGACTTGGGGACGTAAATTTCAAGTACCTCAGAAGTCGAAGTGGGTTCGCCTGAAGGCGAGGGACACTGGTAATAGCGAAGGCCAATCCACTCGCAAACATTTCCGCGCACTCCTTAATAGTGGTAAATTCAGGGTGTACTTTTAATGACTGTGCGGTGTTTGAATGCAGGTCTCTCTGGCCGAGGGGTTACAACACTATCTCCGTAATCCCGTTTATCAAGCAGAGTCTCGTAGCGGGCGAGAACTGGTTCTACCCCTGCTGGTGACTTGCGGGATAACTGAGCCGGCCGCTCAGAAAGCAATGGCAAACTACTGAGCGTAATCTTGCCAAGAAATCAACAGACAGCTGAAAGATGCTGCTGTTGACAGCGATGTCCTGTAAAGGATATGCGAATTAAACCCAAAAAAAAAGTGTTTGAATATATCGCCGGTCCTAGCATTACACCCATCAAAAGTAGTAACTGCTATGGAACTGTCTTTTAACTTATTCAGTGTCAAACAAAATATGGGATTGGACACAACATAGTGCACAATCACATGAACAGGTACTATAATGCAAATGTCCGTTCACTATGCATTAGAATTACGAAACAAAACAAACAAGACAATGACCCTAACGTGGCTGTATATCGCCCTTCGGTCCAAATTTGAGGTCACGGTTGGCAATACATTATCCTTCGGCACAGAATCACTTACAGAATCACGTTTGCCTCGCGCCCCGAAGGTTGTGGGTTCGTGTCTCGGCTACGTCTTTCTATTCACGAGTCTATTTTTTTCTCGGAGACTCCTGGGGGATCGTCGCCGGAGCTATGGAATTCGTGCTTTGTGCGATGCTTTCGGCAGGCCATCCTGCCGAAAGAGACCGGGCCATATGGGATAAAACCCGGGGCAATGAAGTCGACCCTCTCGACTTGTAAGATTTTTTAACGACTAGACTGAATCATTTAAACCTGCTTTATTATGCCGATCATGAAAATAGATCCTGGTATTGCTAAGGATTGTACCAGAACTACTGTCACGACGACCATGTGCTCTAGCCACTATGCCACGACAACTACCGAGTCTGTAACCAAGCAACTTATGGTGAGTTTGGCACAGCGTGAGTGAAGTCTTCAAGTACATAGTTCTAACCTTGAGCACGCTGTTCACACAAGAAATTACATGGGAACCTTTGACTTGCAATCTAGAAATGTCAGCCCGTGGGCTTTTCTTTTACCAGGTTGGGTTTATCTTCACAATTAGTTCAGGTAGTTGCAGTGGGCGTTAACCGAGGTACCGCCGTAGTTATCTCGCTTATTTGAGGGGAATTCCCGGCTTCGATTTTCTAGGATCAATCTGAATGGCCTTGGTTTCGGTGAAACGATGACGCATGCGTGTGATTGTAAGTGTGCCTCTTCATTGATAATGGAGCGGTTGTAGCGCAGTGGCTAGCATGAATACCTGCCAGCCAGTGGTTATGAGTTAGGATCTCCTTCGAATTGCGGATTTTAGTCAATGACCTGGGATTTCAGGTCGACTAAGCCGTAAATGAGTACCATGAAATTGTCTGGGAAGTAAAAAAAGATTGCCGCTGTGGTATCGACCACATCACTCATCTTTTCTTTTGACTCAAGTGAAGTCCACACACGTGTTACTACTTCTAGTGCACTGGACTGATTTTTTGCATGTGGATTAGCTTTCCCTGTTACCAGTGTCCCTGGCCATCAAGCGAACCCACTCTGACTTCAGAGGTACTTGTAATTTACTTCTCCAAGCCAAGGACGAGAAGTCAACATTTTAGTCCAACTGACCGGTGTAGGGGTGGAACCCGCTATCTCGCCGTCAGCACACCGGAAGTTTAAGAACAGGCTTTCTTATCCATTCAGCTATGCCGACCTCCCATCACTCATCTGGTGTCGAGTGGTCTGAAAATATGGGAGCTTGCACCATATGCGCCTAAGCGCGTGAACATTTGCCCTTTACTTTACCTGGCAGGGGCCAGATAGGAGAGGAACAGTGGGAGAACGAGAGTCATCGTCAACCAACACAGGACTGTCACTATTAGCCGCCGGACGCTGAAGCTTATGTTGTGGGAGGAGTAAAAAAAAAGGGGGGGGGGGGTTGAGTACCTGACTTATCCGGATTGTATGGATGATACCCTAACAGTTAACACATAACTTTATTTTACTTTATTTTCCTTTACCTACACGTAAATGTGAAGATACAAACTGTGCACATATCTTATATATAAATTAGGATGTGCGTATGTATCTCTGTATGTATTTATGTATCTCTGTCCGTATGTCCTTTATGCGCTCGCGAACGGCCCATCCGATTGAGATGAAATTTTCTACACGCCTTCCTTTCATTCCAGAGATGCCAACTGTCGTAGTTTTTATTTCTTCTTCCTCCTCCTCCCTCCTCCCTCCTCCCCCTCCCAAA
>OY992881.1:38846000-38948363 GCA_963921405.1 Cepaea hortensis
GGTGAATGTCTGTAAATGTGAGTGTTTGTATGTGTGTATATATATATATATTAGTATGCGTGGGTGGGTGTGTATGTGTGAGTGTTTGTGTGCGTGCGTGCGTGTGGGCGGGCGGGCAGGCAGGTAGGTATGTAATTAGGTTAGTAGGTAGGTATGTTGGTTGGTTGGTAGGTAGGTATGTTGGTTTTTAGGTAGGTATGTTGATTGGTTGGTTGGTGGTAGGTATGTTGGTAGGTTGGTAGGTAAGTAAGTATGTTGGTAGGTAGGCAGGTAGGTAGGTAGGTATACTGGTGTTGCGTTAGCGTAAAGGCTATTCGCTCATATGTCGGCCCGGTGGTCAATGGTTCGAATCTGCATCGGAGCCAATTTGTAAAACTGACGTAGGCTCACATGTAAATCCAGACTAAAATGCGTACCCGGAAATTTCTGGGGAAGTAAATGCTGCCAGTGTGAAACCGATGACCACCTAGAGCCGATTGGTCTACACAACTATGAGTCTACAAAGATTTATATACGCACGTAATATTTTGGAAGCTTTAGCATATAATGTGAGATTATATGTCTAAAAGACAGCTGTGGGAACTTTAACGTTTGAAGTATGAATATACGCGTGAAAGACAGTCTTATAAGCTTTAACGTATAATGTTAGTCGCGGTTCCAACTTCATTGCTACGGGTTGTGCCCATAATGCTCAGCTCCTGTGCCAGTGAATATCACACAAAATGCTCCTCACTGCCCTATGTGACAACTGGAACAAACAGGGGTCTCGACGGCCCGAACAGGCATACTACGCATAAGGCTGCTGCCAGAATGCCAGCACAAATGTCCGTCACGAAAAAACAGTTCATCATCGATGTAAACGGCAGTCATTAGAAAACCAACAGCCAAACATTACTGCATAAGGCAACCCAGTTAGTTCACCGACCGACCTGACGGCCGCAATTTTTCTGAACATGCAGTTCACGCTACAAACAACCGCGGACAGATGTAAAAGCACTCCACGCGAAATTCACAGCTCACAGTGTCGCTCAATAGGTGGGCAACAGAACATTAGAAGGCTAGGTTTCTGAGCTCATATCTCTAGAGATCAGGGAAACCTTCAAAGCTCCTTGTAGAGATCGAAATGACCAAACAATGATGACTGTCTCTTTCCGATGTTTGTGATAAACTGTCTTTGCGATTAAGCATTCCTGTCAATCTATCCGACATATTCTCCGCCTGTCGACCCCTGCCTCTAACACCACCGGTATTCCCAGTTGCCACAACCCTCCCTAGATATTCCTGTCTCATGTAATGACTTCAAGGTGTCGTGTCCTGGTGTGGGCAATCGAGAGTCAGTGTTAACTGGCCTGATATTGTACATTGACACTTAACAGTCTAGACAACAATCATCAACATTATATGCCAGGCCGGTGAGAGTGGGCGGTCATGTTTTGTCATCTCACTCGGTCACCAGAGTCATGGTCCAGTTCAGAGTTTATGTCTCGACTATACAACGTGGCGAAGCCATCCAGGTATTTACTTCTCTGCCCTTCCCTTGCTCTCTTCTCCTCGATCTTGCCAGTTGTCACCAAGCTCTCCAGTTTATTTCTTTTCATAGCCAACAATAGGATACTTGACATTCAGCCATGTCTCAGCAGGCTGTAGCGAATTTATAATTTTTACATTGCTTATTCAGTGTCTATGACTCATAGAGATTTCGATGTGGTCGGTGATAAGCGTTCTCTAGCTCTTAAAATGGCCATACTTTGATAACAAGGTAGCGGGATTGTTTGCTATATCCGTTAGTTTGGCCTTCAGCGTTGATTTCTCGTTCAGAAAGTAATGGCAAACTACTGAACATAACATTGTTTAGAAAGTCAAAATGGAGTTGGAATTGCAACGGAAATGTACTTGTTAAAAACGATTAACAGGGCTGAGACGTTAGTGTAGTTGATAAGGCGCTACACTGTTATGTCTTAAGGCCGGTCGGAATAGGGTCGTCCGCCAACAGTGTAAAATACTGGTCATCTATTCATCCATGCTTCAGGAACGTTGTTTTATGTTTATCTTTATGTTATGTTTATGGTGTGTTTATGGTGTGTTTATGTTATGTTTATGTTATACTTATGTTATGTTTATGTTATGTTTATGTTATACTTATGTTATGTTTATGTTATGTTTATGTTATGTTTTAGAATGTGAATTTAGTTTAGTCCTTCTTTTGCTTAGATTATTCTGCCTTATATCTTAATAAAGAACAAACATGTAACAATAACTACTAAGAAAGCACTTTACAACACAATCTTCCTACCAACTCTATGTTATCAATGCCAAACCTGGACAATGACAGAAAAAGAGAAAAGAAAAATCACAACAACAGAAATGAGATTCCTGAGAAGAATACTCAATGTATCAAGAAGAGATCAGATCGGAAATGAAAAAAAACATCAGGACCAAAGTGGGGGTTATAGCTGCGCTAGATTTTATTAGAAGGCAGCAAGTCAAATGGTTTGCAAGTAGGTTACCAACTAACAGTATACCACAACAAGCAATGATGTACAGACCAGATGCAAGCAGATGAAGAAGCCGATCACGTAAACGATGGACGCAGGAAATAACAGAGTCCACGGGAATATCGATACATGAAGCCCATAAGCGGGCCACTATCCCGCTGTTTATACTTCACCTCGACACCGCAAAGTACAAGGGGAACCTGATGGTATGAGATGAGTTGAGACATTTTATTTTGAAAGTGTCCCAATGCAAGAACCCGCTATCGGTCTGTGGTGTGATTGATACACATGTTGTAGGTCTGAATGCACTGAAAAATTGGTGGCCGGTCTTTCCCTCACTTAGCGAGACCACGAACGCAGGCATCAGACCCTCGTCCCACCGCCCATATGACGCACGGTGTCGGCGTAGATCCCTAGCAACCACGTCTCTACTCCTCAAGCCTGTAATTAGTGTCGTTTCCGATATTTTGTGTCATGTTATAATGTGTGTCTTGCTGTTGTTAAGTGATGAAGACATACCACAGAAACATCTTCTGTTGTTTTTTTTGTTTTTTTTTTTGTAATTTTGTAACACTGACATACATTTTATAAGTTCCCAGTTGTTTACACGCCAACAACTTTAACGCAGATAGCCACCACTTCATTTCTATACACACTACAAAAGCTCGTTTATTTAAACGTCCTTATAGAATTCGTCAAGTACAATCTTCACTGTGTTTTCCCAACAAAAGACGAGCTTCCGTGAGCGGAGCAGCAACAGATCAACCAGATTCATATCATGGTCTGCTGAAGTTTCTCAATTGAAAGTCTCTAGGGGAAACTTCCAAATGAAGTGGCCTTTGAAGTGACTGGTGAAGCTAAAAGGAAAACGAGATAGCTAAGACTGTTGAGGGAATGTGTTAAAATCAGTTATTAACATGCTAACTAAATGTATAGATATGCCAATGAGAGGAGGCCAGTTAGTGGATGAGGCACTAATTTTTATAAAATATCTTAAAATTCTATGATATGGTCATAGGCGGAAAAGAGGTGCCATGCATAGCTCCTTCCTCTTTCTGGCTTTGCAGAGTCCCTCTATAGGCAAGTAAAGAGAGGTCAACGCGTAGACATTTCGGCTAAAGTCAATTTGAAGTGTTATGCATAATTTGAGAACAATTGCATCAATTAATGCTCCATAAGAGATTGTATTAATGCAGTCAATAGAGGGATCCGCTAATAATGTCACTAGTGCTGTCGTATGAGAGTTCGCCTCCTGTTTTCGTCGCCCGCTAACAGAGGAGAAGACTGGCCACATATTCCTCCGTACATCCAGGCTTACAAAATGTGATAATCTTAATACATCAGAAACTCATAGCGGGTTCCTGCTTCCAGACATGTTTATGTTTATACGAGGGCCAGTCAATAGTAAGTCACACGGTTCTGTGGGATGGCAGGTAAATGTAGTTGGTGTTGTCTGCAGGTGTTATTAGGTGACGAAACCATCGAACTTTATATTCCAATTCGTCAGATGGAGCTAGGTGTCTCATGCGCATGAGCAGCTCATAAACAAAATGTCGACTGTACTTACGGAGTGTAAAACCAAAGAGCAACGTGCTGTTGTGCGTTTTTTAAATTTTTTTTTTTTTTGGTGTCGGCAAAAGGACTGCCTGCAAAGGACATTCATAAGGAAATGCTTTCTGTTTATGCTGACAAATATTTGTCCCGTAAAGCGGTGCATAACTGGATAGAAAAATTTTCTCAAGGACGCTCTAAAATTGTTAATGAAATCCTATCTGGTCGTCCTGTTGAGATTGCACCAGAAGCATCTGTGCAGCGGGTGGAGGAGATGATTGGGGTGACAGGCAAGTAACGATAGACTCTGTAGCGATTTCCACCTTTTTGGTCCACTGAAAATCCACCTTGACGGGAGACATTTCGCAAATGATGCCGAAGTTGAATGTGAAGTGAAAACGATGTTTAGAAAACAGAGCACTCAGTTCTATGCAGCCGGTTTGGGAGGACTGATAAAACGATGGGATAAGTGCATCAATGTTGGTGGAAATTATATTGAGAAATAAAGGTCAATGTATGTATAAAAATAAATTGGTTTCAAGTTGTTATCATATTTAGTTATTTTTATACCGCAACATGTGACTTACTTATTCACTTCCACTCGTAGTTGATGCTTCGTACAAGCAGACTCGCTCGGTGACTCCTGACCGTCAGCGTACGAGTGAGTGGAAATGATTTCCCAAATGATTAAAGTAGCGATAAAGTGATACAATTAGAGAATATCAAACAAGAAAAATATTAGCATATTAGAAATGTATGTGCCAGATGGGAAGGGAGAGGAATTACATCAGGCCACTTAAAAATTATCCATTGTATTGGAGGAGGCCAAAGAGGTGAAGTCATTATTATATTTCTTTAAAGATTAAATTTTGAAAATAATGGGCAGTGTCAGATAACATATTTTTCATAGAGTATAATGGCCGATCATTTGATGCCATCATCATTCAAGCATATGCCCCATCTGCAGCAAGCCGTGAAGGGAACTTGAATTCCTCTATTGAAAATTAGTTGCAGATCTTTTACATGATGACGCAGTCAACTCCAGAACATGTTTCGGCTATTTCGTGGCAAGTTTACGTTCCGTAGCTCCCGCACCCATATCATTGTATGAAAACCAACGCAAGGTGGTCTGCTGCTAAATCGCACGCTGCTGTGTTCCGAACGTGGTATGCGAGATTACGAACTGCGTCCGTAATCTCTTTGCCACAGATGCTCTTATAGTGACCTAGATAGTGTCCCGAAGAAGATGGGGAAAAAAAACTCTTTAACAAATATGACATTAAGAGACTTTACTTGACAGCCAAGGATGGAAACCAACAAAATTGTTGCACACTAGGTAATTGTGGGTTGGAGTGACATAATGAAAGAGGCGGCAGACATGCTTAGTGGGCAAACCAGGATGATATGATTGTTGGAAGCATCTGGTATCAACAATATGCGAGACTCATTACGAGTGCTGACATTACAATCAAACACCAGACTGACTACATCCGTCTGGACAGGACATTTTCAAACACTTGAAGAGTGCAGAATATGTTCTAATTGCCGATTGATGCAGTGATCATAGATTAGTAGTTCTTCTGGAAAATTGAAGATCTTTACAGTATTTTCCTAATCATGGGGTTTACTGGTGTTTGTAGTGGTGACATTCACATCTAAATTAGTTTTGGTCTGGTGTTTTAGAGGGACACCTCCATATTCGTGACGGAAAATGGCGGCCACCAGTTGCTTAACTAACTGGGTTTCCCCTATGCAGTAATCCGTGGCTGCTGGTTTTCTATTGACCACCGCTGCAATCGACGATGAAATCTATTTTTCGGGACGGACAGTTGTGTTAGCATTCTGGCGGCAGCAGTAAGCTTAGTATACCTGTTCGGCTGTTGGTTTGTCGAGACTCCTGTCTGTTCCACTTTTCACATGGGGCAGTGAGGAGAATTTTTTGTGATATTCACTGGCACAAGAATGGAGCATGATGGGGCGACCCTTTGCCGTGAAGTTGGAACCGCGACTAACTAACCAACCTCCATAAGTGTATTAGCATCGTAGATCACACATTGAGATTTCAGCACAGTGCAAGAACACCCCACAACCAGAGTGAATCCACAACTGTTCATATACGAGAATCTAAACACAGAAGCCAAACACTATGTGTTGCACGATGTATTGCCTGACATATTTCGCTGCCTGTTGTCAGGTGCATACTGCAGAGTTATATATCATGTGAAGTGAATACATGAATAATACACATATATGTTTTATGTGTTTCAGCTGAAGTATTATTAATTTACATAAGTAATGGGAAAAGAACCATCATCATCATCATCATTTACATCATCCTCATTATCATAATCATCACCACCATCATCATCACAATAATTGTCATCACCATCATCATCATCATCATCATCACCATCATCATCACCGCCACCATCACCACAAACATCATCGTCACCATCATCACCTTCATCACCACCACCTTCATCATCATCTTCATCATCATCATCATGATAATCATCATCAAACGCCTTGTCGATTTGCTTGCTTCTCCACTTCTTGCAATCTTTGACAACATGAATCAGTTCGCTCGCTTTGGACTCAAACGTAGTCCATATACACTGCTTCTAGTAGCACTGGGCTGCATTTTGCGTGTGGATTAGCTTTCCCTATTAATAGTGTGCTTCGCAACCAGGAGAACCCACTCAGATTTCAGAGGTACTTGTAATTTACGTCCCCACCTCAAGGACGACAGGTCAAACTTTTAGTCCAGCTATCCGGTGCAGGGGTTAAGCCCTTTACCTCGGCATCAGCACATAGGATGTTTAAGAGCACGCGTTATTATCCATTCGGCCATGCTGACCTACAAATTAACAATATAAAAGTGTCGGCTGTGAAAACTATTATTTCCGCGCGTGTGTGTGTGTCTGTGTGTATGTGTCTGTGTGTGTGCGTTTGTGTGTGTGTGTGTATGTGTGTGTGTGTGTTTGTGTGTATGTGTCTGTGTGTGTGCGTTTGTGTGTGTGTGTGTGTGTGTGTGTGTGTGTGTGTGTGTGTGTGTGTGTGTGTGTGTTCGTGACAGTATGTGGCTAATGATGCAGGCACAAAAGTCTCCGAAAGGTCGGTTTTATTATGCATTTTTCCAATGCGATTCATTTGGTGAACATTCTCCTGCCAAGAACCGACATCACAGCACTAGGAACATTCCCGTACGCGTTCCGTAATAATCTGCAACAACCAAAGAAGAGTCCCAAAATTTATGGTACCTGTCATCATCATCAAGTGCCCTGCCAGCTTGCGCATACACTCATGTTGCTCCACAGATCTCGATCTTTGGTGTTCTGGAACTACTCTGCTGATGATATTCCTCCATGCCACCGTTTCAATTTACCCAGCATCATTTCTCTTGGTCCATCTCTGCCTCTCTTGTTCTTGATCTTTCCAGTTGTCACGATGTTCTTCACTGCCTCTCTTCTCATCACATGACCAAAAAAAAGTTGTTTTATCTCTTTCTTATTGTTGTATATAATTTTGTCTCTTTCTTTTTATTGTATATAATGTCCTAGTTTCATTAGCCTCTTTCGGGCAATCGTTATTAGTTACTCTGGCAGTTCAAGGAATTCGCAGCATTCGTCTCAGGAACCATATGCTACCATTGGCAGTCTGATTATATGCCCATCTGGCCTTTCCTTGGAATTCTGAATGTCGACCAGATTCACGGGTCACTCCCGCCAGCACCATTTTCCACAAGCAGTGTTGACCTAACCGTCCTTCTGCACGATTTCAAAGGACTTCAATTGTAATTGCCTTATTATACGCCAATCCCCCACCGAATTGTATAGACCTAGCCAATATGTCGGCCTTCTGTTGTAATGAATGTATTTCATTGTGATTCATTAGGTGAACATTTTTGTACACATATAAACCGACTGTCAGTTCCAGGGTGGAGATAGTAAAACCTTCAGGAATCTACTTAGCCTTTAAAAGCATGTGAAACTTGTGGACTCTACTGAGCCTTTAAAAGCATGTAAAACTTGTAGACTCTACTTAGCCTTTTAAAGCATGTGAAACTTGTAGACTCTACTGAATCTGGAAAAACATGTAAAACTTGTGGACTCTACTGAATCTGGAAAAGCATGTAAAACTTGTAGACTCTACTGAGCCTTTAAAAGCATGTGAAACTTGTGGACTCTACTGAATCTGGAAAAAACATGTAAAACTTGTGGACTCTACTGAATCTGGAAAAGCATGTAAAACTTGTGGACTCTACTGAATCTGGAAAAGCATGTAAAACTTGTGGAATCTACTGAGCCTTTAAAAGCATGTAAAACTTGTGGACTCTACTGAATCTGGAAAAGCATGTAAAACTTGTAGACTCTACTTAGCCTTTTAAAGCATGTGAAACTTGTAGACTCTACTGAATCTGGAAAAACATGTAAAACTTGTGGACTCTACTGAATCTGGAAAAACATGTAAAACTTGTGGACTCTACTGAATCTGGAAAAGCATGTAAAACTTGTGGACTCTACTGAATCTGGAAAAGCATGTAAAACTTGTGGACTCTACTGAATCTGGAAAAGCATGTAAAACTTGTGGACTCTACTGAATCTGGAAAAACATGTAAAACTTGTGGACTCTACTGAATCTGGAAAAGCATGTAAAACTTGTGGACTCTACTGAATCTGGAAAAACATGTAAAATTTGTGGACTCTACTGAATCTGGAAAAACATGTAAAACTTGTGGACTCTACTGAATCTGGAAAAGCATGTAAAACTTGTGGACTCTACTGAATCTGGAAAAGCATGTAAAACTTGTGGACTCTACTGAGCCTTTAAAAGCATGTAAAACTTGTGGACTCTACTGAGCCTTTAAAAGCATGTAAAACTTGTGGACTCTACTGAGCCTTTAAAAGCATGTAAAACTTGTGGAATCTACTGAGGCTGAAAAATCATGTAACTGTGTGAGTAGCGGAGTGACGACTCTCCAGCGGATGAGGATATCTTGAGTTTTGAGTCTCCTCCAGCCTGGCCCTGAGGCTAGCAGTTATCACAGGGATCAGAGCGCTCACTCTTAAACTGTGTGCTGGTGCCGAGATAGTGGGTTTAACACCTACACAGGTCAGCTGGGCTAATATTTTAGTTTCTCAACCTTGGCTTTTAGACGTAAATTACAAGTAGCTCAGAAGTCGGAGTGGTTTCATTTGATGGCGAGACACTGGTAATAGGGAAAGCTAATCCACACTCAAAAGTCAGTCCCGTTCACAAGAAGTAAAAACTCGTGTATGGACTAAGCTTAAGTTCAAAGCGATCGGAGGAAAACAAACAAACATCTAATTCTTGTAATTGCAGGTTTACAAAACAGGAAATGCATTTTTCTTCCCATACTCATTTCTCATTCTGATGTAGTTATTGTTGTTGTTCACGACTCTTATTAACTAAACACAACTTTTCCCCCCAAACCTGACAATATTCATCTATCACAATATTTATATGAACTAACCACAATTTATTTTCTCTGTAAGTTGAACTGAACCGAAGCAGTGTCATATTCTCCCCTCAGCTGCGACAAAGTACCCGACAGGTACATTATTCATGAAGTCATCCACGTACATTTCTCCACATACTCACATAACACTATTTGTCTTCACCAGCCAACTAGAATTTCCTTCCCGCGCTCACGACAAAAGTTCCTTCATTTGTCTACAGATTAGATCGTGAACAATAACCTCCGGCGTTCTTAGATCTTCCTTTTAAGAATATTTACTCTCTAAGCGTCAAACAAACAACAAATCTTGATTTTGTTTTTGCCTTCCGTTGGCCAATCTTTTAGCGTTCTGTTTACAATGCTAGAGTTTCCTGAATCAAATATCACCCAGACCTGGTGTTTATTTTTCGGTATCAAGTGTCGTTAACTGAACTTTCAGCACACGCGACTAACGTCTCTGGTAGAGGAAGTTGAAACTCTCGAGACATCTTGCTATGTTTGAAATGCTGTTTTCGTTTACATTCGTCCGTTCTTAAAATCATCTCTTGTATTGATTTCTTAATAGTTGTTAAAGGAGTCGGTTTAACGGGTAGAGGAAAGTAGACAACTATTTACAATGAAGCGGGTGTGTTAGCGAGGTTGTTAGGAAAATTGTGTTGATAATTCGATATACACAATCAAAAAGAGGGTACACCGCCTACTGAGTGAGGACAGATTGGCCACATATTCCTCCGTGCATCCTCCAGACCTACACAGTATGATGGAGCTATCACATTTACTGATCAGAGATCCCAGGCAGGATATATATATTTATATACATTAATCATGTGCCATGCCGGAAAGCGTGGGCAGTCATGACTCGCCATTTTACTCGATCACCAGAGTTGTGGATCAGCTCAGTGTTCCTGTCTCGTCCATGCCATGTGGCCAAGCCATCCAGGTATTTTCCTCTCGGTCTTTCTCTTGGTCTGTTGCCTTCGATCTTGCCAGTTGTCATCAAGTTCTCCAATCCATTTCTTCTCATAACATGTCCAAAAAAATTTGACTGTCTACGTCTAATTTCTCTAATCAATTTACGAGTTTCATTTGTCTCCTGTAGTACTTGGTCATTTGTTTTTCTACCTGCCCATGGTATTCTTTGCATTTTCCTCAGAAACCACATTTCTGCAGCCATCAGATGTTTTTCAGCTTGACTGCACATTGTTCAAGTTTCACACCCATACAAAAGAACAGGCTATATGTATCCCCTCAACACTCTTTTTCTCGTTTCAATTGACAACTTTTTATTGGTCAGAATGTTTTTCATCTTGCTAAAGGATACTTTCGCCATGGCGATTCTTGTTCTAATCTCTTCAAGGCATCTCCCATCAGATGTTATGACTGTTCCGAGATAATTACACTGTTGAAAGAGAAAGGTAATGCACACGCAAAATTCAGTCCAGCACTACTGGAAGCAGTGTGTATGGACTACGTTTAAGTACAAAGCGAGCGAGCGCATGAAAAGGAAAAAAAAGATACATGGAGAGAGCGAGAATGACAAGAAAGAAAGAGGAGAGAGAGAGAGAGAGAGAGAGAGAGAGAGAGAGAGAGAGAGAGAGAGAGAGAGAGAGAGAGACACTAATTACGTATAAGAATATGTGTGTATATCACTTCTTCTTCTTCTTCTTTTTGTTCTCCTCCTCCTCCTTCTTCTTCTTCTTCTTCTTCTTCTTCTTCTTCTTCTTCTTCTTCTTCTTCTTCTTCTTCTTCTTCTTCTTCTTCTTCTTCTTCTTCTTCTTCTTCTTCTTCTTCTTCTTCTTCTTCTTCTTCTTCTTCTTCTTCTGTCTGTCTGTCTGTCTGTCTGTCTGTCTGTCTGTTGGCCTGCCTGCCTGTCTGTCTGTCTGTCTGTCTGTCTGTCTGTCTGTCTGTCTGTCTGTCTGTCTGTCTGTCTCCTCTCCGTGACTCTAATTCTCTCTATGTGTGTTTATACGTGTGCGTGTGTATATTTGTGTAACCTCTGTTCTGTCTTTCTACTCTCTCACTCTCTCTCTCTCTCTCTCTCTCTCTCTCTCTCTCTCTCTCTCTCTCTGTTTCTCTACTATGTATATGTCTTTATTTATTTGCTTTTCACATCTTCTTTCCTTTTCTTCACTCTCGCTCTCTATGTATGTATCTGTGTGTGTGTGTGTGTGTGTGTGTGTGTGTGTGTGCGTGCGTGTGTGTGTGCGTGCGCTCGCGCACGCTATTTAAGTTGCATACACGCTGAATAAACCCAACATACATGTTTGTCATGTCTGGTCTCTAGAACAAGTCAACTGCAAACTCTTGAACCATACATGCCACGAATGCTCATCTCGGGCAGACGTGCCATACATCCTCCCAATAACCTTATTTATGTACAGGATCGGAGTTAAAATTATAGCATTTGCTGATGACTCAGCTAAAAGTGTGCACACGAAGCGATGATTAAATTATGGCTGCCTGGCATTCTAACCTCCCTGATTACCATCATTTCACTGTGGTTATTACCATTTGGCCATACACATTTCACCATGGCCTGAGAGCAGGTGGTGGTCATTTGACACGAGGGAACAACAGAACTTAATAAGGAAAGCAAAATACGCTGTAATTCGTTAAGAGGTCGTGTGAGGATCCAGGGGATGTGACAATATTGTTTTGGGAAAATGCCACGTGCATATAGAGAGTTGAAAAACAACATAATATAATATAAGGAAGATTATACTACATAGATAATTAAGTAGCCGTTTGTAAACATTCTACCTACATACATATTTACCAGCCTCTCTGTTTACCTACCCACGGGACAGCATGTACATCTAACAGGTTATTTACCTAGAGAGCTACTTAGTATCATAGGTCTATATTTTCGTCGATATCCCTGCCTGCCTTCCCTCCCTATCAAATTATCTACCTATATACATCTACCTATCTGTCTGTCTGTCTATCTGTCTATTAAATGTCTGTCTGTCTGTCTGTCTGTCTGTCTGTCTGTCTGTCTGTCTGTCTGTCTGTCTGTCTGTCTGTTTGTCTGTCTGTCTGTCTGTCTGTCTGTCTGTCTGTCTGTCTGTCTGTCTGTGGGCAGTATGTTAGACATGATCAATTCATAACACGTTGAAATATATTTCGCTCGTTCATTCATTCGTTATGTCTGTCTGTGTATCTTTCTGCCTGTCCTTTCGTCAGTCCGTCTGTCTGTCAGACTGTCGGTCGATCACACCTGCAATCTATCTGTCCATCCATCAGTCTAGTCTGTCCATCTATTGACAGATCATCTATACACCTGTTTGTCTCTCTGCCTTTTGTCTATGTGTCATTCTTTTCACCCGCACTGTTTACCCATCTTCCTCTCTCCTTTACTCTTCCGATGCTTGCCTGTCTGCTTCTTATCTTCCCATTCTCCTCCCCCCTCACCCCCTCGTGGCTGTCTGAACAGCAGGCTCTCATATTAAATTGCTTACAACGACATAACACACTCCATCACAACTTCCTGCTTATAAACATAAACTTACGTAATATGACACCATAAGTCCCGCCCTCATTGTTACATTACTGGTTGACGGATAACCGATTCCAGCATCGAGTACACAATTCCCATAGGATACACTTGGTAAATAGGAAACAGTACATACATAATGAATTTGTTGCTTAACCACGTCTAGACAGATTGCGCCTATTTTATACTGACTGGCACTTTGCACGTTTTGATTGACCATTGTTTGTAAAATATAGTTATACCTCTCCATAACTCCATAAGCCTGGGATGAGCCGGAACAAGACAAGCTGCAGAAGCTGCCGAATCAGCAAAGCAATGCTCTAACTGTCCGCCTATCGGAGCTTCTATCCTAGACCAATTGCCTACCTAGGCTTAGGGCCTGGTCTGCCCTGCCATGACATTAAGCCTTTGGGTTACATTTACTAGCACTAGGGGAAGGCTCGTACTCTCTTAATTGCAGTACCCGCAAGAAGCCGTTGGCACAATGTGGGGTGTCGGGTTTGGGTGATATCTGCTCATTATTCTGCGCTAACGGAAAACAAATCGTGCCGTCTACTGTCATAGGGTAGGGTAGGTCAATCATATCTGACTAAGACCTGACAAGCATACCGAATACAGAATGGTCAATACACAATCTACAGCGACCACACAAGCATATAATTAAATTGTACGAAAATTTAAGTGATAGTCATCTCTATGAGAGACGAAATACCACAATTCAATGTCAAAGTACAGAGTACAATTCTCAAAACAGGTAAATCGTTTCAAACATCTGTGAACCTCATAATATTAGATGGAAGATGGCATACTGAGATTAGATCAAGAATCACCACGGGGAATGTAACATTTTGCAACATGGTAAAGTACTCACAAATAAAACGTAGTCCCTTGCAGTGCAACTAGTCGCACAGTGCAGTACATAAAACATATACTTCTTCTTCGTTCATCCGGAGTTTTTTTTTTCGGATGTGAATGCGTTGTGCCTGTTTACAGCAGAGCTACGTTCTTGCGCCGTTAGGCCGACACATCCGACTTCTGCGGGCATTTGTTGACCGGGTTAACCTTCCCGGGGGTTTCTTAGGACGTTTGACTCTCACTGTTGTGGTGTTATCCCCCATCCCAGCTGGTCCATATAGAACAGCCAAAGATCCTGGTCAGCCCTCAAGGGAAGGCAGGGGCAGACCATGGGCATTCCCCGCCATCCAAGGAGGCTTCCATACTTGCAGAGCCGATACATAGCGCTCTGGTACTGGGCTCACCCAAGGAATCGTCACGTCCTGCACATGGCTGCTTAGCCTCACTTCCGTATATTGGGCCTTCCGTTCACCATAGGCTGTTCTTCCGGAAACCAGAAGTATGCAGTCTGCAGATGACATCCACACAGTGAGCTTTCTATTCGGACTTTCCATGTAATGGATTTGCTATCCAAGCAATATTCCATTTCGTGCCACTAGGACACTTTTCCACCTTTTATGAAGCCCACACAGAGAGCTTTTGATTTGGACTTTCCACATAATGGATTTGCTATCCAAGCAATATTCCATTCCATGCCTCTGGGTCTTCATGCACCTTTAAATGTCAACCTGTATGTAGTTAAAGTAAGCTGCGGTCAACTTTAGCTTGTTGATATCTCCATAGAGCTTGTCCTCAAATGAAGCAGGTGTGGGCCAACATATCTTTCTCTGTTCTGCATACGTTGGGCAATCCTGCAGCAAATGTTTTGCTGTCATTTTTCCAGTTCCACAAATACATTCATCGGTATCTCCTATCTTTAGTTTATTGAACAAGTGGTATTTCAGCCTATTATGTCCTGTGCGGAGTCTGAAGATTGCTACTTGTTCTCTTCGGTCGAGTTTGTAATATGCATCATCCTTCTGATGGCCTGGATGCTCTGATTCCCATTTGGTTCTATAAGTGCTTTTTATAAACCTCTTTGCCTCATTATAGGTTATGTCTTTTTCAGGCTGTGGTAGTCGTCCGCACTCTTTTGCCAGTCTGTCAGCCTCTTCGTTTCCAGGTATACTGCAATGTGATGGGATCCACTGTATTACAACTTTTTTGGATTTCTGGCATAGACCATGGAGTGCTGCTCTTAGGTCAGTTAGTTCTGTGCTGTTATTGCTCTTCAGTATTGAGACAGCTGACTTTGCATCTGTGAAGATAGCTATTTGCTTCTCTTTATTTTCCTCCATCAGGAGCATTTCTGCTGCAGTTTTCAGAGCCTCTACCTCCGCTTTGAAGTTACTTGAAAATTTTCCAGTTGCCATTGAATGTGTTTTTTTCGCTCCATTTTTTAAATTTAGGAGAATTCCTCCTCCTCCATTCTCTACGAATTTTTGGCTGATCCATCTGTACATGCATGGGTCCAATTCCTGCTTGAGTAATGTTCTTTTATGTAGTTTAGGGTTATTTCTCTTCTTTCGGTTTCATGCTGAGTGTTCTTTTTCTCAATACCAGGAATGTTTTCTATCATCTCAGGCAGTTGCTGCTGTCTCCAAGCTGGGAACTTGTGTGCATTGTATATGGGCTTGACTGTTGATATGTTAAGTATAGGATCTGCCCTAATCCTTCGTTTTGCAGTTTCTACAAAGTTGCTACGCTTCAGTCTTCCCTTTCCAAAACCATTAAATCTGTTGTACATAGGGTGGTCTGTCAATCTTCTAAATTTTTCTGCTTGTTGCTGGGCTCTGCTATCTCTTCTATCCTGCATTGGTTGTAAACAAGTGATCTTTTCGAGTTCATTAATAGGCGTTGTCTTCAGGCTTCCAGTTATGATTCGCATTCCTTGGTTTTGGACTCTGCTTATTTTGTTAAAGTTTGACTTAGCTGCTGTTGCCCAAGCTGCAATGCCATATTCCAGTACTGGCCTCACCCGTCCAGTATATAACTTCTTGAGAACTTTCTCATCTGTTCCCCACGTTGTACCAGCAAGCTTTTTCATGATTGCCATTCTCTGCCTTGCTCTTGTTCGATTTTTCTCAACCTGTGTCTTCCATGTCAGGCGACGATCAAAGGTGACTTCTAGATAGTTTGGATTTTCTTCATGGCGCAATATTTTTCCATTCAATACCAGCTTAGGTTGCTGAGTTTTATTTGAGAGGGAGAACATTGTGCATGTTGTTTTCTCCTCACTTATCTTCACTAGCCATGATTTTGACCAGTCCTCTAGCGCTAATAAGGCTTGCTGTATTCTGCTGTTAGCTGTACTAATATATTCTTCAGATGTCCATATGGCTAGGTCATCTGCAAAGGAGGATGTGTGTACTCTGGCTGGAAAATTTTCTGTGATGTCATTTATATATGCTAGGAATAATGTTGGTGAAAGAACTCCTCGTTGGGGGACACCTTGCTCCAGCAGCATCATTTTGCTTGTTTGTCCTTGTACTTTTGTCCTGGCAGTTCTGTTCTCAAGGTAGTGGCTGATCCATTTATACATTTTTCCACAAACATGCATGTTTTGCAGTTTTACTTTCAGTCCTTCCTTCCATACTTTATCAAATGCTTTTTCTAAATCTATCCAGACTGCTAGTGTGTGCTTTTTCTCTTGGAAGGCATCCTCTATTTCCTGAGCTATATAGGTTATTTGATCTTCAGTGGATCTGTACTTTCTGAATCCTGCTTGGTGTGGTGTTAAGAGTTTGTTTTCTTCCAGATGCCATGTTAGCCTGCCATTGAAAATGCGTTCCATTAATTTTCCTACACAGCTAAGTAGACTGATAGGTCGATAGCCATTTGGTTCTTCCAGGTCTTTTCCTTTCTTTGGGACTGGTATTTGTATAGCTTCCTTCCATGCCTGTGGGACTATTCCTCTCTTCCAGCTGTTATTTAGGACTGCTAGTAGTTTCTTCTTTGCCTTGGTGCCTAGTCCTATTAGCATTTCATTTGTGATTCCATCCTTTCCTGGTGATTTCTTCTTTTTTAGGGTATTCATTGCCTGTTCCATTTCTTCCATTGTTAGATTTGCCATCATATATTCTGCTGCTGTCTCTGTATTTCTATGATGTATCTGTTTGTCTTTGATTGCTTTCTTCTGTTCGGTTGTAATATCAATGTGGTTTGCATTTGCATAGTGTTCCATTAGTGCATTTGCAGCCTTTTTTCCTGTAAGCAAGGCATTTCCTTGTTTAATTGTTATTTGTTTGTTTCTAGGTCCTTCATTGTTCATGGCTTTCACTAGTTTCCATAGTTTGTTTCCATCCCTGTCAAAATTCAGGTTTTCTGTTTTTTCCCTCCAACAATCTCTTGTTGTTTGATTTACTGTTCTTTTATATTTTGCTGAGATGGCTTTGAGAGAGATATTCGCTTCAATTGTTTGTTCTCTCTCTGCTGTCTTCCTGCCATCTTCAACTTTGTCCTCCAAACTTTGTAGTTCTTCAGTCCAGTATGGTTTGTAATTTTTCCTCGCTCCTCTAGGAATGGACTCAGTGGCTGCCTGTATTATCGCTCTGTTTAGACTTTCCACCATTTGCTTTATGTTGCCATATCGTGTATTTATGTTTTCACAATATTTGTCTGTTAGTATGGCAAATCTGTCCCAATCTGCTCGTTTGTAATTCCAGCGGGGCAAGGGCTTTTGCTCCTGTGGAACATACTCCATATTCATTACAAGCTTGATTGGTCTGTGGTCACTACCTGCTAATTGGTCCAGCACATGGCGATCGATTTTGTGGAGGATATCTCCTGTGCAGAAAGCTAAGTCTGGAGTAGAAGTGGTAAGCCATCTTCTGGAGTAGAAGCTCGGTGTGTCATCCGCTTTGTTGAGTAGATGGAGATTTGAGTCTATTTCCCAGTCCTCCAATTCATCTCCTCTTTTGTCAGTATCTGGGTATCCCCATCTTTCTGAACGGCTATTAAAGTCTCCGACAATAATGCAGTTTGTGTCAGTTATTTTCATGTTTGAGAGTGTAAGGTACTTATCTGCTGGGCTATACAGATTGTAGATTCTTATTTTCACGTCCTTTATTATTATATCAACACCTATAATTTCCGTTTGGTTGTCAGAGATCACAGATACTTCGCTGCAAGGTATTGTATTTCGTGTAAGTATTAGAACTCCTCCTTTGTGTCCTTCGCGGTCGAAACGTGTGGCCTGATATCCTCTGACTGAGAATCTGTGATTGGCGTTGAGGTGTGTCTCTTGAATGCATGCCACATCTATTCTATCTTTATGAAGACGCTGTGTTAGGGAGTCTTTCTTCTTGTAAACTCCTTCGGCATTCCACTGTAGTATGTTGAGTGACCGGGGTATTTGGTCAATAGCTCTTAACCTACTCCTCTGTGCCTTGACTCCACAGCACAGGGGAAGGTGACCACCAGTAGTCATGGGTGGACCCCCTCGAGGCAGGGGGCCCGGCACTATCGCCGCCTGATGGGACTTCACGGGATTAGCACCATAACGATTAATTTTGATTTGTGACATCATAAATTAAGTTACGTTGCACTGCTTTGTCAAGCCTGTGGCTCAGTACATCCGATTTCGACAAGCATTTATTCGGGATGCTTTCCCTAGCCTTTGACTGTCCCCAGTCTACCTACAAGGCAGCAGGTTTTACGTTGCACTGCTTTGTCAAGCCTGTGGCTCAGTACATCCGATTTCGACAAGCATTTATTCGGGATGCTTTCCCTAGCCTTTGACTGTCCCCAGTCTACTTACAAGGCAGCAGGTTTGTGTGTCTCTTCGTCTGGTCCCTCTCCCTTGACCTGTCCGACATGGGTGGCCCTACCAGTATCTGTGCTACCGTCGGCATAGCTCTTGGGGTCATTGGGACGCACAAGCCCCTCTACCTCGTCACGGTGGACACACAGCAGAGGGGATAAAACATATACTAGTTAATGCCTGTGAGGCGTAACCAATAAGCAGACAGCAACACAAGTAAAAATATGATGGCTGTAGAGATATGTCAAATGTCCCATGTCCAATAAATGTCGTTGCTATCAACCATATGTCGATGTTGTCAGCAGTTATACATTCAGTAATTTACCAGTGCTTTGTGAACGAGAAGTCAACATTGAACTCCCACTAAGTGTCGTTGTAAGGGTTGAACCGCCTACATCTCCATCGTCGAACCGGAAGTTTCAGAGCGACCGCTCTTATCCTTTTGACGATGTCGAGGTTACTAGGGAAACTGAGGAGAATACCTGTGATATACAGGCCTAAGACATTTCCTGTTACCCATTTTAAGCTTGGTCGTAGAGGAAGCCCAGGTGTATTATAAAACCAAATTCGAACCAACCCCAGTGCGGATGGAACCATCGACCACCGTCACGACAGGCCAGTGGCTAGCCTCTACTGTACTGCGGCTCCCGGTATCTTCTTAGCGAGATGGATCACATATGGATATGTCCAAAGTGCTGTGACGTGTATCTTTGATGAAATTTTTAGACAGTTAACACCAGGTGTTGGTGATTTCCGATATCATCATCATCATCATCATCATCATTTTCATCATTATCATCATCATCATGTCTCTCCACAAATTGTGATCTCCTATGTCATGGATCAATTCGTGAGTTGACTCTCTTCCGTGAAATAACACAAGACTGTCAATAATCTTTTCACGCTATCTTCCTCTATCTCTCTTTCCGCAAATCTTTCCGGTTGTCACAGCATGTTCCAATTTTTGTCTTCTCATAAGGTGGTCAAAGAAAAAAAAAAAAACGAGGACTGCCTCTTTCTGACGTTTGTGATAAGTGTCTTTGCGACTCAGCTTCCCTTAAAACATCCTGATTGCTCTTTTTGGCTATCCAACTAATTTTCAGCATTCTTCTATAAAACGACATCTCCAAAGCTGCCAGGGATTTTTTCGCAGGCGTATGTCAAAACTGGTTCTATGTAACATGCAAGAACTCTTTTCCTGACTTTCAAGGACAGCGACTTATTGCACAAAAAGTTCTCCATTGATAGAATGCAGTTTTTGCTTGTCCTATTCTGCTCTGTATCTCAGTGATGCATCTTTCATCTGATATTATCCATGGTATATAGTAATATATACATACATGGTATATAGTCATATATACATACATGGTATATAGTAATATATATATAATAAACACTAAAAGACTCTTTTACGCGTCTTGAAGCATATTTGGCATGTGTTGCTAGAGCCATCATTTTTGAGACCTATGGGCGCTAGTTGGCTCACGTGGCCTGTATCACACCGATCTCTTTTACTTCCCTTGATATTTTCTGGTACCCATTTTAGGTTGAGAGGAAGTGGAAGCCCAGCTAAATTACGAAAAATCTGCCTAGGTGGGGACTCCAATATATGACCACCGAGCCGGAAAGCAAGTTTGCTAGCTGCTGCATGCACTACAGTAAAAAAAATAGTTGCTTATCCTTTACAGGACGTTGCAGTCAACCCCAGAATTGTTTGGCTTTTCGTGATTCCCGGGCACGTTTTTCATTGCCTTCTCAACGACCGGCTTTCATACCATTTCATAAGAAACCAATGTAAGGCGGTTTGGTGCCAAATCGCCCACAGCTGTGTTTCAAACTGCGTCTGTAACGCCTTCGCCGCGGAACGGGCACTACCGTGTTCTCTGTTGAATTAAATATATTACACATGCCGAAGCCTAGGATAGTCTTATACAAAACAAGCTTACCGTACTCTGCAGCTCAGCTGTGGAACAATCTTACACAAGACATCAAAGACATCATCAATCCCTATACATATAATCGCAAATTATTAGAACACTATTTCAGTACGGATTACCTTCCCCCTTAATAATAGAAGTAATAATAATAATAATAATAATAATAATAATAATAATAATAACAATAATAAAAACCTAGTGTAACAGCCAATCCCCTTGTGGTAGGCCGGTATATTCATCATAGCTAATAACAAGTGCCGCCACACCAGTCATTACTATTACTGAGACGTGTAGTATTGATTTTTCATTTTCCCCATGCCTTTATAATGCATATCTTTTACATTGTTGCCGTTTTCAGTTTGCCTTGAATGATGGGTGAACGATATAATGTATGAAAGAGGGTGATAGAAGGGCAGAATGTAAGACGGGCCTGCGTGCCCAATTCTTACCCCTTAGAAAATAAAGTTTTGATGTTGTTGTTTGTTTGTTGTTGTTGAATGAAGTGTTATCTAATTCCTCCCAAGCAGCAAGTACTCACTTTGCGACACCTGACAGAGTCGCAGGCCACCAACATTATATGGCCAGTTATAGCTCATACATGATATTTCCGGCGATTACCACCTCTCACGGCTTATTTACAGCGACATCTATAGGTTTCAACAAATAGTTATGCTGTCTGGAACTATGACCTGATCATATGTGATTAGGATATGAAATGTATCCTTGTAATTATTTTCAGCTCTAAAAAAGATGTGAATTGGAGAACATGTTATACTGCAACTTAAAAGCCCTTGGAATCAAATCAGTGTCGACTCTGTGGATTTTTCCAAAGCATGAAAAGGATGGTTAATAACTCCTCTAAATTGACTCTGCTCAGGCTTAATTTCAACATAAGATGCACCAACCAAACAATATTTATAGCATATCGCCATTTGGCACAGCACATGCTGATGATCCATTTTTTTTTCGGGACCGGAACGTACTTGTTTGCAAAAAGTGAATCTTGAATCCTGGAGACTGATCAACTTAGCACTTTACCAGTAAGCTACCTGAGTGGCAATCGGCGTGGAAGAAAGGATTAACCCTAGAACTAAGAAGAAGTCCAAATGGACCCCGGTGTAAACTTTCACTTTCTCTACTTTTCTTAAATTTGCTTTAATATGTGCATTGAAAACTGTTTAGTTTTAACTATATTAAGTTGTTGGGTCCGCATGGACCACTGTGGTAACCGGTGTTATTAAAATCTCCTAGTAGTTCTATGGTTAAATAGTTAGTTAGTTATTAAAATATTCTCATAATTCTAGGGTTAAATAGCTTGTTAGTTAGTTAATTATTTACTAAAGTACCATGGTAGTTCTACTGTTAAATAGTTCGTTTGTCAATTGGATAATTATTTACTAAAATATCCCTGTAGTTCTAGGGTTAAAGCGCTTGCGCTTGATGGTGTGGTAGTGGGTTCAAGCCTCACACCGGTGAGTTGGATTTAAATGTTGACTTCTCGTCCTTGACTTTGTGACGTATATTGCAAGTACCACAGAAGTTGAAGTGGGCTAGCCTGAAGACGAGGGAAACTGGTAATAGAGAACGTTAGACCACACGTTATATAAAGATATGCTTGACCACGTTATGAAACGACAAACACTGGAACATGTGACAACCGGAAAGATTTTATGGAAAGAGAGATAGAGGAAGACAACGTGAGAAGATTTTTGACAGTCTTGTGTCATGGCACAGAAGGAAGTCAGTTGATCCATGACGTAGGTGATCGTAATTTGTGGAGAGGCATGATCGCCCACACCAGCCGGCAAGGCACTGGGTTATGATGAGACCACACGCAAATGTCTGCCCCGTGCACTCGCAAATAGTAGCAACTACAGGTAGTCGCAGCACGCGTGTGGTCTACGTTTGAATTCAAAACCAGAGAACTCAACACCTGTTTATCACGGACTACTTTACTAGTAACTTAGCGAATTGTGAGACGGGCTGTTTTATAATTCCCTGGATATTCCGAATTGAGCTGGGGGAGATTTGGAAGCGACGTCAAACCAGTCTTGCTTGTCCCGTGCGTGACGTAGCCATCAACTTCAAATTGATTTTCTCCTACATTTTACTTTCAGTAATGACAAACCACTAAACTAGACTTGCTTAGTTCATCACAAACAGCCAATACATGATGGGGTTGATTGCAACATTCTGTGAAGGACATGCAATTAACTTTTAACTTTACTAGTAAAGTAAACCATCTGATTGTTACGGCTGCTAAATACCTCCCCATAAAATGCCTCCCGTTAGGTAAGGTTTAGAAATTGTCTGTTGAATATATGAAAGCACCCTATAAATGGAGTACTATAAACAAGCTCAAGTTAAGGGCTATAACATGACGCCAATAAATTGTGCTTTCCACATAAACTATATTGTAAGTAATCGCCTCGTCTGTGCGAGATTTCTGACTTGACTCGCGACTTGGGAGACTTAGTGTCGATACTAGACCACCAGCTGAGAAAAGTTGATGTAGAAGTGAACCCAAGCATGTATTTGCTTCCAGCTCCAATGGTCTGGCTGATTTAATATCAGCAAGTTGTTATATCAGATGTAGGGAGGATTTCAACTGAATGGTAAACAAACAGACGGATTCATAACAATGTTGACTTTTTCTCCAGGTGTTAACGGGTGCCTGTGGCCTAGGTGTTAGTGAGACACGCAGTTTGTTGTTGTTGCTGTTTGTCCATCAAGAATGATGATGACCATTCATTTAATCCAGTGGGGTTGAAAGTATGGAGCTGTGAGTTATAAGATGGCAGGATGACTTGCGCGATGAATTGGATTAAAGTGAGGAAGAGCTGCGCAATTCGTCGACCTCACTCTCTCGCCTGAGTCCATCTGAATCCAGTGGCAAGACAAGTCAAGACGACTGGAGACGAATACAGGTGCAGTGGATGACCAGGGCGCTTTACGTGCCTTGCCGTGCTCATTACGTTCCACAACGCTTTGCAGGTAAACGCCGTCTTGCCCGTTGAATCAGGAATGATTTCTTCCGCGTAGTCTGCCGGATCCTGTCTTCACATGCTGGGTATGTTCACCGCTTGGTTCGATACCAAATCGGCTACCCGCGCCTGATTTAGCCAGCCTCTCACAGCTGTTGCCCGAGGGGGGGAGGGAGGGTGGCCGCTGTCGCATGCTGACAGCTACTAGGAGCCACAGGCGTGAGCTGGGTGTCAGGCTTGAACCAGTGGGGGGGGGGGGGGGGGGTCCTCAAAAGGACATGAGAGTCATCCTTACCAAAGGAAGGTACCACGCAGTTTAATCATTCGCCGGCATGCAGGGTAGGGGGTTCTTCTTCATCTTCTGCGTTCATCCGAAGAATTTTTTTTCAGACGTGATTGCGTTGTGCATGTCTACAGCAGAACTGCGTTCTTGCGCCGTTAAGCCGACACATCCGACTTCTGCGGGTGTTTGTTGACCGGGTTAACCTTTCCGGGTGGGTAGATGGTTCGACATGAGTTGTTGGCGATTTGGAAGCAGACCGGTTGCGCGTACTTCCATGCGTGAGATGTCGGCCGTTCTGAAATCAATGGCAAGTTACTGAACTAGCTTTGCAAAGGAAATCACACAAAAATAATACATTATGGGGTTGATTGCAAGAAGTCACTTACTTATCACGGTGCTTGAAACCACCTGATTATCACCTTACCCTTTGCTAGTAAACCACCTGATTACCATACCTATAGATCACCTTTCTATAAAATACTGCCCATAAAGCAAGGTTTAGGAATTATCAGTTCAAGATATGAAAGCACTCTATAAATAAAGTACTATACACAAGCTATAAAATGACGCCAATAAATTGTGCTGTTCACATAAATTATATTATGAGTAATCCAGTGCGAGATTGTCTGTGCGAGATTTCCGACTTGACTCGCGACCTGGGAGACTTAGTGTCCATACTTAGACCACCAGCTGAGAAAAGCTGATGAAGAAGGCAACCCAAGCATGTATTTACTTCCAGCTCCAATGGCCTGGGTAATTTAATATCAACAACGGGTTTTCAAATCTAAGGAGTCGCTGAACAGTAAACAAACAACCGGACTCACAACAATAAGAACTTATCTACACATGTCAACTGGAGTCTGTGGCTTAGAGGTGCAGTTTCGTGATTCCAAGACACGCCCAGTGGAGGGTTCGAAATCAACCAGGGGAAACTCGGAAGTAGACCGCTTTGTGGTGATTTCGATTGAATGAGGTGTCGGTCGTTCGAAAATCAATGCAAACTACTGAACTAAAAATTGCCTGATAAATCACAAACAGTCAATTAATACAGGGGACGATTGCAACATCCTCTAAGGGACATAACGTTCACGTTTTAATACACCCGTTAATAATCTATAGAACATTCTAGAAAGTGTATGTCACCCATTATTATGACGCTGAGTAGACCCCAGGTTAACAAACCAAATTCAACGAATACACACGTTCATGTACCTACATAAACACAAGCTCAACGAATCCATGTATAGTTAATGAATATTAGAGAAAGTGAGAGTTTGCAAAAGGCACTTAAATGGAATGCGATTAAGTGTGTGTGTATGTGCGCGCGCGCGTGCGTGCGAGCGTGCGTGTGCCCCGAAAAATTTTCCCGCTATATGTATTTGATTTATTCCATTCGATTTCACCATTATCCCTACCCCGTTCAACTTCACGAAGAAGTTATAGTTAGGGTCCATCACCAGGTCAGAATGATAATCCTGTGATTGACACCCTCAAATGCAGCTGCCCACGGTTTTATCCTCAGAGGCTTATTAATCCAAAGGTGATTGTTGTCCATATGGGGTAATGGACTCATTATTATATTATTTGATGTAATAATATCATCACATTTTATAGACCAGGGAGCAAGGAGAAATAGCTGGTCAATCTCTCCCTCACTGTGACGATCAACAGTCCACACATTGAACCCTCGTCCTGCAATACTCACGATATTACTAGCGAAATTCGCTGTCACCTTCACTAGCACGCCCTCTCACGTGGTTACAATCACAACAGTTATGTGAATCTTATAACGGCAATTCTAGATTTCTTTCTATTTTCGGCTGGTTTGTATGGGGTCAGCACCTGATTAAACACGAAGACAAGTGACTCTAACATGTTGATATGAGAGGTTGTAAAGGATCTCTTCAGCACAGCTGCTAAGATTCCCACAGATAACCGCTGTCCCCATTCAAACAAGCGTTAAGTTTGTATTAAAGTAGGGAGTAGGGACTATTCACACACAATGCCCTGTTGTCTGGGGTAGTAACTTTAAGTCGCATTTAACACTAATCTCGCCAGTTTATTCAGCATAACCAGACTATGTTAACATCAACCGTTATCGCCATCGTCTGTACACATACGTGCACACATACGTGTGTACGATCGTCTGTACACATGCCTGCACACATACGTGTGTACGATCGTCTGAACACATGCTGAAACACATATTGTGTACGATCGCCTTTACACATTCGTGCACACATACGTATGTACGATCATCTATACACATACGTGCATACATACGTGTGTACGATCGTCTGTACACATACATGCACACATACGTGTGTACGATCGTCTGTACACATGCCTGCACACGTACGTGTGTACGATCGTCTGTACACATGCCTGCACACGTACGTGTGTACGATCGTCTGTACACATGCGTGCACACATACATGAGCACCATCGTCCGTACACATACATGCACACATAGGTGTTCAACATCACCTGTAGACAAAAGAAGGCAAACATCGTTCAGGAAGGTAATCTACAGGTGGGTAGATAGAGGACAGGGCCATAGATCAAAACTGCCTAGGTGAGGTATTTACTACACACATACACACTCACACACAAAGACACACACATACACACACACACACACACTCACACACACACCACACTGACCTCTGAGTTACAGAAGTGCGTAATTAGGCGTGGCTCTCTTCCCTCGAGGAAGAAAATAGAGGAAGAAGACGAAGAAGGAGGAGGTGTAGCAGGACAAAGTAAGAAGAGGCAGAGGAGGAACAGAGAGGGGTGGGTTGGAGAAGGACGAGAAGGGAACTGGGCAGGAGGAAGAAGTAGAAGAAACAGCAAAAGGACAAAAGAAGAGGAGGAGGGAAAGAGGAGGCGGAGAAGGGAATTGATGAAGAAGAAGAAGAAGAAGAAGAAGAAGAAGAAGAAGAAGAAGAAGAAGAAGAAGAAGAAGAAGAAGAAGAAGAAGAAGAAGAAGAAGAAGAAGAAGAAGAAGAAGAAGAAGAAGAAGAAGAAGAATCAATACGAAGTCTGTAGGATAATAGAATTTAATTTTTAAAAACAAGACTATCTTTATTTAAGGCAACTATTGTAGCAAACATATTAAAGCAGGTTAAAGTAACTATTGTCTGGGACAGACGCAACTAAAATAACTACTCCGCCCACCAGAACAACAACAGAATTGCTAGTTTATGGGTTAGAAACGTTTTAGTTGCCAGTTGATTCATTTCACCAAGTGCTGCACCAAGAGCGTCCTTCAAGTCCCAAACATTTGACAAGTCAAGGCCGTTGGCTCTTTTGGGAGAATTGTCAACGAGCACTTCAACTTTGACAAGAACACTTTATGTGTGAAAGCCAGACAGTGGGAACTGCACAGGCGTCCTACTTTAACAAGTATACGGATTTGAACTCATTCTATGCCGGATAAATGAACTTATATTGTGATGTTATCCATTGAAACCAGTCTGTAAAAGCATATGTACAAATAAAATAAATAAATAAGTAGCGGGAAATGGAATTAGTTACCCATACAAGAATATAATTACACGTTACAAAATGTGCATTGCGGCCTGAAAGTCTTTGTCAGCATACAGAGGCAAAAGGACACTGCGCGACTCAGCTTATATATAGCACAAGTGTGATTTATTACAACTTTGACCACCGTTGTTTGTCAATCAAGAATGATTATGACCATTCATTTCATCCAGTGGGGTTGAAAGTATGGAGCCGTGAGTTCTAAGATGACTGATAAGGCCTATTTTGGCTCGAAATGTTCTTTGACATTGTGGGCAAAGAATGCCTGACGTTCCAGGAGGAGGATCTCCTGCAGTGGTTTTTCTGTCCAGCCTTTTCGTCACAGCTCTTGCAGTCCTGGTTGCTTCACAAGTGACGGCACCCTTGCACACTGATGAAGGCCACGAATTTCGGTCTTTGGCAGCGGTCTCACAGGTGTCATGGTGAATTAAGTTGGATGAAGAATGACTTGCGCGATGAATTGGATTAAAGTGAGGAAGAGCTGCGCAATTCATCTACCTCACTCTTTAGCCTGAGTTCATTTGAGTCCAGTGGAGAGACAAGTCAAGACCACTGGAGACGAATACAAGTGCAGTCGATGACCAGGGCGCTCTGCGTGCCTTGCCGTGCTCATTACGTTCCACAACGCTTTGCAGGTAAACGCCGTCTTGTCTGTTAAATCATCAATGATGTCTTCCGCGCAGTCTGCCGCATCTCATCATCACATGCTGGGTAGGCATATCCTAGTTCACCGATTACTTTGACACCAAATCGGTTACCTACTCTTGGCTTAGCCAGCGTGTCCCAGCTGTTGCCCGGTGAGTGGCCGCTGTCGCATGCTAACAGCTACTAGGAGCCACAGGCATATTCAGCAGCCACTTATTGCTGCGGGGGTCTTTACTTGCCTTCTCCGACTCCTATATTCCCAGCCCGAGAACAATAATGCGGCCTGATTCCAGGACCACCAGACGCAGCTGCAATACGGTTTAGTCACGTCTAGTTTCATCATTATGTTCCCTTCCAGCTGGCGTAGGCGTTCATGTCTCTCCACAGATCTCGGTCTTTGGTGTTCTGGTTCAACTCTGCTGATGATACTTCTCCGTACCACCGTCTCAGTCCATTCAGCGTCATTTCTCTTGGTTTGCCTCTGCCTCTCTTCTGATTGATCTTTCCAGTTGTCACGATATTCTCTCTTATTTTACGACCAAAGAAAGCTGTTTGCCTTTTTCTTATTATTGTATATAATGTTCTAGTTTCATTAGCCTCTTCCAGGCAATCGTTTTCAAGTCTAGTTTACAGACCCTAACGCAAGCAGTCAAGCCATGAGCTACTGACTACACGCAGCTTTTACCGCGGAAAACATGACTTACTGCACTTTTATTAGCGTCCTTGAGTTTAGTTGAGTTGACTTGAGTTAAGTTGAGTTGAGAGTTAAGAACCGACATCACTAGATTAAGGACATTCCCATACGTGCTCCGTTCCCTCGTTCAACAGCTAGCCAAGAGTCGTACTACTAATCGTTCCCACCGCTATCTGATTTAACGTTATTCTGGTCTTCCCTCTCAGTTTTGAGATTCTCCCAGAACCCCTGCCGATCCCACGCAATCTCATTCTTTCCATATATGGGTTTTCAATCTGTCTCCTCCGCCTTCTCCACCTGCTCCCACAAGCGCACGATCACCTCCCCCTTGTCCATAGGCAATTTACCACCAAGGGGTGCATTCCCTGCTAGCCTATCAGCCTGTTCATTCCCCCGCACCCCCGCATTGCCAGGGTAAAATATCCATACAATTCTCACAATCCGTGACCTCTGAAACGACAATAGCCATTCCACACGAAGCAGTCCTTTCTCCACCTTATTAAGCATACTCTTTGAATCTGTAATGCATACAATGTGTTGTTGCAGTAGTCTCCTCTAACCAACGGAATGCCGCTGTTACTGCTTCCACCTCCATTCTTATGCTGGACGTCGTAATCTCATATGCCAGACCCTCCTACTTCAAGATTCGTTCATTAGCCTTTTGCAATATAACCCTAACCACTACGTCTGTTTCTCACCACTGTCCCATCGGCGTAGATGACTATGTCACATTGATGTGTGTTACTCTGGATCAGTTGTTGCACCTCAAACTCAGTCTATCCCCGGGAAGGTTAACCCGGTCAACAAATGCCCACATAGTCGGATGTGTCGACCTAACGGCGCAGGAACACAGATCTGCTGTAAACAGGCACAACGCAAACACGTCCGAAAAAGAAAAAAAAACTCCGGATGAATGGAAAAGAGGAAGAAGAAGAAACTCAGTTTATAACGCGATATTAACACAGAGGTCTCAATGCGGAATGGGAAGAATAAGTAGAATTCTATACCAAAGTAATACAGCCATGGAGATAAATGGAGTCTGCTGAATGATATGATCACCATTATGTGCCTTGCCTATAAGCCATGATTGGGTATCTGGTACAATAACTACAATCTTGGGCCAGGTCTCTATTCGTGTATCCATTATGTCATGTGGCACAGAAATCCAGTTAAGTATATATGCATCATCCCCTTGTAACCACCGCTGTGCATAGGGGATCGTTTAACCATTCCTCGACATACCGAGCCTGAGTTTCGGAATCAGCTATGGGCGATGTGGAAGTGAAGTAATTAGTTGCATATTCTTTACAGAACGTCACAATTAAACCCCAGCAATTTGTGGCTGTTTGTGTTTACGTGCAGTAGTTGGCCATTGCTTTCTGAGCGACTGACACTCATACCATTGTATGAAAATCATTGCAAGGCGGTCTGCTGCTAAATCGCCCGCCGCTGATTCGAACGCGGTATTTGGGATTTTGAATTGTGTCCTAACACAGCATGAAACCGAAAGAAGAGAAATAACCCTAAACTACATAAAAGAACATTACCCAAGCAGCAATTGGACCCATGCATATACAAATGGATCAGCCAAAAATTCAGTAGAGAATGGAGGAGGAGGAATTCTCCTAAATTTAAAAAATGGAGTGAAAAAAACACATTCAGTGGCAACTGGAAAGTTCTCAAGTAACTTCAAAGCGGAGGTAGAGGCTCTGAAAACTGCAGCAGAAATGCTCTCGATGGAGGAAAATAAAGAGAAGCAAATAGCTATCTTCACAGATGCAAAGTCAGCTGTCTCAATACTGAAGAGCAATAACAGCACAGAAATAGCTGACCTAAGAGCAGCACTCCATGGCCTATGCCAGAAATCAAAAAAAGTTGTAATACAGTGGATCCCATCACATTGCAGTATACCTGGAAATGAAGAGGCTGACAGACTGGCAAAAGAGGGCGGACGACTACCACAGCCTGACATAGACATAACCTATAATGAGGCAAAGAGGTTGATAAAAAGCACTTATAGAACCAAATGGGAATCAGAGCATCCAGGCCACCAGAAGGATGATGCATATTACAAACTCGACCGAAGAGAACAAGTAGCAATCTTCAGACTCCGCACAGGACATAGGCTGAAATACCACTTGTTCAACAAACTAAAGATAGGAGATACAGATGAATGTAATTGTGGAACTGGTAAAATGACAGCTAAACATTTGCTGCAAGAGTGCCCAATATATGCAGAACAGAGAAAGATATTTTGGCCCACACCTGCTTCATTCGAGGACAAGCTCTATGGAGATATCAACAAGCTCAAGTCGACTGCAGCTTACTTTAACTGTATTCAGGTTGACATTTAAATATACATGAAGAAGTATTTAGACTGCCACACTTCATACCACAGGCATGTCGGTTACACAAGCCTCCCAGAGGCATGAAATGGAATATTGCTTGGATAGCAAATCCATTACGTGGAAAGTCCGAATCGAAAGCTCACTGTGTGGGCTTCATAAAAGGTGGTAAAAGTGTCCTAGTGGCACAAAATGGAATATTGCTTGGATAGCAAATACATTACGTGGAAAGTCCGAATCGAAAGCTCACTGTGTGGATGTCATCTGCAAACTGCATTCTTCTGGCTTCTGGAAGAACAGCCTATGGTGAACGGAAGGCCCAATATACGGAAGTGAGGCTAAGCAGCCATGTGCAGGACGTGACGATTCCTTGGGTGAGCCCAGTACCAGAGCGCTGTGTGATGGCTCTGCAATTATGGAAGCCTCCTTGGATGGCGGGGAATGCCCATGGTCTGCCCCTGCCTTCCCTTGAGGGCCGACCAGGATGCCTTTGGCTGTTCTATATGGACCAGCTGGGATGGGGGATAACACCACAACAGTGAGAGTCTAACGTCCTAAGAAACCCTCCGGGAAGGTTAACCCGGTCAACAAATGCCCGCAGAAGTCGGATGTGTCAGCCTAACGGCGCAAGAATGCAGCTCTGCTGTAAACAGGCACAACGCAATCACGTCCGAAAAAAAAAACTCCGGATGAACGAAGAAGAAGAATTGTGTCCGTAACGACACTGCTACAGAGCCGGACAGAAAGTAGACCGTTTTGTATTGATTTTCATGGTAAGGGAGACTGGGGAGAAATGGACATAGGGGAGAAATGGACCACCCCCTCTCTGGCCCCTGGCTGTGGTGCAATGAAAGTGAAACCATAATAAGTTTGTTTTCCACATCAAACATAGTCCGAATTTTTCATTTGCCATCGACTTCCCGCACAGGTCGTTCCCACGCAAAGTTTGAAAAATTTTCTGCACTAAAGTTTCTTTTTCCAGTTCCAGACACCATCGTAAAGCAGACGCATAGTCAGGAATCAGGACAAGGTAATTACGTTAATATCTTTATTTACTTGTTATTTAAGAGTTCATATAAAAAATATAGCATATAATATTAGATTTAAGAGACTTTATGGCTGTATAGTTTAATACATTGATGGGTGAGAAATGGACCGGTTCATTTCTCCCCATGGTTCATTTCTCCCCATAGAAGAAATTGACAAGACAGTCTGTTGTTATTAAAAGTGTTGAAGATTGCATTCGAATATCAGCATTATTGATTCTTTTTAATACTGGGGTCTAAATCTAGACCAATAAAACTGGTAACAAATTTGATTTCAGTGATTTATTAAAGATGCACGCCATTCGTGCTATGATCAGTATTTCTTTGCAAATGATAGGCCTACCATTCTAAATGTTATATAATTCTGTCACTCTTTTGTTTCAGATGCCAAGATTGTACATCAGAAACACCAACAAGGGTCTCGTTACGGAGGAACGTATGAGAGAAGCTGTTAATGCTATGAAAAATGGAATGAAAGTGAGGAAAGCTGCAAGGGAGTACGGCATTGCTCGCTCTACCCTCAATAACAATCTTACAAAAGACAGAGAAGGAAATGGTCTGCCTACTAGACTCGTACCAAATTATAGGCATAGCCTTGTTTTCACAGCTAAGCAAGAAGCTGATTTTGCTAGTTACTTGAAAGATTGTGCAAGAATGTTCCATGGACTCACAACTGAAAACGTTCGTATTTTGGCGTACGAGATGGCGAAAGTCAATAACATTGCACATCCTTTAACCTGGGATGAGCAAATGATGGCAGGGAATGACTGGCTTTGTGGATTTTTGCGACGGAATCCCGAGCTGACCATAAGGCAACCTGAGGCAACATCTCTGGCTAGAGCTACAGCTTTCAACAAACATAATATTTGCACCTTCTTCAACATTGTGAAGGAAACCATTACAAAACTAAATGTGAGTGGAGCTCAAATCTACAATTTGGATGAGTCAGGTCTGACCACTGTACAGAAAGTGCCAAAATTAATTGCCCCACGAGGAGTGAAGCAAATAGGCCAGGTGACATCCAGAGAAAGAGGAGAACTGGTCACAATCTGTTGCATTGTGTCAGCTGCGGGTCACATTATCCCTCCAGTTTTTGTGTTTCCCATAAAAAATTTTAATAATTTTATGCTTGCTGGAGCACCTGAAGGTTCCCTTGGCCCTGTGAATGAATCAGGTTGGATGACCCGTGATAATTTCGTCAAAGTTATAAATCACTTCATTAAGCATTCAAGACCTTCCAAAGACTTCCCTTTGATTTTGATCTTGGACAATCACGATTCCCACATTTCATTTGAATCACTTGAACTGTGCAAGAAAAACAACATTCATGTGATCACGTTGCCACCACACACCTCATCTAAAACTCAGCCCTTGGACCGTTCAGTTTTTGGACCCATGAAGTCGGTCTACAACAATGCGTGTGATTCATGGATGATGAAAAATGTTGGGACACCACTGACAATCTATCAAGTTGCAAATCTAGGAGGCCACGCTTTTCTTAAAGCGGCAACTCCCATTAACATTCAATCAGGCTTTGCAGTGTCAGGTATTTGGCCCTTTAACGAAGATGTTTTTACAGAAGATGATTTTATGCCTTCAGAAATAACGAACAGGCCCATCAGCAAGGACAGTGAAAATGCCACTTTAGAAAGCAATGAACAGACAGGATCAGCATCTCCACATTGTGGTACCAGCACAGATCAAACTGCACAAGAATTTCATGAAAATCAGAAAGAGTGTAATGTTGAGAACCTTGTAGATGACTTGCAGGAAATATCAGGGAGTCTTCAACATAAAGCTACTTCTTCCTTTACTTCGCCTCATGTTTTCAGAGGACTACCAAAAGCTGGTCCGCGAAAAGATTCAAATAATATGAGGAAAAGAGGAAAAACTATGCTGGCTACTTCTACGCCAGAAATTGATCGAATTAGGGAAAGAGCGGCGATGAAAGAAAAGGCAGCAAAAGTTCCACCCAAAAAGGCAAAGAGACAGCTGCTGAAAGAACTTGATGTTGATTCAGATCCAGAAACTGACATTTCGTTTTGTGATGACACAGATTCTGATGTTTCATTTGGTGAAAATGAGGAGTGTACGGTTAGCTTGACTGGTGTGCATGAGGTTTTTGAAGGCCAGTGTGTGCTATGTGAATATGGAACAAAGAAGACTTGTGTTTACTATGTAGGAATTGTAAGGGGAGACATTGATGATGATGGTGATGTGTAGGTAGAGTTCTTGCGCAAGAGTGAGAAGGTTGCTGGTAAATTTGTTAAGCCTAAGGTAGAATATGTCGCCAGTGTCTCAATTACATGTATTAAAGCCCAGCTTACTAGATCTACAATCACTGGAACCACTTCTAGGACCAAAGATGGCTATGTCTTCAAAGAAAGTCTTGCAGGCATAAATGTTCGATAAAACTTTATATTAGATTAATATATCATATTAAACATTTTTACTGTCGCTTAAAATAATAAAAAAAAACTGCAAATATCCTTTTAATGATTATTTATTTCTTATAGCAATATGGATGAGTTGTTGCTGCTTCTTTTTAAAAAAGGTCAATTTCTCCCCACTATGGCCCATTGCTCCCCACGTGCTGGTCCATTTCACCCCAATGGTGGTCAATTTCTCCCCATGTTCATATACATTTTTGAAATGCATTTTGTAAAGAAACATATAGAAATAGATTGCTAAATGTTTTCCCCTTTTAAAATAAATGAATGTACAACATTTTAGTCATGGTTTTGTTATGTTTCGATAAAATCTGTTCCGGTGATGAGCAAAAATTGAAAACTACAAAATTGCTGGTCCATTTCTCCCCAGTCTCCCCTATAAGACGTCGGTGGTATAGAAAGCAATGGCAAACTACTGAGCTATAATTGCCTAGTAGATCACAAATTGCCATTACACGATGGGGTTGATTGCAATGTTCTGGCATTGACATGTAACTAACTTTAACTTCCTCTTGTTCTGGTTATCAAACAAGTTCGCCAGTACCCACTGAGTTCTCAAGTTTATTTTTCCACATAACGTGCCCATGAATATCTTAACACTTTAATCTGTATTTATTAGACGAGCCGTATCTGGTAACTGTACTTACTAGACATCAACCGCCTATGTAACGAATGCCTTCCTGAACATATTGCATTACCTTCACAATCTGGCATTGCTGTCCCGACAATCGTCTAGACAACAGATAGTATGACAGTGTTCAAGATACGGGCGGTTCAAACAGAGATTTCATCCGGCCGCCTGCAGGGTTATGAGTCAAAGCTTCACGTCCATTTGGAATGCAGCCAAAGGTTACTTAGTATTTATGAGAGATCAAGTACAAGATGGCTTAATAACGAGAGGGTTGATGGGAGGATTTATTGAGGGATGTTGGCAAGTGAACCGTGGATAGGGGATTGGTCAAGCTAGTGCGTAGAGTGGTGCTAAGGTACAGTACAAGCTTCGACTGAGATGTTATTATCTGTTGTATGTTTATTCCAAATGATACACATGAGGTCACGAATGCTTCCTATTGTACAGATAAAGTTTAATAAATGAAATGTTTCTGTCTTTTAGCATTCACGGACATACATATGTGCATGCCTGTCTGATGTTTCATCTGTGCGTCCGTCGGTCATTCGGCTGTTTACCACCTACCTACCAACCTACCTGTCTGTTCATCTACCTACGCACCTACTTAACTACTTATCAATCTTATGTATGTCTTTCCGTCGCCTGCAGGTCTTTCCACCCATACTTTCGCCCTTTCGTCTCCCTGTCTTTCTATGTCTGTCTGCGTGCACGTCCTCCTTTTTAACTTGTACACATTTTATATATCTGTGTTATGTATGTATCCAGCCAATCTATGTATCAAGCATGTAGGAATCACAAAAAAAAAAAAAAAAAAACCACAACAATACATTCTAGTGCTATTTTATATATTTTGTTCACATATCCTTATTTCTGTTCTATTGAAGTAACAAGCGATTTTAGTTTGAACAATCAACCCTGGCCACTTTGGCCTACCTCTGAATGTCATGGCACCTACGTCCACAGCTTTGTTGAACACTGATTTACCTGACGTCCACATCCCGTGGTTATCTAAAGACTTTGCTTGCCGACAGTGGACTGCTGAGAGATGCCCTTGTAAAACACTCGCGAGGTGCTTTCAAGTTTGGACAAGAGGAAAACAGTTCAGATAAGACTCGCTGGTTAATCTGCATCTGTCAATCCAGTGATTTTCCCCCTTTTAGGGACTTCGGTGGGGTGGATGGGGTGGGGGAGGGGGGGAGGGTTTGGGAGGGGGTTATTTTCTTAATCAATAGACAGATGTAATAAATCAGACCTAATAAATGGGCGGACATAATACATAAGCATATATAATAAGTTTGTTTTTTGTTTTTGTTTTTTTTGTTTTGTTTTTTTTGCGTATCCTTTTACAGGACTTAGCTGTCAACAGCAGCATCTTTCAGCTGTCTGTTGATCTCTTGGCAAGATTACGCTCAGTAGTTTGCCATTGCTTTCTGAGCGGCCGGCTCAGTATCCGCAAGTCACGAGCGGGGGTCGAACCACCTCAGTTCTCGCTCCGCTGCGAGACTCTGCGTGATAAACGGGATTACAGAGAGAAAGTGTTGTAACCCCACAGCCAGAGAGACCGGCATATAATAAGTAGACAAACGTAATAAGTAAGCAGACATAATGAGTAGACATACCTGATAAGTAGTCAGAAGTAATAAATGGGCGGATAAGTAGACAGGCATAAAATGTTGTCACATATAGTAAATAGACAGACATAGTAAGACATAATAAGTTGACAGACATGATAAGCACTTAGACGTAATAAATGGGCAGACAAAGTAGACAGACATAACATGTAGTTAGATGTAGTACATAGACAGACACAATAAGTAGATGGACATAATGAAAGGACAGAAATAATAAACGGACAGACACTATACATAGACTGACATAATAAGTAGATGAACATAAGGAATAGGCAGAAGTATTAAACGGACAGACACTATAAATAGTCAAACATAATAGTTAGACAGACAGGAAACACGGAATCTAATTTTTAGACACGCAGTTAGAAAATGAAGAATGTGCCTGCGAAAATACTTCTTTGGGAAGCGAAAAAACACAACAACAGACGACTAACAGCAATAATAATCGTATGCAAAGAAATCAGACAGAGGTTTATCGTTCCCCCGCTTAAATTTTGTGTTCGTTGGTGGCGGGGTAGTGGGTTAATTCTACACACCGATCAGTTGGAATTTAACGTTGACATCTCGCTCAGAAATGAATGGCAAACTACTGGACGTAAAAATGCCTAGACATGCAACATTTGCATCGTATCTAATAAAAAGAAAACTTGTAAATTGAAGTAAACTGTAACTTTTATCTAGACGGTCTTGATGCTCCAGAAAAATACAATTTCTATTAAACCGTCTCTACGTCTGTTAGTTTTGTGTTTCGGCATTCTTGATTTTCACTTTGTGATCATTCGTGTGCTTTTGCTGCCATCATTTTCTATTACTTTTTAATACTTCCTTTCTTCAACTCATTTCCCAACTCGAATTTTGATGATTTGCCAAAATTGTCTTTTCTTGTTGTTGGTGAGAATTTCATCACCAGCAGAAACAGAACACACGTTACAAGTTAGTTGTCAGTAGTTTGCCATTTCTTTCTGAACGACCGGTAATTATACAATTCTATGAAAAGAAGCGCAAGGCTTCCAAATCCAAATCTCCCGCAGCTGTGTTTCAAACGAATTGCGTTAGTTACCCCTTCGCCATAGCCCCGGATGAACACAGGTAAGTACATTCAAGTACACGACCATTCTCCACACCTTTAGACATATTGGACATGCGATAATAGGCCGACGTGCATAAATTAACGGACACTCAATAGGTGATGTAGTGATATCCCACCGACCACGTTACTCCTAGAAGCATTTCTTGCGTCCCATTTTAGTCTGGTCGAACTGCGAGACCAGGTCAATTAAAATAAAAAGCAAATCAACCTCCATGGTAATTTAATCACAGGAAAACGTGTCAGCAACTGCCTTTATCAGAGTAGATACAGTCATAGGTCAATGACTGTCATGAAACCAGATCTGGGCCTAGGTTTTTGCCTATTCTTGTTACCTATCTCCATATGAACACATACTTTTTGGTCTACATTTACCGTTAAGTCTTACTGTACGCGGTCAAAAAATGGCTTTTGAACTCGCAATCTCGCATACCGCTTTCAAAACACAGTTGCGGGCGATTTGAAAGCAGGCCGCTGTGCGCTGGTTTTCATACAATAGTTTGAGTTCCGGTGGTTCAGAAAGCAATAGCAACCTACTGAACTTTAAACTTATCAAAGACATCACAAATAGCCAAAAACAAAATCAAAAGAAAAAAAAGAAAAAAAAGCTGGAGTTCACTGTGACGTCCTTAAAAGGATTAGCAACTATCTTATTTCTTTTTTCTTCTAGCAAGTTCACATTTGGCCACAAAGAAGTCCCCGTAGCGAAGTTATCAAAGCGTCTGTCTCAAATTAGAAGGTTATGGTATGTGTGTATGTGTGTGGGTGTGTGTGCGTGTGTATGTGTGTGTATGTATGTGTATGTTTGCGTGTGTGCGTGCGTGTGTGCATACGCGCGCGCCTGTTTGAATTTTTCTGAAGATGGACTGGTAGTACATGTTTCCTACGCCCAGCTGATGAGTTGAGTGCGTGGAGCGACATCGTGAGCTTTTGATTTCTTATGGAATGCTTTTACATCTGTCCGTGGTTGTTTGTATTGTCAAATGCATTTGCATAAAAAATGGGGGATGGCTGGTTGCTGAACTAGCTGTTTTTGCCCTATGTAGAAATGTGTGTGACACTGTTAGTTTCTGATGACTGCCGCTTCCGTCGACGATGAACTGTAATTTTAGTGGTGAACTGTTGTGTAGTCATTCTAGCAGCGGTCTTATGTATGTATGCATGTGCGTTTTGTCGGTTTGCCGTGACTGCTGTCTGCTCCACTTTGTGTGATATTCACTGGCACAGGAACGGAGCATTATGGGGTGACCCTTTGCCGTGAAGATGGAACCGCGACTAACGATAAACTCGTTTATTTTCTCCCTTCCTTTCTTTCTTTCTTAAAATATGGCAGATGATTCTACATTACAATTTACTGAAATCCATTCACCAAATGCATTCCGATGTCAGAGGTTATGTTTTTTATTTTAAAAAAAAAACAACAACAAACAAACAAAAAACAAAAAAAACAGAAATCATCAAGGGATGCTTTCGTGTTTTCTGTGTCATTAAAAATACAGATGTTTGATACATTTTTAGCCAATTTTGCAGCATGACGCAAAGAATAATCATTTAAAAAAATCATCTTCTAATGGCAAATCGCAAGCTGCAAGTATATACTTGTGTAGTAATAACTGATAATACATACTCTCTCACACACACTCACACACTTCAAACGCACTCAAAAACAGGAATAAACCCGTGCAGCTTTATAGCAAATAAGCTGTTAGGTTGGTTTGCGAACCAATGCATTAAAATTTTAATGTTTCTAATTTGAACTCTAATCTCTGCTTGTTTTCTTTCCTCACTGAAAGTGCCAATCAATTTCTGAGAAATTTCAAATTTCAAGGGTTCTCCAGGTATTGATATGCTGAGCCTAGGAGCATATACGAGTCTAATGTATTATCTGTCTCAATTTTCGGTGTTTTTTTTTTTTTTTTTTTTTGGGGGGGGGGGGGGAATCTCCGTCAAGAAGTATATATTTTGGTGTATTATCTGTATCGTTGTCTGTCTTTTTTCTGTGTTAGGATGTATATACTATCTGTCTCGATGTTTTTTGTTTATTTCTGTCTCAGGCGCATATTTTCTAATGTATTATCTGTCTCGATGTCTGTTTATATCGGTGTCAGAAAGTATATATTATCGTGCATTACTTGTCTAGGTGTCTGTCTATTTCTGTGTCAGGAAGTATATATTTTAAAGCATTATTTCTCTCAACGTCTATTGATGTGTCCCAGAGCATATAGTCTAGTGTATTGCCTGTCTCTATGCCTGTCTATTTTTGGTTCAGAGAGTTTATAATTGTGTGTTTAATCTGCCTCCTTGTCTATCTATTGTTGCCTCAGAGAGTACATATTCTAATGCATTTTAGGTCTCAATTTATGTCCATTTCTGCGTCAGTAGACGATATATTATAGTATTTTATTTGCCTTATTGTTAGTTCTGTTATGTGTGCGAGTGTGTGTGTCTGTGTGCGTATGCGTGTGTGTGGTGTGTGTGTGTGTGTGTGTGTGTGTGTGAGTGTGTGTGTGTGTGTGTGGTGTGTGTGTAATGAAACATATATTATAATGCATTATCTGTTTCAAGACTGCATCACGAAGTACACACTCTAATGCATCGTCCGGGAAAGTATTTCCAAGATAGTACCCTGGGTGTTCAAATGTTAAAAAAACACGAAGGTGAAAAGACTTTAGTGCTCATGTTATCACTCCCAAATCACGGGTAAATGATGCACATCGAAAACACAACTAAGTGCGCATGTGCATCAATTGTGATTTCAACTGAGTGGCATAACGGGACAAATGCTTAATGATGAGTTACATTGAACGGCAAAGCGGTTTTAATGTCTGACATGTCTTCTACTAAGGAGAAGAGTCGATGTATGAGGCAAAATCTGGCCGCCCCTGCAAGTTTATCAGAATCGGAGGAAATACCCTTCCTCTCCAAACCTGTTACAGTGAATGCACCGAGGTCTTTATAAAGGTTGCAAACCGCCTCACTGGTCACGGACAAGGCAATTACCACTTTCTCATATTCATGAAGGGTAAAGTCTAACAATAACACATGGCAGTGGTTCATGAGGTCCTTGTACAACACTAAAGTGTGAAAATAATTAGTGGAATTTCGTTAAAGTTGTGGACATGTAAACAATACCCAAAAAAAACACAAAGTAATGCAGCTTTACAAAACTCAGTTACGGAAAACAGGACGTTGCGGCGACTAACCTTCACTAGCAAACAAATATATACATAAAACACACTAAAACACTACCGTGACTGCATTAAGGGATAAGAACTGGATGAGAAGAATTGACAGATTAACAAAATGAGAACAATGAACAGAAACTGGGAAAAACATGGGGGGAAATGTGGAACTTATCTCAGAATCCCAGACCTTGATACAACCAGTCGCCACAACCTCCTATGTAGAACGCTGGACGCTCTTCCAGAAGAAAAGAATGCATCATTTTCTGAGGACCACGCTATGTTGGGAACACGCTTTTCGTCTAGAGAACCATTACAGAAGTGACGCTATCAGAGACCAGTATGGCCGAATGTTGTTTGTCCATCAAGAATGATGATGACCATTCATTTCATCCAGTGGGGTTGAAAGAATGGAGCCGTGAGTTCTAAGATGGCTGATAAGGCCTATTTTGGCTCGAAATGTTCTTTGACAATGTGGACAAAGAATGTTTGACGTTTCTGGAGGATGATTTCCTGCAGTGGTTTTTCTGTCCTGCCTTTTCTTCACAGCTCTTGCAGTCCTGGTTGCCTCACATATGACTGCACCTTTGCGTAATGATGCACGCCACGAATTTCGGTCTCTGGCTGCAGCCTCCCAGGTGTCATGATGAATTTCAAAAACATTCAGTGAGATTTTCAGTTCTTTAAAGCGTTTCATCTGGCCGCCTTGGGAGCGTTTACCACAACGCAACTCGCCGTAAAAAATTCGTTTAGGGAGCCTGTGATCTGGCATGCAAGTTAAGTGACCAGCCCAGCGAATCTGATTCGTCATTAGTAGAGTGTTGAGACTGGGCATGGACGCTCTTTCTAGGACTTCAGTGTCTGGGATCTTGTCTTGCCATTTAATCTACAGTAGCTTCCTAAGGTAGACTGTGTGGAAGTGGTTTAATTTCCTAACGTGTCGCTGATAAACAGTCCAGGTTTCATAAGTATATAGCAGTGTGGATAATACAATTGCTTTGTAGACTTTCAGCTTTGTTTGCAGGCTTATTCAATTTCTGTCCCATACATTCTTGTACAGTCTGCCAAAGGCTGCGCTGGCCTTGGAGATTCTTGCATTCACTTCATCATCAATTGTGGCAGCTTGTGACACAGTGCTGCCAAGATAGGTGAATTTGTCCACAACACTTAGTCTATGACCATTCACTTTGATATTCGGCAGTGTGATTATTCCCTGAAGCTGGCTGGTACATAACTACAGTCTTCTCCAAGTTGATATTGAGCCCAAAGTTGGCAAAGGCATGTGAGAAAGCAGAAACATTGTGTTGCATGCCTGCCTCTGAGTTGGAATATAGAGCGCAATCATCAGCAAACAGGAGTTCTCTGACGGTGTCGCTGTTAATTTTTGTTTTAGCTTTTAGCCTTCTGAGATTGAATAACTTTCCTTCCATTCGGTTGTTGATGTCTATTCCGATGTCGTTGTTCTCGAAGGCATTCGTCAACATAGCTGAAAACATGAGGCTGAACAGTGTTGGTGCCAGGACACATCCTTGCTTCACCCCATTGGTGACAGGAAAGGGCTCAGATAGTTCACCACTTTCCTGTACTCTTGCCGGCATACCATCATGAAATAGCCGCACTATTTGGACAAACTTTCGTGGACAGCCATATTTTGCACTAATCTTCCACAGTCCTTCTCTGCTGACTGTATCAAACGCCTTGGTAAGGTCAATGAAATTGGAGAACATTTCGCAGTTCTGTTTCTGACATTTCTCTTGCAGCTGCCTTGCAGCGAAAATCATGTCAACGGTTCCTCGTTCTTTTCTGAAGCCACATTTACTCTCAGGAAGAAGACCTTGTTCGAGATGGGTCGTGAGACCATTGAGAAGAATTCTAGCGAGTATCTTCCCTGCAATTGAAAGCAAGGAGATGCGCTCTTTCATCCGTTGTGCTGATGCCCAGCTAGCGGGTTCAACCCCTAAGCCGGACTAATATATTAATTTCTCCTCGTTGACTTGGGGATGTAAATTACAAGTACCTGTGAAGTCGGAGTTGATTAGCCTGATGGCCAGGGACACTGGTAATAGGGAAAACTAATTAACACGTAAAAATCACTCCAGTGCACTGAAGCATTATGCACGTGTATGGACAACGCCTGAGTTCAAAGCCAGCGTACGCACGCACGCACACACACACGCATACACACACACACGCGCGCGCGCACACGCACACACACACGAATAGTACGCTGTGAGTGTTGTTGGTAACATACTAAGGGACGAAACCCTTCATTGTGTGGAGATTATCAAAGTCCCAGTTGTAGCTACTGCGTTCTACAGGTCTTTAGATGCATAGACCGAATGGTCTGTGGCTAAACATACGCAAGTGGGGCTAAGCTGCCTTGTGCAGAACGTGGCGATTGAGTCCAGTATCAGAGCATCTTTTGTCGGTTGTGCAACTTCTAGGATAACAGAGAATGTCGGTGTGTAAAGGCTGTTCTGGACGTGCCTGCTAGGTTGTATCGCCCATAGATGTGACCATTCTAAGGTGGTGGAATGTTCAACGAAACTCCGGAAATGCTAACTCCATCAACAAATATTGGCTAGAAGTCGAATGTTTCGGCCGAAAGGTGTAGATATTGCAGCCCTGGTGTAAGCGACCACGATCCATTTAATTAATATTGACGAGTTCAGAAGTAGCAACAGAAGAAGATTGATTGATTGATTGATTGATTTAGGAACCGACATAACAGCATTCGTGACATTCCCATAAGCGCTCCGTCCCCATCCTCAGCAGCCAGCGAAGAGTTCCAACACTAATAGTAACAGAAGAAGAGGAAAGAGCAAAAGAAGAGGAAGAGGAAGCAAGAGAGTAAGTAGTAGTAGTAGTAGTAGTAGTAGTAGTAGTAGTAGTAGTAGTAGTAGTAGTAGTAGTAGTAGTAGTAGTAGTAGTAGTAGTAGTAGTAGTAGTAGTAGATGTAGCTATTGATGGTAATATTATTATAGGGGAGGAGGAACAGCAGCAACTGCAGAAGAAGACGACGACGACAGAAAGACAAACAGATAGACAGACAACAAACAACCATTGTAGCATGTAGATGTAGAAGAATCTAGGACAGAAAAACAGACAGTTACAAAGACAAACAGATAAACAAGAGGGCTGTAGAAAAATAGCCATTGTGACAATCAGACAGACACAGTGCGATACATTCCAAAGTTACTAAACAGAACCAAAATAAGAAGAAGAAGGTAAGAATAAGAACAACAGAAAGATTGATACAAACACAAACTGATAAACAGGGGCACATCGGCCAGGCAGAGAGACCGTCATTGTGACAATCAGACATACATATTGCCATACATTCCTGAGTCACTAACCACAACCAATTAAGATTGGTGGCATTAACATTACTATCGTATCACCTCAGTTCACGGTGACCCAGAATTTGAATAGATCCCCCCTGCAACAAATACATCATTGCCCAGGTGTGATCACGTGACGTTCTGACTACCTCCAGGGCATGCAGAGAGTGAACCTGGGACCCCAGCAAGGAGATGACGCCCGATGGTTGTCATCTGTGCTGCCATGACTGCTGATGAGGCTGTCAGTGGATGACACATCTGTATGTGCCGTGACGTGCTCGACAACTACTAGTCTTAGGGAAAAGTTTCCTCACCACCTGGTACTGTGTCAACGGGATGACTTTAGTCGGTTTCCTTTTTCCTCAAGCGATTCTCTCCTCCATCTCCGGGCTCTGTGTGTTTGCTTGCTGCACACTCTCTCTCTCTCTCTCTTTTTCTCTCTCTCTCTCTCTTTTTTTCTCTTTCTTTCTCTCTCCTTCTCTCTCTTGCTTTCTCTCTTTATCTGTCTGTTTCTCTTTCTTTCTCTCTCTCTCTCTCTTTCTCTCTCTTTCTTACTTTTTCACTCTTTCCCTCTCTCTCTTTCTGTCTCTCTTTTTCTCTCTCTCTTTCTCTCTCACTTTCTCTATTTCACTTATCTTTCTCTCTCTTTCTCTCTCTCTCTATCTTTCGGGAAGGCCCGAGTGTAAACGCACCTACGTGTCCAGTCTGTGCCACATTGAAAATACATGAAAATAAAATTCGGTTCGTTCGGTCGTCATTTCTTTATATCTATTTTCCTACCTGTCTCTATTTCTTTCTTATTCTATATCTTTCTATCTCTCTATATTTATTCATCTTCGTATCTTCCCTATCTCCCTTCATCTATATGTATTTATATCTATTTATATCCCAATTTACAGCTTTACGAGTGTGTCATATTTCTCCTTATATCTCTCTATCTTTCAATCTCTATCTCTATCTCCATCTCTCTGTCAGTATAATTTTCTTTTTATCTCAGTATCTCATCTGTCTTGATATCACTCGCCTTCTTAATATTTATCTCGATCTCTCTCAGTCAGCAGTCTCTCTCTCTCTCTCTCTCTCTCTCTCTCTCTCTCTCTCTCTCTCTCTCTCTCTCTCTCTCTCTCTCTCTCTCTCTCACTCGTTTTCATTCTTTTATATTTTTCTGGCCTGAATATTTCCATTCATCGTCTTATTCTTCGCACTCTTAATCGTTATCCACCCCCTTCCTTTCTTCTTCTTCTTCTTCTTCTTCTTCTTCTTCTTCTTCTTCTTCTTCTTCTTCTTCTTCTTCTTCTTCTTCTTCTTCTTCTTCTTCTTCTTCTTCTTCTTCTTCTTCTTCTTCTTCTTCTTCTTCTGCGTTAATCCGAAGAGTTTTTTTTTCCGGACGTGATTGCATTGTGCCTGTTTACAGCAGAACTGCGTTCTTGCGCTGTTAGGCCGATACATCCGACTTCGGCGGGAATTTGTTACCGGGTTAACCTTCCGGGGGGTTTCTTATAAATAAAATTAGGTGGAACTGCGGTAAAGCTGTGAAAGTGTAAACAATGAAGACTAACCGCCGCAACGTTCTGTATGTGTCGTAACTCTGTTATGTAAAGCTGCGCCACTTTGTGTCATTTTATATTGTTTACAGGGGGTTTCTTAGGACGTTTGACACTCACTGTAGTGGTGTTATCCCCAGTCCCAGCTGGCCCATTTAGAACAGCTGAAAAAACCCTGGTCACCCTCAAGGGAAGGCAGGGGCATACCATGGGCATTCCCCGCCATTAAATGAGGCTACCATAATTGCGGAGCCGTCACATAGCGCTCAGGTACAGGGCTCACAAAGTAATTGGCCCGTCCTGCACATGGCTGCTTAGCCTCACTTCCGTATATTGGGCCTTCCGTTCACCATAGGCTGTTCCTCCGGAAACCAGAAGAATGCAGTGTGCAGATGACATCCACACAGTGAGCTTTCGATTCGGACTTTCCACGTAATGGATTTGCTATCCAAGCAATATTCCATTTCATGCCTCTGGGACGCTTTTGTTACCGACATACCTGTGGTATGAAGTGCGGCAGTCTAAATACTTCTTCATGCACCTTCAAATGTCAACCTGAATGTAGTTAAAGTAAGCTGCAGTCAACTTGAGCTTGTTGATATCTCCATAGAGCTTGTCCTCAAATAGTGCAGGTGTGGGCCAAAATATCTTTCTCTGTTCTGCATACGTTGTGCAATCCTGCAGCAAATGTTTTGCTGTCATTTTTCCAGTTCCACAATTACATTCATCGGTATCTCCTATCTTTAGTTTATTGAACAAGTGGTATTTCAGCCTGTTATGTCCTGTGCGGAGTCTGAAGATTGCTACTTGTTCTCTTCTGTCGAGTTTGTAATATGCATCATCCTTCCGGTGGCCTGGATGCTCTGATTCCCATTTGGTTCTATAAGTGCTTTTTATAAACCTCTTTGCCTCATTATAGTTTATGTCTATGTCAGGCTGTGGTAGTCGTCCACCCTCTTTTGCCAGTCTGTCAGCCTCTTCATTTCCAGGTATACTGCAATGTGATGGGATCCACTGTATTACAACTTTTTTGGATTTCTGGCATAGACGATGGAGTGCTGCTCTTAGGTCAGCTAGTTATGTGCTGTTTTTGCTTTTCAGTATTGAGACAGCTGACTTTGCATCTGTGAAGATAGCTATTTGCTTCTCTTTATTTTCCTCCACCAAGAGCATTTCTGCTGCAGTTTTCAAAGCCTCTACCTCAGCTTTGAAGTTATTTGAAAATTTTCCAGTTGCCACTGACTGTTTTTTCACTCCATGTTTTAAATTTAGCAGAATTCCTCCTCCTCCATTTTCTATTGCATTTTTGGCTGATCCATCCGTATACCGAAGGGTCCAATTACTGCTTGGGTAATGTTCTTTTATGTAGTTTAGGGTTATTTTTCTTCTTTCTGTTTGATTCCGAGTGTACTTTTTCTCAATGCCAGGAATGTTTTCTATCATCTCAGGCAGATGCTGCTGTCTCCAAGCTGGGAAGTTGTCTGCATTGTAAATGGGTTTGACTGTTGATATGTTAAGTATGGGATCTGCCCTAATCCTTCGTTTTGCAGTTTCTACAAAGTTGCCAGGCTTCAGTCTTCCCTTTCCAAAACCATTAAACCTGTTATACATAGGGTGGTCTGCCAATCTTCTGAATTTTTCAACTTGTTGCTGGGCTCTGCTATCTCTTCTATCCTGCATTGGTTGTAAACAAGTGATCTTTTCTAGTTCATTAATAGGCTTTGTCTTCAGGATTCCAGTTATGATTCGCATTCCTTGATTTTGGACTCAGCTTATTATGTTATAGTTTGATTTAGCTGCTGTTGCCCAAGCTGCAATGCCATATTCCAGTACTGGCCACACCCGTCCAGTATATAACTTCTTGAGAACTTTCTCATCTGCTCCCCACGTTGTACCAGCATGATTTTTCATGATTGCCATTCTTTGCCTTGCTCTTGTTCGATTTTTCTCAACCTGTGTCTACTATGTCAGGCGACGATCAAAGGTGACTCCTAGATAGTTTGGGTTTTCTTCATGGCACAATATTTTTCCATTCAATACCAGCTTAGGTTGCTGAGTTTTATTTGAAAGGGAGACACTGTGCATGTTGTTTTCTCCTCACTTATCTTCACTAGCAATGATTTTGACCAGTCCTCTAACGCTAATAAGGCTGGCTGTATTCTGCTGATAGCTGTACTAATATATTCTTCATATGTCCATATGGCTAGGTAATCTGCAAAGGAGGATGTGTGTACTCTGGCTGGAAAATTTTCTGTGATGTCATTTATATATGCTTGGAATAATGTTGGTTAAAAGAACTCCTCCTTGGGAGACACCTTGCTCCAACAGCATCATTTTGCTTGTTTGTCCTTGTACTTTTGTCCTGGCAGTTCTGTTCTCAAGTTAGTGGCTGATCCATTTATACATTTTCTTACAAACACGCATTTTTTGCAGTTTTACTTTCAGTCCTTCCTTCCATACTTTATCAAATGCTTTTTCTAAATCTATCAAGATCGATAGTGTGTGATTTTTCTTGGGAGGTATCCTATATTTCCTGAACTATATAGGTTATTTGATCTTTAGTGGATCTGTACTTTCTGAATCCTGATTGACTATCTACGTCTAATTTCTCTAATCAATTTCCGAATTTCCTTCATTGTTCATGGCTTTCACTAGTTTCCATAGTTTGCTTCCATCCCTGTCAAAGTTAAGGTTTTCTGTTTTTCCCCTCCAACAATCTCTGGTTGTTTGATTTACTGTTCTTTTATATTTTGCTGTGATTACTTTGAGAGAGATGTTCGCTTCAGTTGTTTGTTCTCTCTCTGCTGTCTTCCTGGCATCTTCAACTTTGTCCTCCAAAATTTGTAGTTCTTCAGTCTAGTATAGTTTGTAATTTTTCCTCGCTCCTCTTGGAAGGACTCAGTGGTCGCCTGTACTATTGCTTTGTTTAGGCTTTCCACCATTTGTTTCATGTTGCCATGTCGTGTATTTATGTTTTCATAATATTAGTCTGTTAGTATGGCAAAGCCGGCTTTCTGGCCTAGATGTTAGCGACTTTCCTCCGTAATCTCGTATACTCTCGTAAGTAACGTGACGACGTTGAGAATCAGCAGTGGTTCGAATCGCGTCGATAACTTGCGGGTATGTGAGCCGGCCGCTCAGAAAGCAATGAATCTTGCCAAGAAATCAACAATAAGCTAAAAGATGCTGATGCTGACAGCAATGTCCTGTAAAGGATGTGCAAACATTTAATTGTTTTGAGGAAAAATTAAGGAGGAAAAACTAGGAAAAACGAGGAAAAATTATAATCTATACTGGACTGAAGAACTACAAATTTTGGAGGACAAAGTTGAAGATGCCAGGAAGACAGCAGAGAGAGAGAACAAACAACTGAAGCGAACATCTCTCTCAAAACATTTAATTAATCAAGAGGATAGAGTGGGGTCGATCCATAGAGAATGGTTGCTGCCTCTGGAGCGGTCTCGGCTGGCAAAGATTAGTTTCATCTTCGTGCCAGGGCATGCGGGAGTACAAGGAAATGAGCGGGCTGACAAGCTCGCAGGTGAGGCTACTGTGGAGGGCGGACGCGCCATGGACCAGGCTGACATTCTGAATGCTCTACGAGAAGTAAGACGTTTGCGTGAACCAAGTGATGACTGTGAATCTACAACCATGGCTAGACTGCAAGAACAGCAAATTAAAAGAGGGGTAGCCAAACAAGAACACTACGCAGGAAGCCAAAGAAGATTGATAAACCAGCACAGAACTGGCGTCGTTAGCCGCTACACGCTGTGGGTTTTACTGAGGAGGGGATCCGAGCACTTATGGACTGAATGGTTCGATGTGCAATGAGGATGATCTGTCGACTAACTAACTAACTAAACATTTAATAAATTTAATTAAGTATGGCAAATCTTTCCCAATCAGCTATTTTGTAATTCCAGCGTGGCAAAGGCTTTTGCTCCTGTGGAACATACTCCATATTCATTACAAGCTTGATTGGTCTGTGGTCACTACATGCTAATTGGTCAAGCACATGGTAAATCTTTCCCAATCAGCTCGTTTGTAATTCCAGCGTGGCAAAGGCTTTTGCTCCTGTGGAACATACTCCATATTCATTACAAGCTTGATTGGTCTGTGGTCACTACATGCTAATTGGTCAAGCACATGGCGATCGATTTTGTGGAGGATGTCTCCTGTGCAGAAAGCTAAGTATGGAATAGAAGTTGTAAACCATCTTCTAGAGTATAAGCTCGGTGTGTCGTCCGCTTTGTTAAGTAGATGGAGATTTGAGTCTATTTCCCAGTACTCCACTTCATCTCCTCTGTTGTCATTATCTGGGTATCCCCATATTTCTGAACGGATATTAATGTCTCCGACAATAATGCAGTTTGTGTCAGTTATTTTCATGTTTGAACGTGTTAGGTTCTTATCTGCTGGGCTATACAGATTGTAGATTCTTATTTTTTACTTCCTTTATCATTATATCAACACCTATAATTTCCGTTTGATTGTCAGAAGTCACAGATACTTCACTGCAAGGTATTGTGTTTCGTGTAAGTATTAGAACTGCTCCTTTGTGTCCTTCGCGGTCGAAACGCGTGGCCTGATATCCTCTGGCTGAGAATCTGCGATTGGCGCTGAGGTGTGTCTCTTGAATGCATGCCACATCTATTCTATCTTTATGGAGACGATGTATTAATGGGACTTTCTTGTTATAAACTCCTTCAACATTCCACTGTAGTATGTTGAGTGTCCGGGGTGTTTGGTCAATAGCTCTTAACCTACTCCTCTGTGCCTTAACTCCACAGCACAGGGGAAGGTGACCACCAGTAGTAATGGGTGGACGCTCTCGAGGCACGGGGCCCGGCACTATCACCGCCTGATGGGACTTCACGGGATTAGCACCATGCTTATTAATTGTAAACTGTGGCATCATGAATTGATTAAGTTACGTTGCACTGCTTTGTCAAGCCTGTGGCTCAGTACATCCGATGTCGACAAGCATTATTCGGGTATGCTTTCACTAGCATTTGACTGTCCCCAGTCTACCTACAAGGCAGCACGTCAGGTACCTCTCCCTTGACCTGTCCGACATTGGTGACCCTACCAGTAGGTGTCCTACCGTCGGCATAGCTCTTGGGGTCATCGGAACACGCAAGCCCCTCTACCTCGTCAAGGTGGACACACGGCAGAAGGGCGCCTAGAGTTCGACGTTGGAGCGTCGATTTCGGCAGGCCGATCTGCGTTTTAAAAAAAATGCAAAAAAAAAACACAAAAAAACTGAGACATATGGCATAAAACTCGGTGAAATGAAGGCAATACTCTATTTCTTCAGGCAAGCCCCTCTACCACCCTATGGCGGATATACCAGAGAGGGAATTCATACTGTTTGACTACAGCTGCCTTTCCGATGTAATATCTTCATCCGTTATCTAATGAGCCAGCACACAAGGTTGAATGTAAAGTATAAGTGCTGGTATTAGTCATAGAAGCACATCATCAACTTCCGCCCCAGTTATTCTAGTCTGCTGAGCCACTACACACAAATGAGCCATTTCCTGGCCAAATCTCCTAGATTTCATCACATATTACCGGTTTGGAAAACAAAAATGATGCATTGCCCTTAGCCACAAATCTGACTTCGTTGTTTTGGTTAGTTAGTTGTTTGATAGGATAGCTTGCTTCGTTTATTGGTTAGTTGTTTGGTCCAATATTTAGGTTGATAGGTTGCTTGATTGGTTATCTCGTTGATTAGTCGGTTGACTGGTTATTTTCTTGGTTAGTTGGTTGGCTGGATAATTGTTTTGATGGTAGGTTAACTGGTTGGTTGATTGATTGATTAATTGTTTAGTTGGATGCTTGTTTTGTTTGATGCTTATTTGGTAGGTTGGCTGACTGATTGGTTTGTTGTTTGGTTGGCTGATTGTTGTTTGGTTGGTGGCTTGTTTGTTTGTTTGATTGGGTGTTTGGTTTGTTGAGTATATGGTTGGTTGTTTGGTTATTTGATTGGATGGTTGTTTGATTGGTGGTTTGGTTGGTTATTTTGTTAGTTGGTTGGTTATTTGGTTAGTTTGTTGGTTATTGATTAGTTAGTTGGTTGAGTGGTTATTATTTGGTTGGTTTATTAGTTTGTAGGTTAGTTTATTGGTCGGTTATTTGTTTTGTTTGTTGGTTATTGATTAGTTAGTTGGTTGAGTGGTTATTATTTGGTTGGTTTATTAGTTTGTAGGTTAGTTTATTGGTCGGTTTTTTGTTTTGTTTGTTGGTTATTGATTAGTTAGTTGGTTGAGTGGTTATTATTTTGGTTGTTTGGTTAGATGGTTATTTGGTTGGTTGATTGATGCATGATTGTTTTGCTGGATGCTTATTTGGTAGGTTGCCTGATTGGTTTATGCAATTCTCCCCTTCATTTCTCTACTTCAACTCTCTCTTTCAATTCTCTACTTCAAATCACTCCTTCATGTCTCTACTTCACCTCTCTCCTCCATTTATCTACTTCATATCTCTCCTCCAATTCTCTACTTCAACACTCTCCTTCAATTCGCTACTTTAACTCTCTCCTTCATTTCTCTACTTCAACTCTCTCCTTTATTTGTTTACTTCAACTCGCTTCTTCATTTCTCTACTTCAACTCTCTCCTTCAATTCGCTACTTCAACTTCTCCTTCAATTCTCTACTGCAACCATCTCCCTGGTCGAGTGGTTAGCAGCTTTCTTCGTAACCCCGAATACTCTCGTGGTTGACGTGAGCGCACGAGAATTGGAAGCGGTTCGAGTTGCGCCAGTGACTTATGAGAGTATGGAGCCGGTCGCTCAGAAACTCGTGGCGTACTGATGAGCGTAATCTAGCCTAGGAATCAACATACAGCTGAAAGGTGCTGATGTTGACAGCAATATCCTGAAACAGGATGGAAACGCGGAAACGCAGAAAAAAAAAAAAACAACACACACACACACACCATCTCCTGCATTTCTTTACTTAAACTCTATCCTTTACTTCTCTATTTCAACTCTCTTCTTCAGTTCACTATTTCAATTCTCTCCTTCATTTGTCTACTTCAGCTATCTCCTTCAATTCGCTACTTTAATTCTCTCCTTCATTTCTCTACTTCAACTATCTCCTTCAATTCGCTACTTTAACTCTCTCTTTCATTTCTCTACTTCAATTCTCTATTTCATTTTCTACTTCAACTCTCTCCTCTCTCTTTCATTTCTCTACTTCAAAAATCTCCTTCCATTCAAATTCTAATCTCTATTTCACCCCCCCTCTAAATCAGATCTCCACTACACCTCTCTCAGTCAACTGCGTAACACTCTGTTTCTCCCGCTTTTATTCACTCATCTCATTTAACTATCGCTTTGAAATCTCTGCTTGCAAATTTCTTTATGCCTCCTCTCTATTCATCTTTATTGAACGTCTTTTTAAATATCCACCCTTTTTAAAACTGGACTCCACCACCTCCCCTTCCATTCCTGCTGAATAACTAGACCTTTATTTCACAATATGAACTCAAATCTTCTCTTTTCAGTTCTCATTCATTTCTCCCCTTTCTTGTCATTTTATGTTTTTATGTCTTTGTCACTTGACAGTTGCCTCTTCGAGAGCCAATCTCCTCCATGTAGCTTCACACTTCTTATATCGTTGAATCCAATAACTATTATTTTTTTAAATGGTTGAACGACTCACGGTGTTCTTTCTCTGTTGTATTACGGTAATAGTTGCCCAGATGTCACCAGCTGAGTGTTCTATTACTGTCTCCAAATGTGTTTCATTAACTCTCTCTGTCGCTGACAATTATGCTAATCCATTCTGTACCTGCCACGGTAGCCGAGGGTCTAAACGCTCTCCCGTCGGCTCCGTTGTCATGGGTTCCATCCCCACTGGAGGTTTGGCATTTTTACATTTAACCTTCAAGAACATGCAAAGGGAGTAAAGACGAACGGCGTGATACAGACCACATCAGCCACCGAGTGCCGACTGGTCTATCCAAATACTGGCCACATCAGCCACCAAGTGTCACTGGTCTATGCAAATTCTGGCCACATCAGCAACCGAGTGTCACTGGTCTATGCAAATATTGGCCACATCAGCCCCCCAGCGCCGACTGGTCTATGCAAATACTGGCCACATCAGCCACCGAGTGCCGACTGGTCTATTCAAATACTCGCCACATCAGCCACCGAGTGCCGACTAGTCTATGCAAATATTGGCCACATCAGCAACCGAGTGTCACTGGTCTATGCAAATATTGGCCACATCAGCCCCCCAGCGCCGACTGGTCTATGCAAATACTGGCCACATCAGCCACCGAGTGCCGACTGGTCTATGCAAATACTGGCCACATCATCCACCCAGCGCCGACTGGTCTATGCAAATACTGGCCACATCAGCCACCCAGCGCCGACTGGTCTATGCAAATACTGGCCATATCAGCCACCCAGCGCCGACTGCTCCATGCAAATACTGGCCACATCATCCACCCAGTGCCGACTGGTCTATGCAAATACTGGCCACATCAGCCACCCAGCGCCGACTGCTCCATGCAAATACTGGCCACATCATCCACCCAGCGCCGACTGGTCTATGCAAATACTGGCCACATCATCCACCCAGCGCCGACTGGTCTATGCAAATACTGGCCACATCAGCCACCCAGCGCCGACTGGTCTATGCAAATACTGTCCACATCAGCAACCGAGTACCACTGGTCTATGCAAATATTGGCCACATCAGCCACCAAGCGCCGACTGGTGTGTGCAAATACTGGCCACATCAGCCACCGAGTGCCGACTGGTGTGTGCAAATACTGGCCACATCAGCCACCGAGTGCCGACTGGTCTATGCAAATACTCGCCACCTCAGCCACCGAGTGCCAACTGGTCTATGCAAATACTCGCCACCTCAGCCACCGAGTGCCAACTGGTCTATGCAAATACTGGCCACATCAGCCACCGAGTGCCGACTGCTCTATGCAAATACTGGCCACATCAGCCACCGAGTGCCGACTGGTCTATGCAAATACTGGCCACATCAGCCACCGAGTGCCGACTGGTCTATTGAAATACTCGCCACATCAGCCACCGAGTGCCGACTGGTCTATGCAAATACTGGCCACATCAGCCACCGAGTGCCGACTGGTCTATGCAAATACTGGCCACATCAGCCACCGAGTGCCGACTGGTGTGTGCAAATACTGGCCACATCAGCCACCGAGTGCCGACTGCTCCATGCAAATACTCGCCACATCAGCCACCGAGTGCCGACTGGTCTATTCAAATAGAATAATCAAATATAAATAGCCCCTCGATGGGGATTCGGACATATGACCACCAGGATCTGACAACGAACGAACGAACTTTATTTTCAAAGGGTCACATATTGGGCAGGCAGGCCTGTCTTACATCCGGCCCTTCCACATACTTGTGAGTAGATAGAGACTTTCACTGAGGGTGGTATCTGTCTAGACGAAGTGAATCGCACACGATCCATGCCCAAGTCCGAAACACTGACTTCTACATTAGATGCTATTATTATTAATGTACACCTAGATTTGCTGCACTTTCCTTGAATGAAGGAAGAAGAAGAAGAAGAAGAAGAAGAAGAAGAAGAAGAAGAAGAGAAGAAGAAGAAGAAGAAGAAGAAGAAGAAGAAGAAGAAGAAGAAGAAGAAGAAGAAGAAGAAGAAGAAGAAGAAGAAGAAGAAGAAGGAGAAGAAGAAGAAGAAGAAGAAGAAGAAGAAGAAGAAGAAGAAGAAGAAGAAGAAGAAGAAGAAGAAGAAGAAGAAAAAGTAGTAGTAGTAGTAGTAGTAGTAGTAGTAGTAGTAGTAGTAGTAGTAGTAGTAGTAGTAGTAGTAGTAGTAGTAGTAGTAGTAGTAGTAGTAGTTGTTGTTGTTGTTGTTGTTGTTGATGTTGATGTTGTTGTTGTAGTAGTTGTTGTAGTTGTATCAGCAGTAGTAGTTTAGTAGTAGTAGTAGTAGTAGTAGTAGTAGTAGTAGTAGTAGTAGTAGTAGTAGTAGTAGTAGTAGTAGTAGTAGTAGTAGTAGTAGTAGTAGTAGTAGTAGTCACACTTATAGAAAGGTGGAAGGAGAAACAGAGAGTGTGTGTGAGAGTGAGAGCGAGAGAGAGAGAGACAGACAGACAGAGAGAGAGAGAGAGAGAGAGAGAGAGAGAGAGAGAGAGAGAGAGAGAGCAACAGGGAGAGAGAAATATAGAGAAATAGAAAGAGAGATAGAGATAGATTGAGAGAGATGGAAAGAAAGATATAGCGATATATTGCTTGGATAGCAAATCCATTACATGGAAAGTCCGAATCGAAAGCTCACTGTGTGGATGTCATCTGCAGACTGCATACTTCTGGTTTCCGGAAGAACAGCCTATGGTGAACGGAAGGCCCAATATACGGAAGTGAGGCTAAGCAGCCATGTGCAGGACGTGACGATTCCTTGGGTGAGCCCAGTACCAGAGCGCTATGTATCGGCTCTGCAAGTATGGAAGCTTCCTTGGATGGCGGGGAATGCCCATGGTCTGCCCCTGCCTTCCCTTGAGGGCTGACCAGGATCTTTGGCTGTTCTATATGGGCCAGCTGGGATGGGGGATAACACCACAACAGTGAGAGTCAAACGTCCTAAGAAACCCCCGGGAAGGTTAACCTGGTCAACAAATGCCCGCAGAAGTCGGATGTGTCGGCCTAACGGCGCAAGAACGCAGCTCTGCTGTAAACAGGCACAACGCAATCACATCCGGAAAAAAAAACTCCGGATGATCGCAGAAGAAGAAGAAGAATATAGCGATATATAGAGAATAATAGAGAGATAGATAGAAAGAAAGAGAGAGGTGGGGAGATAGAGAGAGACGCCATTCTCTGAAAACATTAATATATTGACTACCTAAGACAGAAATAACTCAGATATAATAAAACTAAGCCTCGTGTCACTTTAGAAGCCCGATAGTTCTTTCCAAAATTGCAAACGGCCACCCCAAGCAATCATACGGAACTCACACATCCGACAGGTAACTGACATTCGGAATAAATTGATTTTGATATTCGAAGACATAATTTAGAATAGTTTCTTTGTTTCCATTCTGAGAACTACGGCTTCATAATTACGTTTTGAATAGCTCCCTCAGTCTCACTGTTAATGTTAAATTTTGTTGCATGCCCTTACAGGACATTGCAATCAATCCTGGCACTAGGGTTCAAAAACTGTTAATGTATGTATATGATATGCTCGTGATATAATTAGAAATAGAGAGCTAAGAAGATCTCTCATTTCCCAGATCATTCCCATAAGGCGATCTAACATTTTCCATGCTATCGGACAAAATCACATTATGTTGTTATCTTATTATTTCATGTAACTATCATTGTGCAAACATCACACATGAACATCGTCATCATCAAGTGCCCTGCCAGCTGGCGTCGACATTATGTGTCTCCACAGATCTCGATTCTGTGTGTTCTAGATCAATTATGTTGATGTTATTCCTTAACATCTCCGTCTTAACTCAGCCATTATAATTTATTATTGTCTTCCACTGTCTTTTCTACCGTCGATCTTTCCAGTCTTCACATGACTCTCTCACACCCTATATCTCTTCCTTCCTCTCAATCCATCCATCCATCCATCCATCCATCCATCCATCCATCCATCCATCCATCCATCCATCTCTCTCTCTCTCTCTCTCTCTCTCTCTCTCTCTCTCTCTCTCTCTCTCTCTCTCTCTCTCTCTCTCTCTCTCTCTCTCTTCCTCCCTCTGTAATTTTCTTATTTTGCATTATATATATATATACACCCATATATGTGTCAGGTCTTAGTCAGATTTGGCTGAGCTACCGTATACCAGTAGACGGTACTACCTGCTTTCTGTTAGCGCTGAACGTTGGGCGGCGCTTACCAAACCCGACACCCCACATTGTGCCAACAGCTTCGGGCGGAAGAGCGCAATTGGGAGGGTACAAGCCTTACCCTGGTGCGAGGAAATGCAAGCTAAAGACAAAATGTCATGGCAGGGCAGACCAGGCCCTAAGCCTTGGTTGGCGGCTGGTCTAGGATCGAAGCTCCAACAGGTGGTCAGTTAGAGCATTGCTTTGCTGATCCGGCAGCTTCTGCAGCTTGTCTTGTTCCAGATGTAGGGGTGTTACCTTTCCTCTGGAGTGAACTAGGCAGGCCGAGAGAGGGATCATGCTGCATGGGCAACACATGATCTCTATATTTTAGCCCAGGCTTTGTGCTATGGAGAGGCAATAACTCCATCCCTGGTCTTAACTGGTCTCGGAATCAAAGCGACAGGCAACTGTTACGGGTTATAAGTCCTTGTCAATTGGCGTAGACATTGGGCGCCACGCCTTGCCTCTGACGGTGGGAGACACCTACAGGTGTCACTGATCAGCTACCGCCCGCCTCAAGCTGGGCAGCCCCCGGCCAATTGGGTGCTGATCCGCCACAGCCTGTCTGCTTCAATGGGTGCTTGGGGCTAGGACAAAATCTGAATCGCAGGCTGTAAAACCAATGCACCAGGTACAAATACAAATAAAAATAGACACCTCAAGCTACGGGTTGCAACCTGGAACGTGAGAACCATGTGTCAAGGATTTTCCACTGACTTGACCAACATTGCCGATGTGAGAAAAACGGCTGTGATTGATGCCGAACTCAATCGTCTTAACATTGATATTGATGGCCTGCAGGAGACTCGCCTCGCCGAGGAAGGGTCACTCAGGGAAAACAATTACACCTTTTTTTGGAAGGGTAGAGGGCAGGCAGAAAAAAGGCAACACGGTGTGGGCTTTGCAGTGACGAATTCGCTAGTGGGAATGATTGAAATTCCAGCAGGAGGAAATGAAAGACTATTATCCCTGCACTTGGCAACCTCTTGTGGTTTTGCCACCATTATTACTGCATATGCACTGACACTCGATTCCTCTGATGATTTGAAGGATTCGTTCTATGAGGAGTTAGACTCCGTGATCAAGGCAGTTCCAAAATCTGACTACATTTATATGCTCGGTGATTTCAATGCTCGTGTGGGCAAGGACTTGAGTTCATGGCCAGTGTGCCTTGGAAAATACAACATCGGTCGCATGAATGAAAATGGGCAAAGGCTGCTGGTGCACTGCACCAGTAATGACCTATGTATTACAAACTCCTTTTTTAAAACAAAAGAGATGCATAAGGTCACATGGAAACATCCAAGATCCGGCCATTGGCACCAGCTGGACTTCATCATCACACGGAGACAACATCTGAACCATATATCATTGACTCGACGTTACCACAGTGCTGACTGTGATCCGGATCATTCTTTGGTTGTTGCAAGGGTTAGACTGAGACCGAAGAGAATCTACACAGCTAAACACAAATCTAGCCCCAGGATTAATATTATTAACACTCACGATCCTGAAAATTGCTTTCAGTTTCAACAGCAACTTGAAGACGCTTTCACTGATACACTAGAAAATTGTACAGTAAATGAAAAGTGGGGTCAACTTAAGGAAACTCTTTATAAAACTGCCGTAGGGGTTTACGGCACTGTGGAACATAAGAGGCAGGACTGGTTTGCGGCAAACAGCCAGACTCTGCAGACCTTGATTGATAAGTAGCAGATAGCTCTCTTAAGAAACAAGGAAAGACCAACGCGTAACACTCTGAGTGAGCTAAAGCAAGCTAGGAAGGATGTGCAAAAGGCTGCCAGGCAGTGTGCAAATGATTATTGGATCAAGTTATCCCCGGGAAGGTTAACCCGGTCAACAAATGCCCGCAGAAGTCGGATGTGTCGGCCTAACGGCGCAAGAACGCAGCTCTGCTGTAAACAGGCACAACGCAATCACATCCGAAAAAAAGAGAAGAAGGATCAAGTTATGTGAGTCCATTCAAATCGCAAGTGATAAGGGAAACATAAGAAGCATGTATGCAGGAATAAAGAAAGCCTGTGGTCCAGTGATCAAAAGAAGTGCACCATTGAAAACCTTGACAGGAGAAATCATCAGTGATAAGAAACAGCAAATGGACAGATGGGTAGAGCACTATTTGGAGCTTTACTCAAACTAGCGGATGATGTCCTCAACGCCATAGAGGCTCTACCATCTCTTGACCACCTGGACACACTTCCCACCATAACAAAAGTTAAGTGTGCTATAAATGAACTTGCATCTGGCAAGGCTCCAGGTAAGGATGGGATTCAAACAGAGGATATCAGGAGTGGGCAAGACACACTCACTCTACAGATCCACCAGCTAATAGAGCTATGCTGGCGAGAAGGACAAGTCCCACAGGATTTCAAAGATTCAAGCATCATAACACTGTACAAGAACAAGGGCGAACGGAGCGACTGCAACAGCCATAGGGGTATCTCACTTCTGTGTATTGTCGGAAAAGTATTTGCCAGAATTGTTCTGCGCAGACTTCAAGTCCTAGGAGATCAAGTCTACCCCGAATCACAGTGTGGCTTTCGACAGAACCGGTCTACCATTGATATCTTCTTCTTCTTCTTCGTTCATCCGGAGTTTTTTTTCGGACGTGATTGCGTTGTGCCTGTCCACAGCAGAGCTGCGTTCTTGCGCCGTTAGGCCGACACATCCGACTTCTGCGGGCATTTGTTGACCGGGTTAACCTTCCCGGGGGTTTCTTAGGACGTTTGACTCTCACTGTTATGGTGTTATCCCCCATCCCAGCTGGCCCATATAGAACAGCCAAAGACATCCTGGTCAGCCCTCAAGGGAAGGCAGGGGCAGACCATGGGCATTCCCCGCCATCCAAGGAGGCTTCCATACTTGCAGAGCCAACGCACAGCGCTCTGGTACTGGGCTCACCCAAGGAATCGTCACGTCCTGCACATGGCTGCTTAGCCTCACTTCCGTATATTGGGCCTTCCATTCACCATAGGCTGTTCTTCCGGAAACCAGAAGTATGCAGTCTGCAGATGACATCCACACAGTGAGCTTTCGATTCGGACTTTCCACATAATGGATTTGCTATCCAAGCAATATTCCATTTCGTGCCACTAGGACACTTTTTCCACCTTTTATGAAGCCCACACAGTGTGCTTTCGATTCGGACTTTCCACATAATGGATTTGCTATCCAAGCAATATTCCATTTCATGCCTCTGGGGCGCTTTTGTAACCGACATACCTGTGGTATGAAGTGCGGCAGTCTAAATACTTCTTCATGCACCTTTAAATGTCAACCTGAATGTAGTTAAAGTAAGCTGCAGTCAACTTGAGCTTGTTGATATCTCCATAGAGCTTGTCCTCAAATGAAGCAGGTGTGGGCCAAAATATCTTTCTCTGTTCTGCATATATTGGGCACTCCTGCAGCAAATGTTTAGCTGTCATTTTACCAGTTCCACAATTGCATTCATCGGTTTCTCCTATCTTTAGTTTATTGAACAAGTGGTATTTCAGCCTGTTATGTCCTGTGCGGAGTCTGAAGATTGCTACTTGTTCTCTTCGGTCGAGTTTGTAATATGCATCATCCTTCTGGTGACCTGGATGCTCTGATTCCCATTTGGTTCTATAAGTGCTTTTTATCAACCTCTTTGCCTCGTTATAGGTTATGTCTATGTCAGGCTGTGGTAGTCGTCCGCCCTCTTTTGCCAGTCTGTCAGCCTCTTCATTTCCAGGTATACTGCAATGTGATGGTATCCACTGTATTACAACTTTTTTGGATTTCTGGCATAGACCATGGAGTGCTGCTCTTAGGTCAGCTATTTCTGTGCTGTAATTGCTCTTCAGTATTGAGACAGCTGACTTTGCATCTGTAAAGATAGCTATTTGCGTCTCTTTATTTTCCTCCATCAAGAGCATTTCTGCTGCAGTTTTCAGAGCCTCTACCTCCGCTTTGAAGTTACTTGAAAACTTTCCAGTTGCCACTGAATGTGTTTTTTTCACTCCATTTTTTAAATTTAGGAGAATTCCTCCTCCTCCATTCTCTACTGAATTTTTGGCTGATCCATCTGTATATGCATGGGTCCAGTTGCTGCTTGGGTAATGTTCTTTTATGTAGTTTAGGGTTATTTCTCTTCTTTCGGTTTCATGCTGAGTGTTCTTTTTCTCAATACCAGGAATGTTTTCTATCATCTCAGGCAGTAGCTGCTGTCTCCAAGTTGGGAACTTGTCTGCATTGTAAATGGGTTTGACTGTTGATATGTTAAGTATGGGATCTGCCCTAATCTTTCGTTTTGCAGTTTCTACAAAGTTGCTACGCTTCAGTCTTCCCTTTCCAAAACCACTAAACCTTTTATACATAGGGTGGTCTGTCAATCTTCTAAATTTTTCAGCTTGTTGCTGGGCTCTGCTATCTCTTCTATCCTGCATTGGTTGTAAACAAGTGATCTTTTCTAGTTCATTAATAGGCGTTGTCTTTAGGCTTCCAGTTATGATTCGCATTCCTTGATTTTGGACTCTGCTTATTTTGTTAAAGTTTGACTTAGCTGCTGTTGCCCAAGCTGCAATGCCATATTCCAGTACTGGCCTCACCCGTCCAGTATATAACTTCTTGAGAACTTTCTCATCTGCTCCCCACGTTGTACCAGCAAGCTTTTTCATGATTGCCATTCTTTGCCTTGCTCTTGTTCGATTTTTCTCAACCTGTGTCTTCCATGTCAGGCGACGATCAAAGGTGACTCCTAGATAGTTTGGATTTTCTTCATGGCGCAATATTTTTCCATTCAATACCAGCTTAGGTTGCTGAGTTTTAGTTGAGAGTGAGAATACTGTGCATGTTGTTTTCTCCTCACTTATCTTCACTAGCCATGATTTTGACCAGTCCTCTAGCGCTAATAGGGCTTGCTGTATTCTGCTGTTAGCTGTACTAATATATTCTTCAGATGTCCATATGGCTAGGTCATCTGCAAAGGATGATGTGTGTACTCTGGCTGGAAAATTTTCCGTGATGTCGTTTATATATGCTAGGAATAATGTTGGTGAAAGAACTCCTCCTTGGGGGACACCTTGCTCCAACAGCATCATTTTGCTGGTTTGTCCTTGTACTTTTGTCCTGGCAGTTCTGTTCTCAAGGTAGTGGCTGATCCATTTGTACATTTTCCCACAAACATGCATTTTTTGCAGTTTTACTTTCAGTCCTTCCTTCCATACTTTATCAAATGCTTTTTCTAAATCTATCCAGACCGCTAGTGTGTGCTTTTTCTCTTGGAAGGCATCCTCTATTTCCTGAGCTATATAGGTTATTTGATCTTCAGTGGATCTGTACTTTCTGAATCCTGCTTGGTGAGGTGTTAAGAGTTGGTTTTCTTCCAGATGCCATGTTAGCCTGCCATTGATAATGCGTTCCATTAATTTTCCTACACAGCTAAGAAGACTGATAGGTCGATAGCCATTTGGTTCTTCCAGGTCTTTTCCTTTCTTTGGGACTGGTATTAGTATAGCTTCCTTCCATGCCTGTGGGACTATTCCCCTCTTCCAGCTGTAATTTAGGACTGCTAGTAGTTTCTTTTTTGCCTTAGTGCCTAGTCCTATTAGCATTTCATTTGTGATTCCATCCTTTCCTGGTGATGTCTTCTTTTTTAGGGTATTCATTGCCTGTTCCATTTCTTCCATTGTTAGATTTGCCATCATATATTCTGCTGCTGTCTCTGTATATCTATGATGTATCTGTTTATCTTTGATTGCTTTCTTCTGTTCGGCTGTAATATCAATGTGGTTTGCACTGGCATAGTGTTCCATTAGTGCATTTGCAGCCTTTTTTCCTGTAAGCAAGGCATTTCCTTGTTTAATTGTTATTTGTTTGTTTCTAGGTCCTTCATTGTTCATGGCTTTCACTAGTTTCCATAGTTTGTTTCCATCCCTGTCAAAATTCAGGTTTTCTGTTTTTTTCCTCCAACAATCTCTTGTTGTTTGATTTACTGTTCTTTTATATTTTGCTGAGATGGCTTTGAGAGAGATGTTCGCTTCAGTTGTTTGTTCTCTCTCTGCGGTCTTCCTAGCATCTTCAACTTTGTCCTCCAAAATTTGTAGTTCCTCAGTCCAGTATGGTTTGTAATTTTTCCTCGCTCCTCTTGGAATAGACTCAGTGGCCGCCTGTATTATTGCTCTGTTTAGACTTTCCACCATTTGCTTCATGTTGCCATATCGTGTATTTATGTTTTCACAATATTTGTCTGTTAGTATGGAAAATCTGTCCCAATCTGCTCGTTTGTAATTCCAGCGAGGCAAAGGCTTTTGCTCCTGTGGAACATACTCCATATTTATTACAAGCTTGATTGGTCTGTGGTCACTACCTGCTAATTGGTCCAGCACATGGCGATCGATTTTGTGGAGGATGTCTCCTGTGCAGAAAGCTAAGTCTGGAGTAGAAGTGGTAATCCATCTTCTGGAGTAGAAGCTCGGTGTGTCATCCGCTTTGTTGAGTAGATGGAGATTTGAGTCTATTTCCCAGTCCTCCACTTCATCTCCTCTTTTGTCAGTATCTGGGTATCCCCATCTTTCTGAGCGGCTATTAAAGTCTCCGACAACAATGCAATTTGTGTCAGTTATTTCCATGTTTGAGAGTGTAAGATCCTTATCTGCCGGGCTATACAGATTGTAAATTCTTATTTTCATGTCCTTTATCATTATATCAACACCTATAATTTCCGTTTGGTTGCCAGAGATCACAGATACTTCGCTGCAAGGTATTGTATTTCGTGTAAGTATTACAACTCCTCCTTTGTGTCCTTCGCGGTCAAAACGTGTGGCCTGATATCCCTCGACTGAAAATGTGCGATTGGCGTTGAGGTGTGTCTCTTGAATGCATGCCACATCTATTCTATCTTTATGAAGACGCTGTGTTAGGGAGGCTTTCTTGTTATAAACTCCTTCGGCATTCCATTGTAGTATGTTGAGAGTCCGGGGTGTTTGGTCAATAGCTCTTAACCTACTCCTCTGTGCCTTGACTCCACAGCACAGGGGAAGGTGACCACCAGTAGTCATGGGTGGACCCCCTCGAGGCAGGGGGCCCGGCACTATCACCGCCTGATGGGACTTCACGGGATTAGCACCATCACGATTAATTTTCATCTGTGGCATCATGAAATGATAAAGTTACGTTGCACTTCTTTGTCAAGCCTGTGGCTCAGTACATCCGATTTCGACAAGCATTTTTCGGGATGCTTTCCCTAGCCTTTGACTGTCCCCAGTCTACCTACAAGGCAGCAGGTTTGTGCGTCACTTCGTCTGGTCCCTCTCCCTTGACCTGTCCGACATGGGTGACCCTACCAGTAGCTGTGCTACCGTCGGCATAGCTCTTGGGGTCATTGGGACGCTCAAGCCCCTCTACCTCGTCAAGGTGGACGCACGGCAGAGGGGTACCATTGATATGATATTCTCATTGCGACAAATGCAAGAAAAATGCCGTGAACAGAATCAACCACTGTTTATTGCCTTCATCGACCTCACAAAGGCATTTGATTTGGTCAGTCGTGAGGGTTTGTTCAAGGCACTAAAGAAGATTGGCTGCCCACCAACTCTTCTGTCCATTGTGGAATCGTTCCACACAGGCATGAAGGGTATAATAAAGTTTTATGGTGCAACTTCTGAAGAGTTTGAAATCAAGAGTGGAGTTAAGCAAGGTTGTGTACTAGCTCCCACCCTCTTTGGAATATACTTTTCACTTCTACTGAAAAATGCCTTTCGTGATGAGGATGGTGGTATATACATTCACTCACGCTCAGATGCCGGCCTCTACAATGCTCAGAGATTGAAGGCCAAGACCAAAATTAGGAGGGTTCTGATCAGAGAGTTGCTTTTTGCAGATGATGCTGCAGTTACGACCCACTCTGAGGAAGAATTGCAATATCTACTATCTGCATTCTCCAATGCTTGTTCTGAATTTGGTTTAACAATTAGCTTAAAGAAGACACAGATTATGTCACGAGGTGCACATGGGGTACTTTATTGACGACGCCGAACTAGAGATGGTTGACCATTTTACATATCTAGGATCACTGGTAAATAGCAAATTATCCCTAGATCAGGACATCAACATCCGGATTGGTAAGGCAGCAACAACAATGAACAGTTTGAGAAAAAGAGTCTGGGAGAACAGGAATCTTACTGCCAAAACAAAAGTCCTTGTATATCAAGCCTGTGTCATTAGTACTCTTCTTTATGGCAGTGAAACCTGGACAACTTACTCACACCAAGAGAAACGTTTAAACAGCTTTCATAAGCGGTGTCTGCGAGGAATTCATGGTAGTAAGTGACAAGACAAAATCACAAATACTGAAGTATTGGAAAGATCAGGCTGTATGACGGTTTATTCCAGGCTCAGTCTTCGTAGACTTAGATGAATAGGACATCTTAGGAGGATGGATGATGGTAGAATACCAAAGGACATCTATTTTTGTGAATTACTTTTGGGTAAGAGATCTCAGGGTCGGCCTCTACTACGATACAGAGATGTGTGTAAGCGGGACATGATTGATACAGGCATTGATAATACACATTGGGAGCAAGTCGCCGCTGAACGTGTTGCATGGAGGGCAAACATCAGAAATGGAATAAAGACAAAGGAGATAATTATTGCAGATAAGTCACACACCGAGCGTATAAGAGGTAAGATGGTACATGATGGTGGAAATGACCACGTGTTCACATGCACCCACTGTGAACGGACATTTACAGCGCAAATTGGCCTTATCAGTCACATTCGCTACCGCGATAGGTAAAAGTTATTATGCCCTTTTAAAGCACAAACTATCGTCTGTCAAGACGGCAAGGTGCCAATATATATATATATATATATATATATATATATATATATATATATATATATATATATATATATATATATATATATATATATATATATGTTGGCTTCCTGGCCTAGAGGTTAGCGACTTTTCTCCGTATTCTCGTAAGTAACGTGACGACGGTGAGAATCTTGCCAAGAAATCAACAATCACAGAAAGATGCTGATGTTGACAGCAATGTCCTGTAAAGGATATGCAAACAATTTTAATATATATATACATATAGATTCTGAAGAAGAGAGCGAGCCGCTGTGGCGCGGTGGCTAGTAACCTTGCCTCCCGGCGCGTTAGCCACATGCTTAAATCCCCATTGAAGCGACTTTTGTAATTGACCCATGCTCGCAGGTAAATCCAACCTAAACTGGGCATCAGGAAATGTCCTGGAAATTACAGGCAGCCGGCAAGATATTGTCTACATTAACCATCGGATAGCAAACCTCAAGGCATGTGAAACGGTGCTTTTCAGAGCTTACTGAAGAATGGAATGAATCTCTCGGAAAGTAGCATTTAACTGTTATCAAGGTGTCAGCATAGGTCAACAATGTCTTCACCTATGAAATAGAACATGATATGCAACATATAATTATAATAACGGAAATATGATGTATAAATCAACAGCTATTGAATTTCTTTCCAGTGTCATTAACCTTAAGAGACCTCCATAAAAATCGAGAACCTTTAGGAGATTTTAGCCATAAATCATTACCTACCTAGGTCTATTCCCAGGCAGTCTCAATGTCCTATGCCGAATTATGACCTGAATAATCATGTCCTAATATGTCCCACCGAAGATGTGACGTTCCAGGACTAGCCTTGTTAGCTGGATTCTGAACTTGGAGAGGGAAAAGAGCGCTTTGACATGGAGGTGGTACTTAGATACTCTGTCCGGAGAGGTGATTAAGAATTTTTAAATACTGGTGGGCTTTGGTAATTTTTGTTTTTCACTCGGTCGCTTTGAACTAAAGCATAGTTCACACACGTTCTGCTACTTCTATGATGTTTGAATGATGTTTTCGTGTGGATTAGCTTACCATATTACCAGTGTCCTTCGCCATCAGGCGAACCCACTCCGATTTCAGAGGTACTTGTCATTTACTGTTCCAAATCAAGGACGAGAAATTAACATTTTAGTCCAACTGACCGGTGTAGGGGTTACCCCGCTATCTCGGCAACAGCACACCGGATGTTTAAGAACGAGTGCTCTTATCGTGAGTCCGGAATGGTGAGATTTGGAGATGGTACTGTGGTACTGAGTCCGGGGACAAGTCGCTAATTCAGTCTTGCTCCGATAGATACCAGCTATTGGCAGTACACACATGAACTTATCGTCAGTGCATTGAACTTAGATGTTTAAACCCGCAGTCTTCTTAAGAATTCGCAGTCAGGCAGCCATCGATTGACCTGGAAAATGTATAAAACGTTTTACAATGTTCTGAACCAATAACTTGCCATGGGTCTGTAAAAAAAGGGGGGTTTAAAAGACAAGAGGATGACTTCATAGCTCCGGGTTTTATTGCACATGGCTCGGCTTCTTTCAGCAGGGTGGTCTGGCGACAGCGTCGCACAAAGCATGATCTCCTTAGCTCCAACGACGACCCACAAGAAGCCTCCGACAAACTTGCACTCGTTAACCTACCAACGTGAGCTGCAATCAAACTCACAACCTTCGGACCACGAGACAAACGCCGTAACCACTTCGCCACCTTCACTCTCTGCTAAGGGTATGTGATATGATAGGGGTATCACATTTTGTAGGCTTGAAGAAGGAAGCTGCCATGGGTCTGTAAAATGAGAGGGTCATCATATTTTGTAGGCCTGAAGAAAGGAGCTGACATGGGTCAACCCCTACACCGGACAGCTGGATGAAATGTTGACCTGTCGTCCTTGACGGGGACGTAAATAACAAGTACCTCTGAAGTCCGAGTGGGTTCGCCTAATGGCAAGAGACACTGTTAATAGGGAAAGAAAATCCAGTGTGTATGGACAACACTTGAGGTCAAAGTGAGTGAGCGCACAAAAAAAAAAAAAAACAATTATCTGCCGATCCAGACTTGACATTAGCGACTATTGTGTGCTTAAGTTTGATAAATGTTCATTTTATAAACATTTGAAAATAATCAGCAAAATCATGTTGTATTGCAAACATTCCACATGCTACTTTTTTTCCACTGTTCGGAGAGAGGGAGAAAAAAGGACCTGGTCATAGAACTACCTTATGCCATGGCCTAGAATATGTGACGCCCAAAGACTTAAGACCTCAGCAGCAATATCTGTCGGGTGTCTGGCTTTACCAATGGAAAAATCATAAGCAATCTTAGATATGCTGACGGTACCGTGTTACTAGCAGAAAGTGAGCAAGAGTTGCAAGACCTAGTGGAAGAAGTAAACAGTCACAGTGCAGAATGTGGCTTAGATATTAACATCCAAAAAACAAAAACTATGATAATTAGCAGTGAAAAGGAAAGGTCATCAATGAACATCACAGTAAACGGGCAGATACTGGAACAAGTAACAAGTTTCTCTAATCTTGGACATATAATAACAGATGATGGCAGAAGTGAAATGGAAATTTAAAAAAAGAGAATAGGAATGGCCAAAAATGCTTTCAACGGCATGAAATCAGTATTAACATCTAGAGAGATTAATAACACATTAAAAATGAGAATTGTCAAATGCTACGTATATTCAACGCGTATGGCGCGGAAGACTGGACATTGAACAAGCAACTAGAAAGTTGCATAGAAGCCCTGGAGATGTGGATATACAAACGAATAGGTCATGTTTCATGGAAACAAAAACAATCAAATGCAGAGGTCCTAGAAAAACTGGGAGTGAAAAGAGAGTTGATGAAAGAAATAAAGAAGAGACAAGTGAAATATTTTGGCCACGTCAGAAGACATGATACTTTTATAAAAACATACTGGAAGGCAAGGTTGAGGGCAAGCGAGCAAGAGGTAGACAACGATACAAGTGGGAGGATAACATCAAGAGATGGACGAACATCAGCCTGACAGAATGTACAGTCAAGGTGAGAGACAGACAGTGTTGGAGATCCATTGCAGCCAACCTTCATTGCGGAGACGGCACATGATTGATTGATTGATTGAGCTTTATCATGTTTTATTTCTTGTGGCTGAGCTGCCTGATGACCGGAGGTCACGTGTTCGTATCTCTACTAAGGTGAGTTGTTTGTTTTTTCTTCTTCTTGTGCGTTCATCCGGAGTGGTGTTTTTTTTTTTCGGACGTGATTGCGTTGTGCCTGTTTACAGCAGAGCTGCCTTCTTGCGCCGTTAGGCCGACACATCCGACTTCTGCGGGCATTTGTTAAGCTGGTTAACCATCCCAGGTGTTTCGGGGGACAGTCAGCTCTAACTGATGTGCTGCTATCCCCATCCTAACTGGTCCATCCAGATCAGCAGGTGACATGACGGTCAGCCCTCAAGAGAAGGCAGGGGCAGGCCGTGAGTATTCCCCGTCATCCAAGTAGGCTTCCATTTTTGCAGAGCCAGCTGGCAAGGCACTTGTTGATGATGATGAATCCTTCTGCAGATATATTTTTCTAATAAGCAAATTCAAAATGGCATTTCGCACTGAAAGATTTGACCTAAAATCCTTCGGCCCTGATGGAACACTGCAAATGCCGATCTCTTTAAAAAAATACCGGGCACGTTTAACTATCAGGCCATGACATATTGCCGCCATTGTTGCCTCCCCACTCGGCTGCAATTCAAGGACGGTCAAAAGGTCACACGTGTTTGCTTCCCATGTATTGTAGTTGTAAAACTGAACAACCAACGTAAATATAATAAACCTTTATAGCAATCGGCAAGTTCGGCACAAGATGCGGTTCTGTAAACATACGATCCCACCATATTTCGTGTGGGTGAGGATAGACACACTCGTACAACAGCATATACAAGTTAACACAGGGAACGGTTAAAGTTTACAAGGCTAGATGTGCTTTACAGGACGTTGCAATCAATGCCAACCCCAAGTAATTTTCTAGGCAATTTTACGTTCAGTAGTTTCCTCTGGCCGGTCTCCGTGGCTAAGGCTTTACGGACGCGATTCGTAATCCCGATTACCCCCCTTCGAAGCACAACTGCGCGCGATTTGGCAGCAGACCGCGCTGCGCTGGGTTTTAACATGTTGGTATGGAAGCCGGTTGTTCAAAAAGCAATGGGAAACTACTGAACGTAAACTTGCCAAAACATCAACAGCAGTGCTGATGTTGACTGCGATGTCCTGTAAACGGATATGCAAAAACAGTTTCCTCTAAGAGCTGAGAATGACTGAAAGGAAAAGAGCGCTCGCTATTAAACTTCCTGTGCGCTGGTGGCTATGTATTAGGATTAATGTCAAATTAATGAGAGTAAAATTGCCTTGAAAATCAACTTGAGGTTGTTCGTAACGTCCTGCAAAGGACATGCAGCTTGTTTGTTTAGCTTACCATCGATATTTGAACGACAAGTCAACTCTGAAGGCCAGCTGACAGGTGTAGGGGATGATTCCGCTACCACACCGTCAGAGCACCTCTAGTTTAAGAGTTAGAGGGCTCTTATCCTTTCCGTCACGTAACACTGGAACCTATCATGTATGGCGTAAGAGGCGACTAGTGCGGTTACCGATACCCATAAGAGAAGCAAAGAACAGTAACGCCCTGTAACCTGCCATACATGTCACAAGATGCCACGAATAATGGTTGGTCGAGGGCTGGTTTTCCTCACACATAAAACAACTTTAGCTGCAAAATTCAACCAATCATTACAAAGCGGTTAACGCATAAATGCAGTCTGCATAAGAAGTTCAAATATTGATAAAAATGAAATAGCACATAACAACAATGCTAATTAACAAGTAAGGCAAAATGGATCTATTTTGTGTGATTTGGCCATATAGACTTTGAGAGACTTTTTAGGCTAGGTCGATCTTGGAGCGGAGATAAATTAAAAATTCTTTTCTCTCAAAGAGGATTCGAATGCAAGTCCATAAGTCCAGCAGTCAAGCGTAGCAGTTAGTTATCTATCTGTTGGGGAATAATCCTTGCACTCCGGATCTGTCCATAGGAGCTCAAATCCCCCCTCCCCCTCCCCCAGCATACACAGCAGCGTCCGACGACTAATTGTGCCAGTTCTGTGCTGATTGACAAGACCCCTCATTCTCCTGTGCTAATTCCTCTCATAAATCTCTTATTCTAGGCAACGATGAGGATTCACCGGCATCAAAGTCCTCCTCTGTCGACATCTCTCTAACAGCTTTACTAACATCGGTACGATCCATGGACTGGTCATCTGAAGGGAATACAGAGCCAGCAAGTTTATAAGATCATTTATAATCCTCCCGAACGAAAATGAAGGTGACACCACGAACAGCAAACCCTCGCGCCGATTCAGTCCACTGTCTGCATACAGACCTCACCTCGACCTTTCTTGTCATGCTCATTTAGTCAGCTAGTCAAGCGTACATAGCATTTTAATAAATAAAAATAAAATTTTGTTGCGTATCCCTTACGGGACGTTGCAGTCAACACCAGCATTTTCAGCTGTTGTTGATGTACTAGGCAAGTGTTACGTTCAGTAGTTTGCCATTGCTTTCTGAACGACCGGCCCCTTTACCTTTTTTCGAAAAAACCAGCACCGCCGTGTTTCGAACCCGGGTATACGGGCTCACAAACCGCGTTCGCAAGCCCTTAGCCACAGAGATTTTTAATACGTCATTAGAAACATATTGTCCGCGTGACATCTGCAATAATTGTTCAATACAGTAAGCTCGACAAGATAATGTTAACAATGTTAAAGCATGAAATGTCGAAATTGGCAGTAAGATAATGTACGACATAAAATTAAAATAACGTCGCTGATATTAAAAAGGCTTTTAAAACTGGCAGTCATGCATGCCAAGAGATCATGACATTAAGGTGAAGTGAGCAATTAGAACCATAGACTTGCAATGGCAGAAAGAGGCAGACATATCGACTTACAATTTACTCAACTATCTGTCTGGGACATACATGGAAATAACTTAGACGCATTCAAAGCATTACTAATACTATTGAGACATGCTGTTGACATCATTTCAATCCACCACGTGGTTGTGTCAGCAGTGGTGTTGGCATGGTTGAGAAGACATTCTGTCGGATATTCGATAATTGCCAGCACAGAAGAATCACATGGTTTATAATGGCACCTGGCTTAGTTGGTCGTATATCGAAGCATGTTCAATCCTAAAGTGAGGCTTTGTTGTTTTACCTGAGGTCATGTGATACAGGCGCTTGTCTGCCAATATGGTATTGATGGTACCGCCCTCAATTTTGGCGGGATGTGTCTACTAAAGCAGCTCTGAGAACGACCCAGCTTCGTAACATTAGTACAGATAGGGAATCTCCGTGGCGAAGTGGTCAAGCCATCTGACTCGGGCTCCGAAGGTTGTGGGTCCGATTCCGGGCCGCGTCCTTCGGTTCACGAGTGTATGTTTTCGGATACTACTGGAGGTCGTCGCTGGAGCTGCAGAGTTCGTGCTTTGAGCGACGCTTACGGTAGCCTGCGCTGCGGAAAGGGACTGAGCCATATGTGATAAAAGCAGGTGCAATGAAGTCGACCCTGTCGACTTTTAAGCGACTATTTTAGTACAGAAAAGGTCAGCATGGCCAGTGGACAAGAGTGCACTCTCTTAATCTTCCAGTGTGCTGATGCCGAGATGCCCCTACGTTGGTAAGTTGGACTATAATGTTGACTAATCGACCTTGACTTAGAAATGTAAATTACAAGTACCTCGGACGTCGGAGTGGGTCATGCGGATGGCGAGGGACACTGGAAATAGGGACAGCTAATTCACTCACAAGCAGTCCAGTGCACCAGAAGTTGTGGCAAGTGTATTTACTATGTATGAGTTCAAAGCGAGATAACATTTCCCCCCCCCCCCCCCAACAAAAGAAAGAAAAAGTAATGAATAATTTTCAGAATTTTCTGGAAATATCCTGGAAATTAAATGCGGTCGTGCAGATGTACTGGCAAATGTTTATTAATACTGTGACTGAGTATATGAACAGGCCCAAGAGATCACACTCCTACAACTGGATCCCTCATGGAATCATTGAAATGCCTAACGGCAAGTCTGGACCCCCGAAAGGAAACATACATGCTCGTCGTTTACCAGTGATTGACATAAACGGCAACAGACAATCAGCTGTGTATTTATTATCGTGAGGTGGCGGCCGGCGTGGCTGTGAGGTTTAACGAGCTTACACTTTCTCTGCTGACCGTGGCTAATGTAAAAGAAACGTTCTATAAGCTTTACAAATACGCAGATCATAAACGGTTACTAGCCCGCAGATTCTCTGTCATGTCTGCCATAAGTGAAGCGGCCATGTTTATTCTCTCGTCTGGTTCGTCTGAACTTTGATTCCACTGGCGGATGAAATTTTGATGTCCTTGACAACTTTGTCCTCGATATACATAGCATTGTCATGACGTTTCAAATTTTTAGAGTTTCACTTGAGTGTTTTAATGTGAAAGAATATTTTGTTAACATTCCCCAATTAAGCCATTATTCCTACGCTGTTCAATCTTATATTAGGGTCCATCGCCTGGCTTAGATTAATAATCCAGTGAACGGGTCAGTCACAAAAGTGATATTAACTTGAAGGTGACTGTTGTCCTAAGAGGGTGAAGGTTCAACTAAGTAAAGTGGAAGATGTGATTCTTGTACATACTTATAATATCGGAGATTGGTGATTACACTGTTGCATATCAATGGACAATTGGCATGGTGATTACACGGTTGCATACCAATTGACAAGTAACATAGTGATTACCTTGTTCTCACCACTGGACAATTAACATGGTGATTACACTGTTCTCACCACTGGACTATTAACATGGTGATTACACTGTTCTCACCACTGGGCAATTAACATGGTGATTACACTGTTCTCACCACCAGACAATTAACATGGTGATTACACTGTTCTCACCACTGGACAATTAACATGGTGATTACACTGTTCTCACCACCAGACAATTAACATGGTGATTACACTGTTCTCACCACCAGACAATTAACATGGTGATTTCACTGTTCTCACCACTGGACTATTAACATGGTGATTGATTACACTGTTCTCACCACTGGACTGTTAACATGGTGATTACACTGTTCACACCACTGGACTATTAACATGGTGATTACACTGTTCTCACCACTGGACTGTTAACATGGTGATTACACTGTTCTCACCACTGGACTATTAACATGGTGATTACACTGTTCTCACCACCAGACAATTAACATGGTGATTACACTGTTCTCACCACTGGACTATTAACATGGTGATTACACTGTTCTCACCACTGGACTATTAACATGGTGATTACACTGTTCTCACCACCAGACAATTAACATGGTGATTACACTGTTCTCACCACTGGACTATTAACATGGTGATTACACTGTTCTCACCACTGGACTGTTAACATGGTGATTACACTGTTCTCACCACTGGACTGTTAACATGGGATTACACTGTTCTCACCACTGGACTGTTAACATGGTGATTACACTGTTCTCACCACTGAACTGTTAACATGGTGATTACACTGTTCTCACCACTGGACTATTAACATGGTGATTACACTGTTCTTAACACTGGACAATTAACATGGTGATTACACTGTTCTTAACACTGGACAATTAACATGGCGATCAATTGTTGCATACCACTGGACTATTAACACATATTTTGAGTTTAAACGTAAGCTCTCAATATGAGTGTTCGTGCTGTGAGTGCTAATCATCTACAGTCACAATTAAGGATTACTGTGATTCTCTTGCAATATCGCATCGTGCAAAGTACGCACTGTAAAGGAAGGACCGTGAGATAAACACCTGGATGAATTGGCCAAACGTCATAATAGCGACACGAACACATACATGTTCCGAGACTATGCTATAGTGCAAGCTGGCGAACCCATAAACCATAAGTTTACTTTTGTGGCATGTGTCTATAAGTTAGGCTCTTTGGGCATTTGGTGTTAAACCCATATTCAACCTGTGAAGACATTTGTGCCTCACAGCACCTAGAGCTGTGATGTAATGATAGTAACAGGGATACTGACACTGCTGTATCCGTGCTGAGGAGACTTTGTGCTTCTATGGCCCCGTTATCAGCTGACATTGAACACACTTCGTTTGATCTGTATTTATAATGATGGGAAGTCGATGGCAACTATCATGGTCTAGCATTGCTGTATTAACTACCAGTATTGCTTAAAGTTCTTCTTGAGTTCCAGGCCACATTGTTCTAGTTTTGTCTTTAGCTATATTTGTGGTTTCCCATTTATTGGGTTTGCTTCTGTTCGTACATGCTGCGAAGGATCATCAATAAACCTGATTAAATGATCTTTCTTTCTGTGCTATATTTTTAGTTTCCATCAACTGTAATGCATATTGCATTTCTTATGGTTTTGATAATTTTTTTTGGGTTCCCTATAAATGTTTGAATAGAATGGTGAAAGAAATTAAATTTCTTATTATTCTTAAATTGTAGGGTTTGAGTATTTTTTACAGTGACATGGAATTTCTAAAAGTAATGATCTTATATGTTGGCTATCAGTAAATCTTGATATATGAAAACCTGGATTAGACAAATATTGTGAAAACATAAATACACGATATGGCAACATGAAGCAAATGGTGGAAAGTCTAAACAGAGCAATAATACAGGCGGCCACTAAGTCTATTCCTAGAGGAGCGAGGAAAAATTACAAACCATACTGGACTGAAGAACTACAAATTTTGGAGGACAAAGTTGAAGATGCCAGGAAGACCGCAGAGAGAGAACAAACAACTGAAGCGAACATCTCTCTCAAAGCCATCTCAGCAAAATATAAAAGAACAGTAAATCAAACAACAAGAGATTGTTGGAGGGAAAAAACAGAATACCTGAATTTTGACAGGGATGGAAACAAACTATGGAAACTAGTGAAAGCCATGAACAATGAAGGACCTAGAAGCAAACAAATAACAATTAAACAAGGAAATGCCTTGCTTACAGGAAAGAAAGCTGCAAATGTACTAATGGAACACTATGCCAGTGCAAACCACATTGATATTACAACTGAACAGAAGAAAGCAATCAAAGATAAACAGATACATCATAGTAATACAGCGACAGCAGCTGAATATATGATGGCAAATCTAACAATGGAAGAAATGGAACAGGCAATGAATACCCTAAAAAAGAAGAAATCACCAGGAAAGGATGGAATCACAAATGAAATGCTAATAGGACTAGGCACTAAGGCAAAAAAGAAACTACTAGCAGTCCTAAATTACAGCTGGAAGAGAGGAATAGTCCCACAGGCATGGAAGGAAGCTATACAAATACCAGTCCCAAAGAAAGGAAAATACCTGGAAGAACCAAATGGCTATCGACCTATCAGTCTACTTATCTGTGTAGGAAAATTAATGGAACGCATTATCAATGGCAGGCTAACATGGCATCTGGAAAAAAACCAACTCTTAACACCACACCAAGCAGGATTCAGAAAGTACAGATCAACTGAAGATCAAATAACCTATATAGCTCAGGAAATAGAGGATGCCTTCCAAGAGAAAATGCACACACTAGCGGTCTGGATAGATTTAGAAAAAGCATTTGATAAAGTATGGAAGGAAGGACTGAAAGTAAAACTGCAAAAAATGCATGTTTGTGGGAAAATGTACACATGGATCAGCCACTACCTTGAGAACAGAACTGCCAGGACAAAAGTACAAGGACAAACCAGTAAAATGATGCTGATGGAGCAAGGTGTCCCCCAAGGAGGAGTTCTTTCACCAACATTATTCCTAGCATATGTAAATGACATCACAGAAAATTTTCCAGCCAGAGTACACACATCCTCCTTTGCAGATGACCTAACCACATGGAAATCTGAAGAATATATTAGTACAGCTAACAGCAGAATACAGCAAGCCCTATTAGCTCTAGAGGACTGGTCAAAATCATGGCTAGTGAAGATAAGTGAGGAGAAAACAACATGCACAGTGTTCTCCCTCTCAAATAAAACTCAGCAACCTAAGCTGGTATTGAATGGAAAAATATTGCGCCATGAAGAAAATCCAAACTATCTAGGAGTTACCATTGATCGTCGCTTGACATGGACAACACAGGTTGAGAAAAATCAAACAAGAGCAAGGCAAAGAATGGCAATCATGAAAAAGCTTGCTGGTACAACGTGGGGAGCAGATGAGAAAGTTCTCAAGAAGTTATATACTGGACGGGTGAGGCCAGTACTGGAATATAGCATCGCAGCTTGGGCAACAGCAGCTAAGTCAAACTTTAACAAAATAAATAGAGTCCAAAATCAAGGAATGCGAATCATAACTGGAAGCCTGAAGACAACGCCTATTAATGAACTAGAAAAGATCACTTGTTTACAACCAATGCAGGATAGAAGAGATAGCAGAGCCCAGCAACAAGCAGACAAATTTAGAAGATTGACAGACCACCCTATGTATAAAAGGATTAATGGTTTTGGAAAGGGAAGACTGAAGCGTAGCAACTTTGTAGAAACTGCAAAACGAAAGATTAGGGCAGATCCTATACTTAACATATCAACAGTCAAACCCATTTACAATGCACACAAGTTCCCAGCTTGGAGACAGCAGCAAGTGCCTGAGATGATAGAAAACATTCCTGGTATTGAGAAAAAGAACACTCAGCATGAAACTGAAAGAAGAGAAATAGCCCTAAACTACATAAAAGAACATTACCAAAGCAGCAATTGGACCCATGCATATACAGATGGATCAGCCAAAAATTCAATAGAGAATGGAGGAGGAGGAATTCTCCTAAATTTAACAAATGGAATGAAAAAAACACATTCAGTGGCAACTGGAAAATTTTCAAGTAACTTCAAAGCGGAGGTAGAGGCTTTGAAAACTGCAGCAGAAATGCTCTTGATGGAGGAAAATAAAGAGAAGCAAATAGCTATCTTCACAGATGCAAAGTCAGCTGTCTCAATACTGAAGAGCAAAAACAGCACAGAACTAGCTGACCTAAGAGCAGCACTCCGTGGTCTATGCCAGAAATCCAAAAAAGTTGTAATACAGAGGATCCCATCACATTGCAGTATACCTGGAAATGAAGAGGCTGACAGACTAGCAAAAGAGGGCGGACGACTACCACAGCCTGACATAGACATAACCTATAATGAGGCAAAAAGTTTTATAAAAAGCACTTATAGAACCAAATGGGAATCAGAGCATCCAGGCCACCAGAAGGATGATGCATGTTACAAACTCTACCGAAGAGAACAAGTAGCAATCTTCAGACTCCGCACAGGACATAACAGGCTGAAACACCACTTGTTCAATAAACTAAAGATAGGAGATACCGATGAATGTAATTGTGGAACTGGTAAAATGACAGCTAAACATTTGCTGCAGGAGTGCCCAATATATGCAGAACAGAGAAAGATATTTTGGCCCACGCCTGCTTCATTTGAGGACAAGCTCTATGGAGATATCAACAAGCTCAAGTTGACTACAGCCTACTTTAACTACATTCAGGTTGACATCTAAAGGTGCATGAAGATGTATTTAGACTGCCGCACTTCATACCACAGGTATGTCGGTAACAAAAGCGTCCCAGAGGCATGAAATGGAATATTGCTTGGATAGCACATCCATTACGTGGAAAGTCCGAATCAAAAGCTCACTGTGTGGGCTCCATAAAAGGTGGAAAAAGTGTCCTAGTGACACGAAATGGAATATTGCTTGGATAGCAAATCCATTACGTGAAAAGTCCGAATCGAAAGTTCACTATGTGGGCTTCATAAAAGGTGGAAAAAGTGTCCTAGTGGCACGAAATGGAATATTGCTTGGATAGCAAATCCATTATGTGGAAAGTCTGAATCGAAAGCTCACTATGTGGATGTCATCTGCAGACTGCATTCTTCTGGTTTACGGAGGAACAGCCTATGGTGAACGGAAGGCCCAATATACGGAAGTGAGGCTAAGCAGCCATGTGCAGGACGTGACGATTCCTTGGGTGAGCCCAGTACCAGAGCGCTGTGTGATGGCTCTGCAAGTATGGAAGCCTCCTTGGATGGCGGGGAATGCCCATGGTCTGCCCCTGCCTTCCCTTGAGGGTTGACCGGGATGTCTTTGGCTGTTCTATATGGGCCAGCTAGGATGGAGGATAACACCACAACAGTGAGATTCAAACGTCCTAAGAAACCCCCGGGAAGGTTAACCCGGTCACCAAATGCCCGCAGAAGTCGGATGTGTCGGCCTAACGGCGCAAGAACGCAGCTCTGCTGTAAACAGGCACAACAAAATCACATCTGAAGAAAAAAAAATCCGGATGAACGCAGAAGAAGAAGAAACCCATATTCTCATAGACCAATCAGCACTCGGTGGGTGATGCAACAATAAAACGCCAGCCACTGTTACTTTCCGGGACATTCCTGGGATCCATTTTAGGCTGGCTCGGCTTGTTCGCCCAAGTCAAATAAAAAAAATTCGAATCCTGGCCAATGGGGCTTGAACCCTTAACAACCGGGCAGGCGGGCCAGCGTCAAACTACCGTTTCGCTCTTTACAACAATGGTCCATTACATGCCAGATATACAACTAGTCAGTGGAATAGGAAAATAAGTACCTGGTACAGGTTATCTCAAAGTTTGAACGTGTTGTAGGTAAAGACGGATCAACATATAGGGTCAAAAGTTCAAGATCGGTGTGACGTTTCACTTTCTAATTACCTGTCAGCGGAAGAATTGTGGTAGAGCAGTACGCTAGCATTTCATTGGCTGACACCCATAAGAGTTGTAAATACTTGTTCGTTGAACTATTTGTTCGTGGGTGTTGAAATCTGCGCCATCTTACATATTTGTCTTTGTGCCATTTTTCAAATCTGACTGAATATTTTAATTTTCATTGAATGTTCTTTATATAGATATCGTCCGGTCTTTGTGTTCTCGTCTGGTTTTGGCCAGGAAATCATTGTGTTCTTGACTAGTTTTGGTGTATGACCTCTCCTGTTCTTGTCTGGGTTTGTACTGGAGCGTGAGCAGTTTTGAATATCTAGGATCACCGCTGACCGGCGATGGAAGATTGATGACGTTTGTTATAGAATAACAAACAATTGTGCGCAAGAACTAAAGCTATGAACACTTGTATAGACTGAAACAGAACCACAAAGGTCAGGGTACTTGTAGCATGCCTGTTTGCTGAATCAACATGCAGATGTGAAACTGTAATAAATCAGCTGAACAGCACACATACTCTGGTTGGTTAACCCGGTCAAAAAATTCCCGAAGAAGTCATATGTGTCGGCATAAGGGCGCAAATGTTGCAGCTCAGATGAAAACAAGCACAACGCAATATGTCCAAAACAAACATTTCGGACCAACGAAGAAGAGGAGGAACGAACGAACGAACGAACGAATTTTATTTTAAAAGGGTAACAAATTGGGCACGCAGGCCCGTCTTACATTCGGCCCTTTCGATCACTCATCTTTCATTTATCAAATGTGCATGTTACATTTACATAGGGAAAAAAAAAACATTGTCAAGTGGATTTTGTAAGCATAAAGAAGAAGAAGAAGAAGAAGAAGAAGAAGAAGAAGAAGAAGAAGAAGAAGAAGAAGAAGAAGAAGAAGAAGAAGAAGAAGAAGAAGAAGAAGAAGAAGTAGAGCACAAATACACAATTGAATATACGTGTTACAGAAGAATATTAAATAGACGTTGGATGGGAAAGAGAACAAATAGATATATCAATCACAAACTCATTGTTGATGAAGATTTGTTATTGAGATAAATAACGCTGAGGACACTGAGATATTATGGAGAATTAAAAAAGATACGAATGTCAGGAAGAGATCAAGGGAAGGTGTGGTTTTATTAGATATATCTTCTTCAACCTCTTCTCATTCTTCATTTTCTTTCCCTCTTCTTCTTATTCTTCTTCTTCTTCTTCTTCTTCTTCTTCTTCTTCTTCTTCTTCTTCTTCTTCTTCTTCTTCTTCTTCTTCTTCTTCTTCTTCTTCGTCTTCTTCGTCTTCTTCTTCTTCTTCGTCTTCTTCGTCTTCTTCGTCTTCTTCGTCTTCTTCTTCTTCTTCTTCTTCTTCTTCTTCTTCTTCTTCTTCTTCTTCTTCTTCTTCTTCTTCTTCTTCTTCTTCTTCTTTTGTTTTACCTTCTTTACTTATATTCGTCTACAATGATGCACGGAGTAAGGACAATCCATGGGAAGAAATGAATTCATGGACGGCTTATTCTCATAATTTGATATGTAAATGACAGTTATTGTATTCATATAATGAGAGATGTAGTCACGTCCCCGAGGGACAACTTGCAAAGCCATTTATACTCGTTTAACCCCTGCTTGGAAAATCTGCCCAATGGATTAATTAACCAACACATGTTTGCTTGTCTAGGGTTGTAGTGGGCGACCTGGTGTAGGAAATAGGCGGGCAGGAACAGGGTCAGTTTCGTGTAAGCAACAGGGGTATTTATGGGGTCAAGTGGACCCGCTAACAAATCTGCTGGTGTTGTATGTTTTGGTAGGCACCTTATGGCCTTGGAAATAAAGTGAAATGCATTGTTTGGCATTCATAGAAGTAGAAGAATTAGGTAGAGACTAGTGGACGCAGTAGACAACATAACAATTGAAAGCAATAGTTACCCCATTGGGATTCGAACCTGTTACCTACAAATGACGGCAACCTCCCTATACTGGAACAAGTGTACTTCGACGCATGACCAACTAGACATTCCTTTAAAGTGAAGTCTTCATTAGTGATGCTATGACTTGGGTCACACCCATGGGGAATGTTAAGACCGTTCTGATGGGTACAAATGGATACCCAGAACCACAAATAGTGCAAACCAACAACTGGAGGCTGCAAAATCTGGTAGGTCCGACTCAGGACCGGTCCTCAATGGAACCAACAAAACGCAATAAGGTAAATATAAGCCAGCACACTAACCAAACTTTCCCGACAATAACAGAGGGACCAGTATAACCAGTCCGGCCTCGGACTCACTCAAAAGAGAGCAAAAGAAGCAGGATCAAAACACACACACAAAACGGATATCAATTATAACTAACACTGAAGAAGCAGGTAAACGAAACATAATTTTAATTTTTTGTTTGTAGTTTTTTACCAAAGCAATCAAATAAATCCAACGCCAGGGAGTCCAGTGCTGGTGTCACGGCGGAGTTATGTCCAAAACAAAACATATCCGACTGACGAAGAAGAATAAGAGGAAGATCATACAAACAACGTGGTTCAGACAAACCAACAATTACATCATACGGGCATGCAAGAGCATTGGGATTCAGACAAATGAAACAGGCCAGTAAGAGCACTGGGGTTTAGGTAAATGACCAATTAGATCACAAGACATGCAAGAACAGTGGGGTTTAGACAAATGAACAATTATGCCACACATCCATACCTCCATCATGCGCCATACCGATAAGCATGTGCGGACATGTTTTGCCATCTCATTCGATCACCAGAGTTGTGACTCAGCTCCGTGTTCCTATCTCGACCATGCCACGTGGCCAAGCCATTAAGGTATTTACTTCTCGGTCTTCCCATTGGTCTCTTTCCTTCGATCTTGCCAGTTGTCACAAAGTTCTTCGAGTCATTTCTTCTCATAATATGTCCAAAAATTGTTGACTATCTTCGTCTAATGACTCTAATCAGTTTAGGATCTTCAATTGTTTCTTCTAGGACTTGTTCATTAGTTTTTCTGTCTGTCCATGGTATTCTTTGCATTCTCATCAGAAACCACATTTCCACAGCCATCAGATGTTTTTCAGCTTGATTGCTCATTGTCCACGCATTGGTCAGTATGTTTTTCATCTTACAAAAGGCTACCTTCGTAATGGCAATCCTTGTTCTAATCTCTTCAAGGTATCTCCCATCAGATGTTATGACTGTTCCGAGATAACTGTACCGATTAACTTGCTTAAGAATATGCACATTTACTTGTATATCACATAGTGGTATTTCCTTCTTCCCAATGACGACTATAACCTGTGTCTTCTTACTATTCAATTCTAACCCTAGTTGTTCACTGTGTGCAACAACCGCATCTACTGAATGCTGCAGGTCCTGTTCATTGTCTGCAATCAGTACTGTATCATCTGCATATCTAATGTTATTAATGTATCGTCCACCAATGTTGATTCCTTCCATATCTTCTATATTTCTGAAAAGAGTTTAACTGTAGAGGGCAAAAAGACCTGGAGACATTACACATCCCTGTCTCACACCTCTTTTAATAGGCTGATATTGACCTACATCATTATAAATTATGATGGCAGCTTGTTGTTTCCAATATATGTTTTTCACAAGTCTAAGATCTTTTCCATCAATTTGTAGATCTTCAAGCATCCTTATCATGTCGACATGTCTCACTTTATCGAAAGCCTTTGTGCAGTCAATAAAGCAAAGATATAGATCTTTGTTTACTTCAATAAAACGTTCAATTACTGTTATCAGTATAAACACAGCATTTACTGTACCCTTGCCTTCTACAAACCCACATTGTTCTTCTTCTATTCCGGGTTGTATTTTCTTCCTAACTCTTTGCATGATAATTCTCAGCAAAATCTTCATGATGTGGCTCACTATACTAATTGTTATATGTTGATCATATTCCAAGGCTCCTGATTTCTTCGAAATTGCAATAAATATAGAATTAAATAATTCAGGAGGTATATCTCCAGTATCATACATTGTGTTCAGCAGTCTGGTGACTTGGCCTATTCCATATTCTTCTAAGGCATTGCTCATTTATATTGTGATGTTATCTGTAACCGGGGTCTTGTCACACAGGCATACACGAATATTGGGGTCTAGTCAAATGAACAGTTAGGTCAGACAGATATGCAAGAACAGCGGGGGTCAAACAAATGAACAGTTAGATCATACAGGCATGCAAGAACGACGTGGTTTAGACAAATGACCAATTAGATCATACAGGAATGCAAGAACAGCGGATGTCAACCAAATGAACAATTAGATCATACAGGCATACAAGAACAACGTGGGTCAGACAAATGAACAATTAGATCATACAGACATGCAAGAGCGACATGGTTTAGACAAATGAACAATTAGATCATGCAGGCAAGCGAAAACGACGTAATTTAGACAATTGCAGGTAAAATGCTCCGTAACAGGAACCTGTTATCGACATTTGAATTGTTAGTACCGTCACATCTATTACATCTGACTGCACTGAGGTTTAGGTAGCTAGTCTGTCCAATCCGCTGCTAACGCCGACAGCTGACAAAGGTCCCTCGTGCGATCGCGATCCAGACATTGTGAGCATAACACCCTAACCATTACACCAACGCCACCGCTACATATGCAGAATTTGGGAAATTGTTGAGAGCAAAATAGTCGGCAAGGTGTCATGATCAGATAAGAGCAACATTTGTCATGGAGCTGATGCTGGGGATAAAGATGGTTATGAATGGCGACGATGATGATGTTGATGGTGATGATGTTTATGATGATGATGTTGATGATGTTGATGATGATAACGTCGACGGTGATGATGATATTGATGGTGATGATGTTGATATTGTTTATGATGATGATGTTGTGTACCATGATGATGTTAATGACGTTGATGATGATGACAACGATGATAATGGTGATGGTGATCAAATTGATGTTGTTCACGATGGTAATGATATGATGTTGTTTATGTTGATGAGCATGACGACGACAACGATGATAATGATGACGACGACGATGCTGGTGATCCTCATGACGATAATAATGCCTTAAAAACGATAATATAAACTTGAGATTTTGTGTTAGTATATTATATTGGTTGTCGCGGAATCTCTGTGGCTACTCCGCATGCCCATCACCCAGATAGTCATGTTTCCCAATCCTCACTGAGGCGGGTTCTGAAAAATTGTCTGCAGCTTCCGCGTCCCCCCTCACACACACACACACACGCACACGCGCGCGCGCACACACGCGCACACACACACATACGCACACGCGCTCCCGCGCGCACACGCGCACACGCGCGCACACATACACACACACAGTTTTGCAGATCCTTTACAGGACATCACTGTCAACATCAGCATCTTTCAGCTGATTGTTGATTTCTTAGCAAGATTACGCTCAATAGTTTGCCATTGCTTTCTGAGCGGCCGGCTCACATACCCCGTAAGTTACCGACCCGAATCGAATCACTGTTGATTCTCACCGTCGTCACGTTACTTACGAGAGTATACGTGAATACGGAGAAAAGTCGCTAACCTCTAGGCCAGTAAGCCGGCTTTCCATGTCTACCCAGTCAAAATTAGTACCAGAAAATGTTCTGGAAAATAACGGCGGCTGACGTGATAATAACCACATGAGCATCGAATGAAAAGAGAGGTATACAGATATAGGAATAATGCCATATATAGCCACTACTCCGCAATGGATGTAACAGTGCTATTTACGTTTGTACTGTGGCCGGATATTTCAGAGTTTCCTACACATATAAGAATGCATTTCATTCAGTAGCATGTCCTCGGCAGAACTTCACTTCCATAACAACCGTCCGGAAAACTACTCTGTCATAAGCAAGATGTCTGATACATCTGGAGATCAGCTGTGCTTATCTTCTCGTTGGCCCTACTTTTCCTCTCTTCCCGGGTGTATACCCCTCCATAATTGTTCTCTACAAACTTTTATGGCGTGTCAAGTGACCAAAGTATTTCAATTTTCTTTGCTTTATCGTCTTTAGTAGCCAACATGCTCCAATATTTAGTTCTTGTCGTATGGATGTATTTTTTTTCTTTTCTGTATCCAAGATAATCGTAGAACCCGTCTATAACATGTATAATCACAGCCATTTATGCACTGTTTAGCCTGTTTTGTAAGTGCCCATGTCTCACGTATAAGAATTAGAAGTTACAATTCTGAAATTCAGAAATGTCGGAGAACAAAAACCTGAACACTCACTACAGATTCCAAACGGAAAACTCCAGTATTCACTCATTTAATGTCCCGCAGTCTCTACCCCCATTACACGTGGATTTGTTTATTGTATAGAACCATAATGCTTCAAATGAATAAATGGTTTCGAATGTTCCCAGCAATATGAATCCAAAGCTAGTGATAGGACATAAAATCACATTAATAAACCTATTTATTGCTGTAGCTCTGTGGATTTCCACACTATCATTGTAGTTCTCTAAGTGTGTACAGTAACTGCGTTGTTAACAACGTCTTTTCCTTTATACCACTATCATCCAACGATATTTTCTTGTGTTATACCCCTGTGTATAGCCCAGTTATTTCTTATTGTCTATGAAACAATTCACCAGGCTGTTTCTTCTTGGGATCTCTGAGCTGTAGAAACTAATAGAAGCTACCAAGCACTTTGACTTATCAGGATGAAAGAATATTTGCTCTGTCCTCTATCCAGTACTAATCATTTTGTCAACATTGGTTTACGGTAGTAAATTCTTCACATTTCCGTCCTGTCCGTACATTTGATAGCCCTGGTAACTCGGCCCAGCCAGAATGGAAACAATCAACCAGCTTGATCTCTACGCTAGGCGGTTATCTGCCCCTGCCCATCACTTGGGGGTGAATACCTAATGCCAGGTCAAACGGATGTAAATAGCGCTTTGTGATCCATCACTCAGACTCTATGATTAGTATTCATTCAACTAGATGTGGCAGATACGACGCCAGCAAGGGGAGGGAGGTAGGTGAGGTGAAGAAGGAGCGATGATTTGAACACATAACTAAGACTAAACTAATAAGTTATATTTCTTTGCTTCTGGTTGTATGCGTAAAACCCCAGCCAACAAAACTAATGTGTAATGTTTCTATATTTACGATTGAATGTTAAAATCCCAGTCAACCACACTCAACTAACATGTTATTTTTCTGTATTTACGCTTTTATGTTACCCCCCCCCCCCCCCCTTCTTCCGCTAACAAAGCTAATGTGATATATTTCTATATTTGCGATTGTATGTTAACAGCCCCAGTCAAGAAACCCAAACTAATGTGTTACATGGGTATACTTACTGTCGTATGATGAAAAGAGGGGTATGAGGGCGAGTGGTTCCACTTCAATGCCCTGTATATTTCCGCAGAGCAGCTTGTCGAAAACGGCGCACAGAGCGTGAACGCCGTGGCTTCAGTGACGACCCCAAAGGGATCTCCGAGGAAATTGCACCTGTGAACCGGATGGCGAAGTGCGGAAACGGAACCAGAATATGTGGAGTGCGAGGCAGGTGGCTCAACCACTTCGCCACGGAGGATTCCATGTTTCCCCCCCCCCCTCCTCCTCTCACCCCCGGCCACACATACATTAAAAGCCCAGTCGACAAAATCGAAGTAGTGTGTTATATTTCTTTACTTAAACTTGCAGGTTTAAAACCACAGTCATCATGCATTTTGACACGTACTATATTACAAGGGTGAAGTGGTATGCTTTCACATAGATCACTCAATACAAAGAAATATGCCATCTGCCTTCTTTGTTGCCATGATACCTGCGGCTCAACATCTGGTACTTACTGCTTCAGGTAGGGTCGAACCTAAAGCCATGCTGATCGCAATAATTCAATTATGTCCGTACCGGACAGTTTACACTGAACAACAGAATAAATACATGTATATATGTGAACTATTATCGCTCCCGATTCAATAACAAATATTTAGTCAACGCTATAAATAAAATGCACTTTACAAGCCTAGAGGCTTATTGCGCATATGCTGAGAGAAATATATGTTTATAGACCAATCGTCACTCAACGAGTGACGTGGTCAGTGTCATGCGAGGCGCCTTCGATTCCCACAATATTTCTTGGTACCTATGTTGGATCGAGTGGATCTAAGTGTGTAAAGTAACAGACCCTGTCACACGAGACTGAGTGGAACAAAGTGCGTAATAGTAAAAGACCCTGTTACACAAGACTGAGTGGACCTAAGTGTGTAAAGTAAGAGACCCTGTTAAATTAAATAGATTGGACCAAAGTGTGTAAAGTAAAAGACCCTAGTAGACAAGACTGGGTGGACTTAAGTGTGTAAAGTAAAAGACCCTGTTACACGAAACTGAGTGGACCAAAGTGTGTAACAGTAAAAAGACCCTGTTATACAACACTGATTGGACTAAAGTGTGTAAAGTAAAAGACCCTGTTACACAAGACTGGGTGGACTTAAGTGTGTAAAGTAAAAGACCCTGTTACACAAGACTGAGTGGCCCTAAGTGTGTAAAGTAAGAGACCCTGTTAAATGAAATAGATTGGACCGAGGAAGGCTAACCTCACTAAAAAATGCCCGCCGGAAGTCGGAAGTGTCGTCCTACGGGTGGCAAACTAAAAATTGACACTACGCATTTACGTCCGAGTGAAATGTCTCGTCCGAATGTCTCCCGTGCTAGGAACAGCTCTGACTACCTAGTTTCCGAATGCCGCTCTTGTTCGGAACAGCTCTGACTAGGTAGTTTTCCGAATGTCCGCCGTGCCTGGAACAGCTCTGATGGGTACAGGGACAAGCACATGTCCGAAAACTCGCTTAGTGGAAACCAACCGCAGAGCTGACTGGTTTGTGCAGGAACGGCCCAGGGCGAGCGAAATGCCCAATACATTGAAGTGAGGAATTAAAACAGCCATGAGCAGGACGTGACGATTCCCTCGGTAAACCCAGCACCAGAGCGTTATGTGCCGGCTCTGCAATTATGGAAGCCACCCAGGATGGCGGAAAATGCTATGGACTGTCCCTGCCTTCACTTGAGGGATGACCGTGTAGTCTTCGACTGTTCCAACTAGACCAGCTGAGATGTGGACGGTACCACAAAAGTGAGAGTCTCCCAGGATTGCTAACCTGGTCAAAAATGCACGCTAAATGTCGGATGTGTTGGCCTGAGAATTTCGACCCGAGGGTGCCTAACCAGACACACCGCAATCACATCTGAAAAAATCACTCCGGATGAACGCAAAGAAGAAGAGAAATAGATTGGACCAAAGTGTGTAAAGTAAAAGACCCTAGTACACAAGACTGGGTGGATTTAAGTGTGTAAAGTAAAAGACCCTGTTACACGAAACTGAGTGGACCAAAGTGTGTAACAGTAAAAAGACCCTGTTATACAACACTGATTGGGCTAAAGTGTGTAAAGTAAAAGACCCTGTTACACGAGACTGAGTGGACCAAAGTGTGTAACAGTAAAAGTTTTACTGAGTGGAACAAAGTGTGTAATAGTAAAAGACCCTGTTACACAAGACTGAGTGGACCTAAGTGTGTAAAGTAAGAGACTCTGTTAAATGAAATAGATTGGACCAAAGTGTGTAAAGTAAGAGACCCTGTTAAATGAAATAGATTGGACCAAAGTGTGTAACAGTAAAAGACCCTGTTATACAAGACTGATTGGGCTAAAGTGTGTAAAGTAAAAGACTCTGTTATAGACGACTGATTGGACCAAAGTGTATAAAGTAGAAAAAACCTTGTTGTACGCCTTACCGCGCATTGGGTACATGCTGTTAGACTGTTTTTAATAGATCAATCGGCACTAATTGGATAATACGGTCAATAACGTTCAGACTGCTCTAAACATGTCAGTCTACTGAGGCATTTTGAACTTGTCCATCGTGCAGGAGTAAACTTGGCAGTTTAGTGATAGCTGGTGAACTTGATTAGACAAGAGAAAGGATAAGACAGAGAGACAAATACCTGGCTCGCTTCGTCACATGGGATAATCGGGACAAGAACACAGATCTGATCCCAGGCTCTAGTGATCAACTGAGATGATGAATTAGGAACGACCACGACTGTAGTCATGGCACATGTTGATGATAATGATGAACGTTCAGACAGGTTCTTCTAGCTTTTTCCGTCTTTAACCACGAGGCTAAAGGCTCGATTCACTATCCCATAATACTTAATTTTGTTAAAGACATACCATCCATACCAATTGTACTCAAGTTAGAAGTGGACATCGAACTTCTAAGCCACCCCTCCACCACTGACGCCTATATGTAGCCATTAGGTTCACTGTGTCTTTCAAGAGTGCATTCTTCTCAAAGTGACTAACGAATCTTGTGTGCTATTTTTATGCGTTGTTTCATGAAGTATCATACTGTGTGTTGACAACATGTACTTAACTCACTAAGCTTTTCACCGACATTGTTGATAGAGTCAACTCTCCTGTTTCCGGTTGCACCACTGAGAGCTTCTCCAGTTGTTGCACACGGTGAGTCACCTCCACGATTGTACAGATTAGGTCAAGGTGGGTGGTGGGGAGGTGAGACTATTGCGCAGCTAATTATTTTATATAAGCTAGTAAGAAACCACGTCTCTACGACCATGGTGGATTGGATCTAAGAATGGCGATAACCGGGAGATAAAGCTAATAAAATGACGTTAACAAGTTTAACATGTTGTCTAATGTTGTATGGGGCCCATTTCATTAAGGCCCCACACTGCAGAAGTCGACTCCATGGCCAGTCCGCTACTTCCCATGACAAGACGATGAAGAAAATATGTGTCACTGTCAACTGTCATTTACTGCCAATATTGCACCCTGCGGTGTATGACAGAGGGGTCTTTGAGCCTGAGGAATTAAGACCGCTGCCAGTGGCGTCACTGGGGTTGGTGTCACCCAGTGCGGTAAACTCTTGGTGTCACCCCTCTAGACTTTCACCATGGTCTTCTTCCGAGTGTTCCTGTACCATATATAATCGCATATAGTAATGTTTGTAAAATAAGTCAAAAAGTTAATAAGGACATAAGAAAGAAAACATATTGAACAATATAACTTCAATACTTCAGGTAAAACATAAATAAAGAACTTCGACAAACTTGGACAAAGTTAAATTTTTGTTATTTTGCTATGTCTGCTTTGTCAAATTTGCAATTCTTTTATTTTGGTGTCACCCCTTGATCGTGTCACCCGGTGCGGCCCGCACCCCCCGCACCCCCCTAGTGACGCCCCTGACCGCTGCTAGTGCAGTCGCCGCGAACTGTGCAGGTTACGATTTTCTTGTTGCCCCCGACAGAAATACATCCCATACCTTACTGAGGGATCGAAACCGGGTCTCCCGAAGGAGAATCCGGCATTCTAGCCGCTCGGAATGAAGATTTATAAAATCGAAACGTCGTTTGTTGTCTCCTAGAATACTTATTTTTATTTTATTTTATGTTTTTTTTTGGGGGGTATTGTCTTTGTTTGTTTGTTTGTTTTTGTTTGTTTGTTTTGTTTGTTTGTTGTTTTTTGTTTATTTTTTGCGGGGGGGGGGGGGGGTGATTTTCATTCTGTGATTTATGTTCACCATTATGGAGTTCCGTTGTACACCGTGTTCGTGTTTAGTATGTCTCATCGTTTCGTGGCGCTAGAAATACAAATTTGTATTTCCTATGCTTACAGTAAAGGGATACAATCTACGCGTCTATTTACTTGCAGTCGTTGTATATTCATAGATACGATCGTGTCACATTATTTTACACACTGTAACAGCAGGTACATCACAGTAGCCTATTGATCAAGCGAGATTTTACTCGTTTGTAGTCATCATCATCAATACCACCATGTGCCTTGTCAAATGACGCAGGCGTTCACGTCTCTCTGTAGATCTCAGTTCTTGGTGTGCGGGATCAACTCTGTAGATGGTATTCCTCCATGAAACCCGCTTCGACCACCCATTATTCTATAAGATATGGTGCTAACTCCACCTACCCAATGTGCCTAATGACGTGAAAACAGTTCCTTTACTTTACTTACTTAGGTATAAAATGGTAAATGATATGTTGTAAATTGCGAATACAGACAAAAAGGTGGACAGATCATCATAAATAACAATTAAATAGTTATGTTCTTAGAAATAGAAGACCTAAAAAGACACACAAAAGAAAGGTAGAGACAGAAATGAATAATTTGCGGAGGACATGAGCAAAGCTGCTTGGGATAGCTAGGGATACGACGATTTGAAGTTGTCGAGTAGTTGAATAGGTCAAGGGATAGAGCTCAAGCGAAGAGAGACACAACCCTGTTGCCTTGTAGGTAGACTGGAACAGTCAAGGGCTAGAGAAAGCATACCTGAGAAAAATTCTTATCGCAGTCTGGTGTACAATATAAGGCAATTCATGGAATCATGAAATAGATACACTGAAGCAACTAGATACAAGCTCAAAAACCTGCTCAAATAGACTGAGTGTCTTGCTTCAAATGGAGGATACAGGCCAACAGAATATGAAGAAAATGATACTTTGTGTTATATAAGTTATTTGGCATGTACTACGACGACTGTGCCCAGATCAGGAAGGTCACATTTTACTGTTTTTAGGGGCAGACCATATCTTGTCATTTACGAAATTCGGTTAGAGACAAACAAGGGCCACACCTGTTGTAAGAGCCCTGTATATACTTTAACATGAATTCACCCAGCCTCGAGGCATAACTACATGCTAAACAGGTTTAGGTTGTCTGTTATTAAGAACAGCAGCTGACCCGCAGGGAAAATGGATAAGGGGAAAACCTGTATGGTTTTTACACGTGGCATTCTTCTTCTTCTTCTTCTTCTTCTTCTTCTTCTTCTTCTTCTTCTTCTTCTTCTTCTTCTTCTTCTTCTTCTTCTTCTTCTTCTTCTTCTTCTTCTTCTTCTTCTTCTTCTTCTTCTTCTTCTTCTTCTTCTTCTTCTTCTTCTTCTTCTTCTTCTTCTTCTTCTTCTTCTTCTTCTTCTTCTTCTTCTTCTTCTTCTTCTTCTTCTTCTTCTTCTTCTTCTTCTTCTTCTTCTTCTTCTTCTTCTTCTTCTTCTTCTTCTTCTTCTTCTTCTTCTTCTTCTTCTTCTTCTTCTTCTTCTTCTTCTTCTTCTTCTTCTTCTTCTTCTTCTTCTTCTTCTTCTTCTTCTTCTTCTTCTTCCTTCTTCTTCTTCTTCTTCTTCTTCCTTCTTCTTCTTCTTCTTCTTCTTCTTCTTCTTCTTCTTCTTCTTCTTCTTCTTCTTCTTCTTCTTCTTCTTCTTCTTCTTCTTCTTCTTCTTCTTCTTCTTCTTCTTCTTCTTCTTCTTCTTCTTCTTCTTCTTCTTCTTCTTCTTCTTCTTCTTCTTCTTCTTCTTCTTCTTCTTCTTCTTCTTCTTCTTCTTCTTCTTCTTCTTCTTCTTCTTCTTCTTCTTCTTCTTCTTCTTCTTCTTCTTCTTCTTTCTTCTTCTTCTTCTTCTTCTTCTTCTTCTTCTTCTTCTTCTTCTTCTTCTTCTTCTTCTTCTTCTTCTTCTTCTTCTTCTTCTTCTTCTTCTTCTTCTTCTTCTTCTTCTTCTTCTTCTTCTTCTTCTTCTTCTTCTTCTTCTTCTTCTTCTTCTTCTTCTTCTTCTTCTTCTTCTTCTTCTTCTTCTTCTTCTTCTTCTTCTTCTTCTTCTTCTTCTTCTTCTTCTTCTTCTTCTTCTTCTTCTTCTTCTTCTTCTTCTTCTTCTTCTTCTTCTTCTTCTTCTTCTTCTTCTTCTTCTTCTTCTTCTTCTTCTTCTTCTTCTTCTTCTTCTTCTTCTTCTTTCTTCTTCTTCTTCTTCTTCTTCTTCTTCTTCTTCTTCTTCTTCTTCTTCTTCTTCTTCTTCTTCTTCTTCTTCTTCTTCTTCTTCTTCTTCTTCTTCTTCTTCTCCTTCTTCTTCTTCTTCTTCTTCTCCTTCTTCTTCTTCTTCTTCTTCTCCTTGTGTATATGGGTGTTTATGTGAGATCTACCAGTATAACACAATATCCGCAATGTGTCTTGTCATACAAATATAGCTTTACTTATTTACTCCCTGCTGTTTAGACATTTACAAAGTTATATCCTGTTTTACAGTAGCGTGTTACTTTTTCTAGGTAAATCTAGAAAGAACTATTTCGGGCTTTCAGCTGAAGTACATTAGTCCGAAGCATGGTTGAGAGATTTTTGTGTCCGCCTCTCGCTTTGAGTTAGTTCACTTGGTTCACACACGGCACCGGGTTTGCACCACTTACTGGTTACTAATGGTATTCATGTATACTGAATCTCTTGGGCAGTGACATCGGTTACCACAGCATTCACTTATTAGGGCGACACCTGACGGTGTTCGGTTGTGCAAAATGTGCACGCTAAAAATTACACTACACGTGGAAGTAAGGCAGCCCTCCTCGAATACAGCATATCTAACTGCATTTATCAATTCCAGTGTGAGCGCCAAGCAACTTAATCCGTGGAACCGAAAAACAGTTGGCATATCCAGTAACCGAAAACATATCGGTGTAGGTGGAGAAGAGATTTAATCAACCTTGAGGAATCCCTGCACCGTTGACAGGTGTTATATGGTCGATGTCGGCCATTATGGAATATGTCAGGCAAGAAATCGAGCAATATGTTGTTTATGGCTTCTGTTTTTGAAGTAAATATTACACCGATATCACACCACACACGCACGCACACACACGCACGCACGCACACACACGCACGCACGCACACACACACACACACACACACACACACGCACGCACACACACACGCACGCACACACACACATACACGCACGCACACACACACACACGCACGCACACACACACACGCGCGTACGCACGCACGCACGCACGCACACACACGAGCGCGTATGTGTGCGTGCGTGTATTCTACTATTAGTTTGGATAGAAGGTTTCAGAGAATGGTTGTTCATTCATTCATGTGCACTCATGAAAGTTACAGCAACCGTAATATTTTCTACACAATGTTATTGGTGCTATTTCCTTCGTTATCCACCTTGTATTGCTTATTTTATTTAAACATTCTATTATTTGTGAATGTAGTATTTGTGCAGCGATCAGTTGCCAGCTACATTCCCCATCAGTGACAGCATCCTTTTGATTTTCCCCAGACCATTGCTAGTCCGACCCAAACTCGTAAAATTGTGACCTGATAATTTTCCAACCTGTCTCTAGAAATTCATTGGAAAGGAAGTGGTTGAAGAAGAGAAGTGGCCACTATACCTCAATATTCAATGGCCTAGAAAAGGTGGATCTCAACACTTCCCACCCCAGTAACACCATGTGTCATTGGACTGTCTCTAACAGCAATGATCAAAGTCTATACCATTGCCTATGTTTCTCCATATTGTTACTACAGATAACGTTGCAGCTCTATAGAACTATCGATCTTTTTAAATGTTTGTATGAGTATGCTTAGGAAGATCGCGATGGGCTGGACCCGAAGGCAATGGCTTGAATGTCTAAGGAGGTCAAAGCTGACTAAAATGTTTCATCTTTGTGCCAGCGCACGCTGACGTAAGAGGATAATTGAACAGTTAGGCTCGCGGGCATGGTTGCGGTGGTGACGTAGACAAGCAGTGCTCTAAGATGACTTCCTGATTGCCCTCATTGAGACAGAAGAGGCAAATGACTTCAGGCCTGGATGTGATAATGTAACTGTGACTAGACTGTATGAACATAGGGACAAACATGGTCAAGTGAGACTAGAACCTCATGTGGGAAGCCACATAAGAGTAGTCCACCAACACAGAACTGGTGTCTCTTAGTCGCCATACGCTAGGAGAGATAATGAGGAACTTATAGACCAATAGGTCGATGTGCTATAAAGATAATCTGTTGACTAACTAACTAACTAGTAACCAGTAACAGTTGGAAGTAGAGGAGGCTTGGATGATATTGTCTACACCACTCTCCAGTAACATTTGTTCTATCCAAATATGGGGCTATCACCATATACACTAAATAGGTTGGTGGGTATTGGTGCATGATGGGACGGATGTGGTCGGACCCTTTGGGGTCGAGTGTGTAGTGCGGAAGAGCGGGTGGATCATCGCTGCTGGGAGGGAATGGTGTTGCGGGGATTTTTCGGAAGGTCTAGCCGACACTCATGACTCCGGTAAAGGGCCAGATGGATACGTGGTAAGACTGCTGCTGGTACCGTTAGTACTGGGACTCTTCGCTGGCTGTTGTAGATGAGGACGGAGCGGATATGGGAGTGTCCCGAGAGCTGTGATGTCGGTTCTTGATTGAACTTAACTCAGCTCATCTTACAGGAATGCGCACAATGCGTTTCGAGGAGTGGAAACAAGTTCTCTACTGTTGCTGTAGACTGCAGTAAATGATGTTGTATATTAACTCGCCGCTGACATTCAGCACACACTGGTTCTGCCATAACAGTGCATGCTATTTCTAGTTGTGTCAGAATATTTTTTTTTATCACGAAAGATTTATTGTGCGTGGTATTATGCACAGTATGCAGACCAGCTGAAAAACATCTTATGGCCGGAGACGTGTGTTTTCTTCTTCTTCTTCGTTCATCCGGAGTTTTTTTTTCGGACGTGATTGCGTTGTGCCTGTTTACAGCAGAGCTGCGTTCTTGCGCCGTTAGGCCGACACATCCGACTTCTGCGTGAATTTGTTGACCGGGTTAACCTTCCCGGGGGGTTTCTTAGGACGTTAGACTCTCACTGTTGTGGTGTTATCTCCCATCCCAGCTGGCCCATATAGAACAGCCAAAGGCATCCTGGTCGGCCCTCAAGGGAAGGCAGGGGCAGACCATGGGCATTCCCCGCCATCCAAGGAGGCTTCCATAATTGCAGAGCCAACACACAGCGCTCTGGTACTGGGCTCACCCAAGGAATCGTCACGTCCTGCACATGGCTGCTTAGCCTCACTTCCGTATATTGGGCCTTCCGTTCACCATAGGCTGTTCTTCCAGAAGCCAGAAGAATGCTGTTTGCAGATGACATCCACACAGTGAGCTTTCGATTCGGACTTTCCACGTAATGGATTTGCTATCCAAGCAATATTCCATTTTGTGCCACTAGGACACTTTTTCCACCTTTTATGAAGCCCACACAGTGAGCTTTCGATTCGGACTAAGCAATATTCCATTTCATGCCTCTGGGAGGCTTGTGTAACCGACATGCCTGTGGTATGAAGTGTGGCAGTCTAAATACTTCTTCATGTACATTTAAATGTCAACCTGAATACAGTTAAAGTAAGCTGCAGTCGACTTGAGCTTGTTGATATCTCCATAGAGCTTGTCCTCGAATGAAGCAGGTGTGGGCCAAAATATCTTTCTCTGTTCTGCATATATTGTGCACTCTTGTAGCAAATGTTTAGCTGTCATTTTACCAGTTCCACAATTACATTCATCTGTATCTCCTATCTTTAGTTTGTTGAACAAGTGGTATTTCAGCCTGTTATGTCCTGTGCGGAGTCTGAAGATTGCTACTTGTTCTCTTCGGTCGAGTTTGTAATATGCATCATCCTCCTGGTGGCCTGGATGCTCTGATTCCCATTTGGTTCTATAAGTGCTTTTTATCAACCTCTTTGCCTCATTATAGGTTATGTCTATGTCAGGCTGTGGTAGTCGTCCGCCCTCTTTTGCCAGTCTGTCAGCCTCTTCATTTCCAGGTATACTGCAATGTGATGGGATCCACTGTATTACAACTTTTTTGGATTTCTGGCATAGACAATGGAGTGCTGCTCTTAGGTCAGCTAGTTCTGTGCTGTTTTTGCTCTTCAGTATTGAGACAGCTGACTTTGCATCTGTGAAGATAGCTATTTGCGTCTCTTTATTTTCCTCCATCAAGAGCATTTCTGCTGCAGTTTTCAGAGCCTCTACCTCCGCTTTGAAGTTACTTGAGAACTTTCCAGTTGCCACTGAATGTGTTTTTTTCACTCCATTTGTTAAATTTAGGAGAATTCCTCCTCCTCCATTCTCTACTGAATTTTTGGCTGATCCATCTGTATATGCATGGGTCCAATTGCTGCTTGGGTAATGTTCTTTTATGTACAGGACGTTGCAGTCAACACCAGCATTTTACTGCCGTTATTGATGTCTTGGCAAGTGTTTTTACGTTCAGTAGTTTGCCATTGTTTTCTGAACGACCGACTCCCATACCAACACGTTAAAACCAGCGCGACACGGTCTGCTGCCAAATCGGTCGCCGCTGTGTTTCGAACTCGGGTAAGCGGCATTACGAATCGCATTCGCAACGCCATCGTCACGGAGCGAGGCATAGACCGGTATATTTACACTATACCGCACCAATACTGTTCATGCGTGACATAAGGTTACCTACTGACATTCTTCTTCTCCCTCCCTTTTATTGTTCTTATTCTTCATCATCATCATAATTATCATAACTATAATTACCCCTTCTTCTTCTCTCCATTGAATCATTCCCGAAATCCGGGAAGGTTAACCCGGTCAACAAATGCCCGCAGAAGTCGGATGTGTCGGCCTAACGGCGCAAGAACGCAGCTCTGCTGTAAACAGGCACAACGCAATCACGTCCGAAAAAAAAAGAAAAAAAACTCTGGATGAACGCAGAAGAAGGAAGAAGTTTCCCGAAACTCCACACAACAGGCTCATATTACAAATTCCCAGCATGCAAATAATGATGCAACAGATTTCCCCCCTCCCCACAACTGTCGCTAGCTTCTTTGGCATGTGAAAGTTTACCAGGAAAACCTTGACGCGACAGGGCTGTTGGACAAGTTGTTGGTGCAGCGGGAATCCTGGTCTATGTTCACTTTACATTTGTCAAACTGCTCTCGCAGCCGACACATTTACCACCAGATATCAAAAATAGACCTGACATAGACGCACGGCAGTTAATTTATCTCATATCATATCTACGATTCCTTCACTCCATGGATCATACCGAGTACATGTGCGCCAGGGTTAGTGTGTGTGAGAGCGTGTTGTGTGGGGGATTCTTGTTGTGGGTGTTTACATTTATGCGTGTGTTTATGTGATTGTTTGTGTGTTCTTAAGGTTCACAAACCCCGGAGGGAGAGGTTGAACTAAGCAAAAAATAAAAAAGTTGCATATATTTTACAGGACGCCGTAGTCACCCCCAACATTTGTGGCTGTTTGTGTACCTCAGACATTGGAGAGGGTTGATGGCGAGGGACATTGATATTAAGGAAAGCTAATCCTCACGCAAAATCAGTCCAGTGCACTCGGGGCCGTGCCGCGCTATGATACAGAGAGGCGGCAACATCAGGCGGAATCATAAGGAGGCGGTATAAGCAGCGAAGGAGGGGCGGCATTTCGAATACTTGCATCATTAAAGGGGCGGCATTTCGTAGACTTGCATCATACTGAGAAAATCTACCGCATGATCTTGAGTGCACTCACGTTTAAGTTCAAAGCAATCGAACGCAAACAAAACACAATAATGATGAGTAAACTCTGTCAGTGGGGTGGTGACTTCCATCACATATATGCGGGGACAGTAATGACTGCTGTAAACTCTGTCAGTGGGGTGGTGACTTCCATCACATCTATGCGGGGAAAGTAATGACTGCTGTAAACTCTGTCAGTGGGGTGGTGACTTCCATCACATCTATGCGGGGAAAGTAATGACTGCTGTAAACTCTGTCAGTGGGGTGGTGACTTCCATCACATCTATGCGGGGAAAGTAATGACTGCTGTAAACTCTGTCAGTGGGGTGGTGACTTCCATCACATCTATGCGGGGACAGTAATGACTGCTGTAAACTCTGTCAGTGGGGTGGTGACTTCCATCACATCTATGCGGGGACAGTAATGACTGCTGTAAACTCTGTCAGTGGGGTGGTGACTTCCATCACATCTATGCGGGGAAAGTAATGACTGCTGTAAACTCTGTCAGTGGGGTGGTGACTTCCATCACATCTATGCGGGGACAGTAATGACTGCTGTAAACTCTGTCAGTGGGGTGGTGACTTCCATCACATCTATGCGGGGAAAGTAATGTGATGTGTTTCTCATAAGAAATTCCCGCGCACCACGAAACATATTCATTGTTGCACACTGATATCTACGTTTGAAGATGTAATATATTTCATAATATACACTTCATCTTTGATCCGTAAATTATATACCGCATATAAACAATCATAGAGATTTGTTGTGCATTCACCAGAACAAAAAAAAAAGTGTTGTGTGTACATAATGGTAAGGTTATATGCTTAATCTTATAATTTTCCATCATTTGGTTATTGAGTTATGGATTTTTATACGGGGGTAAACATTGTAAAATTAAATTTCAAAACAATTTTAAAATTAGAGAACCAACTCAAAAACATATATTTAGAGGGCATCTCATTCTGTTATAGCCAGCTGCCCTCATATGTCTGGACCTAGAGAATGAAGATGCATGGCATTTCACACCGTAAAGGCACTATGGAATTACCTTTACCATTTATAAGCGTGTAGGATGGGATTGGGTATGGGAAGGCTAACATTAAAATAAATAGACAGGCAATGAGACAATCAGAAAGAAAACCAGACTGGCATAGAGGTAAAAAGTAGGTAGGTAGATAAGTAGATAGATAGGCAGGCAGACAACAGACGAAAAGACTGCGGACGGGCAGGCAGGCAGGCAGGCAGGCAGGCAGACAGACAGACAGACAGACAGACAGACAGACAGACAGACAGACAGACAGACAGACAGACAGATTGAGAGATAGAAAGAATAGTGTCTTTTTTAAATGGCACTGTACGAATAAACAATTCCTATCGCGGAACATTTCCATACATTTCCGTACAATTTTGTACTGAAAGAATCAGTTGCCTTATTTATAAGTGAGTCAGTGGATGCGTGAGTCACTGAATGAGCAACAGAACTCGAGGCGGAGAGTAAAATCTAAGGTTATAGATTCTCCTGGGATTAGAATACACAGAAGGAATAATGAAAACAAAACTTTCTTACAAACTATCCTGCAGCCACGTACATGCACACACTACACCCCATTGATGTAATTTACGATACATAAAATAAGTATTCACACACACACACACACGCACGCACGCACGCACGCACACACACACACACACACACACACACACACACACTACTACACACGTGATTACGGAAAGTGACATCAACATCTTTGTCATTGACTGCATCGTTGTGATTTATTTTGCAGGCGACTCGGGTGATCTTGTTCATCCACAAACATCATCTGTGATCTTGTTCATCCACAAACATCATCTGTGATCTTGATCAGCTCAACAGCTGGTCATATGCGTCTATTAACCTGTCCGCCCATGCAGGATCTTCTTTCATCGGGGAAACTCCCATTGCAGCTACTTATGCATCCCATGACACTTAACATGGTGGTCCATAAAGTGGTTCTGGGAAGAAAAGACAAGGATCTATGTACATGAAGACGGACAGATGACATTAAAGACACTTTGAGGAAGAAAATAAGCCAGGATAACTGTTAAGGCATCGAGAATCTTTTCGGTGGGCCCTAATCAGAACCAAGTTGATGGCCTCTGTTGCGAACTTCCAAAATCGTTTCGGCTAACATAACGTTTTTGAGACTTTCTTTTCTCTTATTTTGACCACAAATGACCATTGGCTTATGGATAGCCACCCGTGCCTTATACATTTTCCTCCTGCAGTATTTGGTCCGAGTGTAACATGGACAAAGAGGTAGCATACTGCACTCCGGCCCCATGGTCATCTTCTGGAATCTCCAACTAAGTCGCACATGTTTAAACCATTGAGCAGGTTTCTGACGTCGACTCAGCTTTAGTCTCGGTTAGTGATTCGGACACCTAGCGAAGAACAAGAATAAGAAGATCCAGGAGGAGAATAAAAAACAAAAGACGGAGGAGGAGAAGACGACAGAGGATGAAGAGG
>OY992881.1:38951063-39098563 GCA_963921405.1 Cepaea hortensis
TAGCTGCGAGAATAGCCAGCGGTTCGCGTCGCACTGGTAACTTATGGGGGTATGTGAGCCTGTCGTTCAGAAAGCAATGGCAAACTACTGAACGTAAAACTTGTCTAGTACATCAACAGCAGCTGAAAAATGCTGGTGTTGACTTCAACGTCCTGTAAGGGATATGGAACATTAAAAAATAATTCCCGTTTTCCTCAGATGTAGCGAATACATAATGAATAGAAGCATATGGATAGTAGATAAAGAGACCGACAGGTGAATAGAAAGACATACAGTAGATAAAACAGACCGACAGGTGAATAATAAGACAAATAGACAAAAAACTGTGTGCAAAAACATAGACGCAGGCTGTGTGTGTACATCCTATTAGCACTAAAGTGTTCAAGGACTAGAGTAAGACAGATATATAGAATGATGAACAACAAAACATATTAATAGACAGAAAATTGGACAAATTGAACGAATGAAAGTCGGCAAGACAGATGTATAGATTGACAGACGTAATCATTGGCAAATATACAGGGTGAATATCTTCTTCTTCTTCTTCTTTGCGTTCATCCGGAGTGTTTTTTCAGATGTGATTGCGGTGTGTCTCGTTAGGCACCCTTGGGTCGAAACCCTTAGGCGAACACATCCGACATTTAGCGTGTATTTTTGACCAGGTTAGCATTCCTGGGAGACTCTCACTTTTGTGGTACCGTCCACCTCCCAGCTGGTCAAGTTGGAACAGTCGAAGACTTCGCGGTTCATCCCTCAAAGGAAGGCAGGGACAGTCTAGAGCATTTTCAGCCACCCTGGTTGGCTTCTATAATTGCAGAGCCGACACATAGCGCTCTGGTGCTGGGCTCACCGAGGGAATCGTCACGTCCTGCTCATGGCTGCTTTAATTCCTCACTTCAATATATTGGGCATTTCGTTTTCCCCGGGCCGTTCCCGCACAAACCAGACAGGTCTGCAGACGGTATCCACTCAGCGAGTTTTCGATTCGGACATGTGCTTGTCGTTGTGCCCGTCAGAGCTGTTCCAGGCACGGCGGACATTCGGAAAACCACCTAGTCAGAGCTGTTGCGAATAAGAGCGAAAACTAGGTGGTCAGAGCTGTTCCTAGCACGAGAGACATTTGGACGAGACATTTCACTCGGACGTAAATGCGTAGTGCCAATTTTTATTTTGCCACCCGTAGGACGGCACTTCCGTCTTCGGCGGGCATTTTTTAATGAGGTTAGCCTTCCTCGGGTTTCGAGGCACGTTAGACTTATTGTTGTGATGTCGCCCACATCTCTGCTGGTCAAAGTAGAACGGTCAACGACATCACGGTCAACCTTCAAGGGAAGGCAGGGGCAGGCCATGGGCATTCTCTCGCTATCCAAGGAGGCTTCAATAATTGCAGAGCCGGTAAATATTGCTCTGAGACTGGGCTCACCCGAGAAGTTGCCACGTCCTGCTCAAGGCTACTTTAGTTCCTCACTTCCATGTGTTGGGCATCTCGCTTCCCACTGTATCGCTCAAGCACACACCAGGAACGGTCAGTCTGCGGGAGACATCCATTAGGTAAGCTTTCGCTTTGGACTTCGGAACACGCAATGGATTCGCTAGCCGTGCGTTCCATTTCGTGTTCTTTAGTCGTTTCTCCACCTTTGTCTACACTCTGTATGAGTAATATACATACAGTTTTCGTAATCATTTCATTCCACTGGGGCACTTCTACCTTTTAGTACTCGCTCACGAGGTAGGCTACATGTGCTGCCGGCTCAGCACCTTACCTCCGTGCAGCAGTGAGCGAGAAACGGCCAGGCCCTCTCATCCGGGGATCCCTCATATCCCCCAGCTGAGAGTCTTCGGACAAGTATCTGACCTCGGCATGTAGCGTGCTCAGCATCTCACCTCCATGTTTCGGTAGGTGGGTATCGGCCCGGATCTCACATCCAAGGGTTTATGGCTTAGAGGCGTTCAGCCACAATCCAAGCCTTAGAGTATGTATCCGCAAAGAACTTCTGCCTTCGTGCGCCTGATTTACACTTTTGACTGCTATCCTCTGTCTACCTGCAGAGCAGCAGGTTGTGTCTCGCTTAGTCTGGCCCCTATCCCATAAGCTTTCCGATATGTGGTTTTCCATCGACACCCACCACGGCAAGGTGGAGACACATCGGGGGAGCAGGGTGAATATATATTTCGGTGCCGCGAAAGGGATCACGAAGAAGGAACAAGGCAACGAAGACGAAAGGAGGCGACTGAGGCAGTGGCTGGCGAAGAAGCTGGCTCCCCACGACCACAGGTGCTAGTATGGTGTGAGGGGACGAATCACCGGGTGCACAGGGCCCTCCTCCCCAAGGGGGGAGGGGGAAGGAGTCTTGGGAGCAGACATGTTCGCAGGTATGGGACAAACACGGAACAACAAGGACAACGCTAAGAACCGAACATCTCACACGGCAGGTGAAAAACACCTGGAGTCATGACCCGGACGGGTCCGACCCTAGAGAAGGTAAATAAGTGAAAGAGGCGAAACTTTCGGGGAAGAGGGACAACTTCTGACGATCAGAATACGCCTTCCGTGTTTGATCCGCGGCGGAGTTTTTATATATATATATATATAATATATATATATATATATATATATATATATATATATATATATATATATATAGAGAGAGAGAGAGAGAGAGAGAGAGAGAGAGAGAGAGAGAGATAAAGACACAGACCTACAGAAAAAAGGAGAACAGTCAACGATAGATTTAGAAAATGCATTTGATAAAGTATGGAAAGAGATACTGAAAGTAAAACTGCAAAAATATTGCAGATGTGTGCGAAAATGTACACATGAATCTGCCACTACCTTGAGAATATAAATTCCAGAACAAAAAATACACTGACAAACCAGAAAAGGGATGGTGCTGGAATAAGGTAGACGAGGTGGGCGTTCTGTCACAAACATTATTCCTAGCATAAATACATGACATTACAGACAATTTCCCAGACAGAGTATACACCTCCTCCTTTGCAGATGACCCAGCCATGTGTTATTATATATAGTTAGTTGTATGTCATTTACAGAACGCCTCAATCAACCCCAGCTTGTTTTGTCTGTTCCTGATTTCACCAGGCCAATTCAGTAATTTACAACTGCTTTCTGAACGACCGACCCTCAGACCATTGTTAAAAATCAACACAAGGTGATGTACTTCCAAATCCCCTGCAGCTGATTTCGAATGCGACATATGGGTTTGCGAATTGCGTTTGCTACCCCTCATCATAGACACCGACTATAGGAAGAGAAATAATCATTGGAAAGGGCTAAAGCTAAGACCTCGAGAATAAAGCAAACACGCCAAGCGTGTACGCTTACTGCGTCTAAATGTGTCATATTAAGATAGTGTCATATTAAGATATGTGTCTCTGTTGTAAATGGGCCCGCCAGCTTTCAATATATTGGATTCCTATTATAAATGGGCGCGCTGGCTATTGTTATGTCCCTTTTCTTACAATTCCGTCTCTTTCTGATGACACCCAGCTGGGCTCTAGTTGATATGTCCCGACAAAGATGATGACCCTTGACCTCGAGTGTAGTGGACGTGGCCTAAGGAAAAGAGAAAAGAAAATAACTCTGAATAATCACCTGTCAAGTCACCTGTAGAGTGGGTAATTAGATGATAGCGGTAATACACGGGGCTCTTAGCTCTTAGTACCACCATCATCATCTTGTGCTAAGCTAGAGGGTGCAGATGCCGTGCCGTATAACCAAGTTCCACAGTTGAAAGTGCTACTCTTACAAATAATTCAGCACGTTTTCCCCTCTGCCAACCTTCATTTCTAACACCCTCAATTTTCTTGTTCGTCACAGCTTTCTCTAGTGGCCGCTTTTGCAATAACGTGACCAACGAAACAGCAAGTCTTTTGTCTCTGAATTCTGAGGCAGCGCAGATGATAGTGCAGTAAAGACAACCAACATATTGCTGACCACATCACCACCAAGTGCCAGTTGGTCTAAAAATGTGGGGCGAGCACCATGTATTCTTCTTCTGCTTCTTCTGCGTTCATCTGGAGAGTTGTGCTTGTTTACAGCAGAACTGCGAAACTTGCGCCTTTAGGCCGATACACCCGACGTTAGCGGGTATTTTTTGGCCGGGTTAGCCATCCCGGATACCATGTATCCTATATGTCTCTAGGATTAAACAGGGTCTTTACCATATCCACTTTCTTTGTAGCAGTACAATATTCAACGATATGGATGACTACTGTTGGATATAGATTAATGTTTGAAAACACACAGCAATATTAAGTGTAACTAGGACGTTAAATAAACTAGAAACAAATACAAAAACCTTAGTTTGACTAAGAATACTAAGAACACATTAAAATGTGTATGTGACCATACAAACAAAACAGCAAGCTTTATCCTCCTTCTTGTTTCATCTTCAAACCGAATAATTAAATCTCCCCTGGGTTAGGAGCCTGTCCTACAACTATACACGGGTTCACCGGTTGGCGGGTGGTGGAATAGCCTCTAGATATTTTGTCTAGAGGCTAGTTGGGGGTATGTTTAGTAAACAGCCATGGACCAACACAGGCGGTGGTCACTGAGAGTAGGCGAGTTAGTTGGTAGGGCAGCTATCTCTGTAAAATACCTCAAAACTCTATGACGTAAACATCCGCGGGCAATGGACGCCATACATAACCTCTCCACCCTATCTTGCAGGGTCTGTCTTTTTGACAAACGCTAGTGGAGTCAATCACACACCAACCGGTGGAAGGCAAGGGAAAACCACAGCTGAATTTTTCCAAGAGAACCATGCCTCTAACACAAATCTCTGTTGTGCATATGTTGGACTGCCTGCTGACAGACAAATAATCTGTTCGAACCTTCCTAAATGCGATGTTTTTAAAAGAATATTGACATTGACTTCCCATGTCGAATCAGCCTAAAATGGAATGGCCTATCAAACATGGGTTTAGCACCATATACCCACTACACGTGCAGGCGTGCAAAAGGCCCTTTACTTTGTGCTTGCTCAGATGATGTAAAGTGTGCTAAATCATTTATTTCAGAGTTGATTTAATCAAAACTAGAGACCAGCAAAGCCATGGGGCTTGACGCGCTTAAACTGCCGGTGCGCTGACGATGAAGTTGTGGTTTCAATCCACACACTGGTTAGTCAGTTGGACATAAATGTTGATTACTAATTCAGAAAGCAATGGCAATCTACTGAACGTAAAACTGCCTAGTCAATCAATATGACGATTAAGAAATCAATCGCATATCAACCACATCAACGTGCTGCAAAGGATATGAAACACACACACACACACACACACACAAATCAATACTATCTTTTGACATGGTTCTTTGTTTTCAGCCGGTTCAGTGGCGAAGGGTTTTACGAACGCAATTCGCAATCCCACGATGCGCGTTCGAAACACAGCTGCGGGCGATTTGGAAGCAGACCTCCTGCCGTTGATTTCCATACAGAGGTATGAGTGCCGGTCGTTCAGAAAGCAATGGCAACCTACTGAACATAAAACTTGCCAAGAAATCACAGCCAAATAATGCTGAGACTGACTGCTACGTTCTATAAAGAATATACGATTAACTTTATTTTTAACTCTTTGTTTTCAGGGGTGAATAGGTGCGTTAGTCTCCGTTTTCCATTAATCGCATTTAAATAAATATTTCTAATTCGATGCATAACCAACTTGTCTATTTGGTCATGCGTGAAAGTACACTTGTTTCTGTAGCCAGGCGCTGTCGTCATTTAAAGGTGACAGGTTCGAATCCTGGCCGGTAACTACAGCTTTCAATGTTTATGTTGTCTAATGTGTCTTCTATGATCTCATTCCTTTCCCTAACACAGATGGTTCGGTGTTGAGAGGTAGGATAAGTGCCTGGGGATTCTTAGCAAAAGCTAATGTGTCGACGTTTGGTGCAGGAGAGCCTGGCGAATGATGCCACAACATCTAGTTTAAGAATGGAGGTGGAGGCGGTCAGTGCAGCTTTCCGCTGGATGGAGAACACGATACATAGTCACATCGTGATTGTAACTGACTCAGAAAGCATGCTGAGGAAGGTGAGGACAGGCATGCTTCGTGCAGAGTGGCTTGCTTCGCTTCGGAGGTCACGGGTGGCAAGAATCACCTAGATCTTTTCTCCGGGGCATGCCGGTGTGCTGGGTAATGAACAGGTGGACAGATTGGCTGGCTCGGAAAACCTTGGTGGAGTATTGATGCATAACAAGGCAGACGTGGTTGCGACCTTGTGGGGGAACGTGTACACCTCGGAGGAGCAAATGGATCACCATAGTCTGGCAAGAATGAGGCAGCGAGGAGTGGCGAGGGGATCTGGCCGACGCTCGATGCTGAGAGGAAAGGCGAGACGGACATATAATCAAATTGCTACTGGAACTATTAGTGTTGGAACTCTTCGCTGGCTGCTGAGGATGGGGACGGAGCGGTTATGAGAATGCCCCGAATGCTGTGATGTCGGTTCCTAAATCAATCAATCATCAATCAATTCTTTCCCCTATTTCTATCAGCACCAAACACTACATGTGCATTTATTTATTAACTATCTTCATAACACCTGTACATCCCGGCCTGGAATATAAGAAGTAGCCTTTGAGCCACTACACTTTCAAATCTATTACTCGTATTATTACACTGAAAGCCCCCCGGACATCCCCATTGTCCTGCCGCAAACATTGTGTGTTGACCACAGTGCTGAAAGTTAGAAACCCCAGAGAGGGTCAGTGGATTCTGGCTGTTGGAAATCCAAGCAAGCGCAAAGATATAGAATTGCGGTAAGTGAACTGGTGAATAATGGAATCCTGCTGGGACACGGGAACTGCAAATCCCAACCGGGAATACAATGCTTCCGAAGACAGTATGGAGGGTTGCTGTTATGCTTTGTTATAGGGTATTAGTATTTCACCAGGCTGGTGGATTGTCTAGCCATGGGCGGATCCCTTGGCTGTTACAGGTAAATGTAGGTGCTTAATGTACCAGATCATCGTCTTCAAGTGTCTTGATAACTGGCGTGGGCGAATGTGATTCTCCACATCTCGCGATCTCCAACAGCATGTATACATTCATGAGAGGATGATTTGTGTTTAGTGATATCATGACAGGTGGTCAATAAGTTTCTCTCGTTGTTTTTCTCCAAATTTTGCCATAAAATATTCCAGTTGTTATACCGTAGTTCAGTATATATTTTTTTTTTTTTTAAATTGCACACCATTTGCAGGATCTTGCAATTAACTCCAGATTGATTTTCTAGACGCTTTTATGTTACTAGCTTGCTATTGCTTTCTGATCCAGAAGTCCAAACTGGCGTGTGTAGGAACATCACACTACCTTATCATCATCGTACCGGTAGTTTAAGAGCTAGAGGGCTATTATCCCTTATGCCACTTCGAATAATGCCAGTATTTCATCTTCTTTTAATGTTGCTAGAGGGTCGACTACTTCTTTCTGCACTCGTTCATAGCTGACTAATGCGAGTATACAAGAATTGACTTGAGTTTCTTCTGACCAAAAGACTATTACAGAAAAAAATGCATTTGAATTATTTCAACATATTGCAGCTAACAAATGATATGGCTTTTTCAAATATACTAATCATTCTAGACCCAATTTAGCAATACTATGTTTGTTAGGGCAATATGATGCCTTAAGTATCGGTGGTCATGAAATACCAGATATTCTATATGCTGATGATACCGTATTACTATCCACATCACAGAATGGTATCATCATCATCAAGTGCCGTGTCGGCTGGCGTAGGCGGTCATGACTCTCCACGGATCTCGGTTTTGGTGTTCTGGATCAACTCTGCTGATGATATTCCTCCATGCCACCGTCTCAATCCGTCCAGCATAATTTCTCTTGGTCTGCCTCTGCCTCTCTTCCCCTTAATCTTTCCAGTTATCATGATGTTCTCCAATGCCCCTCTTCTCATCACATGACCGAAGAAAGCTGTTTGGTATAGAAAACCTAATAACCTCAACCCAGTTGAATAGTGAAAATCACAACTTATATCTTAGCATATCTTAGCATATCAAAATCAAAGATAATGCATACAGATAAAACTACTATGGAGAAAGAAGTATATGTTAATGAAGAAAGATTGGAGGTGGTGGAAAATTTCGAATATCTTGGGTCATTGATTACCAATAATGGTGACACAATGACAGAAATTGACCGACGACTATCAACTTCTCTTCAAAGACTTAACCAATTGAATAAATTATGGAGTGGGCCAGATCAATCAATCATGTGCCATGCCGGAAAGCGTGGGCGGTCATGACTCGCCATTTCACTCGATCACCAGAGTCGTGGATCAGCTCAGTGTTCCTGTCTCGTCCATGCCATGTTGTAAAGCCATCCACGTATTTGCTTCTCCGTCTTCCCCTTGGTCTCTTCTCCTGAATCTTGACAGTTGTCATCAAGTTCGCTAATTTATTTCTTTTCATAACATGTCCAAAAATGTTAACTGTCTACGTCTAATTTTACTAATCAGTTTACTTCTTCTTCTTCTTCTTCTTCTTCTTCTTCTTCTTCTTCTTCTTCTTCTTCTTCTTCTTCTTCTTCTTCTTGTGCGTTCATCCGGATTTTTTTTTCGGATGTGACTGCGTTGTGCCTGTTTTCAGCAGAGCTGTGTTCTTGCGCCGTTAGGCCGACACATCCGACTTCTGCGGGCATTTGTTGACCGGGTTAACCTTCCCGGAATCAGTTTACTATTTTCATTTCTTTCTTGTAGGACTTGGTCGTTGATTTTTCCGTCTGTCCATGGTATTCTTTGCATTCTGCTAAACAACCACATTTCCACAGCCATCATATGTTTTTCAGCTGGACTTCTCAATGTCCACGCTTCACATCCATACAAAAGTACAAGCTCTGTGTAGCACTTTTTTCTCGTTGCAATTGACATATTTTTATTGGTCAGCATGTTTTTCATCTTGCAAAAGGCTACCTCCGCCATGGCGATTCTTGTTCTAATCTCTTCCCAGGCATCTATCTCTTAAGGCATCTATTAAGACAGTTTTACTATCAAGAATACATTTAAAAACAACGAAAACAATCTTAAGAATGCCAAGACACTCGTAGGTGCAGTATCACATCAGTTTAAGATCCTGTTCTAAAATGACAAATGCAATAAATTGCACGGGAAAACAAGAGAATCACGTCTTTTCAAATATACACAACCTTTGGTGTGTCTCCACAGTGAAGAGGTGGAGAGGATTGCGTGTTCCAATGGTCACAAGAGTTGAATAGATCAAGGGACAGGAATCAGACGAAGAGAGATGCGAACCTGCTGCCTTGTAGGTAAAATAGGGACAGTCAAAAGCTAGGGAAAGCCTGATAAAACTTGATTTAAAAAAAAAATGCTTGTCGAAGTCTGATGCGCTACGTCACATGTGTGAGGAAACAGTGCACGGAAATTTACTGAATGATAAAATATATTTACTAAAGTAATCAGATATAAGATCAAAATAACAATTCATAAATAAATACTTATATATTGTTTGTCGCTTATAGAAGTGAGAACAAGGAAGTAGAGACTAGATGCACAATCTATATCTATAAAACAGAGTGTATGTTTGTTTGTGGGTTTGTGGGTATTGGATGCGTTCGATAACGGTACATCCGATTGAGATGAAATTTTCTACACGTCTTCCTTTCATTCCTGTGCAACCGACTATAATAATTTCTTAATGTAAAATCTTCTACTTATTTAATAACATTTACTTTTCCATTTTCATTATATAATGTCTATATAGCAGGGGGACTTCACTCTAGAAAAGTTATTTCAAGGGGCATAACTTTTAATAACATTTCTATATATATTATAGTCATATTGTTGGACTTACCTGCACTATTGTTAAACTCTTTGTCTATAGTTATTTTTAGGCATATGAGTTATATTAAATAATGATATAATCTTTAAGGTATTTTTAAAGTTTGTATAAAAATAATGCATTATGCATAACATTTTAACCCATCTTTTTTCTGCTTACAAAACGTATCAACTGTCATGTCGGTGATTAAAAACAGTTTTCATTAAAAATAATGAATGGTGTGTGGAAGGACATTCTTTTAAGTTACTGTGCGCCAGGAGCTGGGCGAAACCACGCTGGGTCAGATAGATAGACAGATAGTCGGGAACGGAAGCTTATTTGACTACTTGTATGAATGAATTAAATGACATGCTCCCCACCAGGGACTGGGTGAAGCCGGGCCGGGACAGACAGACAGACAGATAGACAGACAAACAGATAGTCGGGAACGGGAGAGCTTATATGACTACTTATATGAATTAAATGAGATGCTCCCCACCAGGGACTGGGTGAAGCCGGGTCAGACAGACAGACAGATAGATAGTCGGGAACGGGAGAGCTTATATGACTACTTATATGAATTAAATGAGATGCTCCCCATCAGGGACTGGGTGAAGCCGGGCCGGGTCAGCCAGACAGACAGACAGACAGACAAACAAGCAGACAGACAGACTGATAGATAGATAGATCCCCTCCAGGGCCTGGGCGAAGCCGGGCCGGGTCAGCTAGTATAACATAAAAATAGAAAGCTTAAGTTACCTCCGGGATTCTATAGCTTTATATTGTTATGTTGTCTAGTGTGCCCTCTATTCCATACTCGTGTGTTTATTTATGAACTGTCTTAGTGGTCTCAAAGGGTTCCCCAATTGATATTTCTGTGTATTCAAAACAACAATGTCCACCTTCCTTGTGCGGTACCGCCCAGTATGAGAACCTCTGCTTAAGACCCAGAAAATCGTATTAAACTATAAAAAAGATAAGTCCATTTGCTTGGAAATGGCGCGGAAACAAAATGAAAACGACGTTTTTAATGCCTGCATTTCTAGCACGTGTTTTCCCCTATTTTATAGATATCTGAATGCCCATACGTCCATAACACCAGAGTCCCTTTCACAACACTATTAACATAACCTAGATAGGGTATTTCAACCAGAGCGGAACCTGGGAGATGGTTATCTGTTTAGGAAATAACACTGGCTTCTTGTTTCTATCCGGATGTATGTATGCAAAGATTGACCTTACGACCTGGCCTCGTTTTAGCTGGCTTGCTAACCTCTCTAAAACCGTTAAAGAAAGGCACTGACCATAAAAGTGTCAAAAGTAAGAAATGTTAACAACTAATGTTAACGCCGTTTTGGGTCAAAGAGATTTAGGCCTGTTCCAAACGATACAACCTTCGGCTGTATACTCAAAGTGATATTTAATGATGATAAATATGATATATTCATGAGCGGGTAACCGCGGTAGTGTATTCGCTGGACGCTTGGCAACAGGCCCGGTGGTCATGGATTCCAATGTTGATACTGAACCTGGGCTTCCAGATGGACCAGCCTAAATTGGGTACCAGGAAATGTCTGGGGAAGTGAAGGGAGCCGGCGTTACGTTGACCACTCACTCCTTGAATGTCGTCTGGTTTATACAGATACGGGTCTAGCGTCGTAAGCTCAGTATAGAAGTCAGCATAGTCGAATGGATCAGAACTCCAGCTCTTTAACTTCTGGTGCACTGATGCCGAGGTAGCGGGTTCAGTCCCTACACCGATCATTTAGACACAAAGAGAGGAGAAGAAGAAGGCCTACACAATTGAATGGCCCTTGCACATCACATACCCAATACTGGTTCCGCGTTTGGGACTCTTATTTTTTAACTGTCCAAACTACTTACATAAAACATCATCATTCCCCTAGTATATATGTGGCTGGTGTCTGTATAAATGAAGCGATGTTAACCAAGTTAAAGATGTGAACATACAATGAATAGCAAGAAAAGAACAGGAAGGTAGTAGTTATCTTTACAAGAAGACTGTTACAAATAAAGAAGGATGTTTCGGAGGCAAGACGTATCAGCCACACGTACAATAAATAAATAAAACGACAAAGACTAAGGGAAATTGAAGTTTCATTTGCAAAATAAAAATTATATCATTAAGTAGCTTTAGGATGTTGTATACTGCCCATACAGTCATATGCCTGTGAATCATGGACACTCAGAGAGTAGAAAGAAATTGGAGGTTTTCCGGTAGAATACTAACAATCCATGGCTAGCTCAGAAGATCAATATCCAAGTACTGCAAGTGGCCATTCCATAAAGATAGTGCATCAACCACATTATGACAAGACAATGTTTTTTTTTCTTTGGTCAGGTTATGAGCCAGACAGGTCTAGAGAAAGTTGTGACAATCGGAAAGATCGAGGGTGGCAGAGGCAGAGGGAGAAAGGGTCTGGCGGTTTGACAAAGTGGCACTGAGGGCAATGGACGGTCGACCTAATTAAGAGCCTAACCATATATATATATTTTTAAATGTATCTGTTAATATGCCAACAACGTTACGCATTACGTTACACATGAATGCTATCTGGTCTCGTATTCATGCATTCATCATATGCAATGCCGGTAAGCATGGGTGGTCATGTTTCGCTATCTTACATGATTACCAGAGTCGTGGATCAGCTCTGTGTTCTTGTCCCAACCATGCCATGTGGTCAAGTCATCCAGATATTTACTTCTCTGTCTCTCCCCCCCCCCCCCCCTCCCAGTCTTGCCAGTTGTCACCAAGTTCGCCAGTTTATTTCTTCTCATAACGCGCCCAAAAATATTTGACTGCGTCTAATTTCTCTAATCAGTTTGCTGTTTTCATTTGCTTCTTGTAGGACTTGCTCGTTTGTTTTTATGTCTGTCCATGATATTCTTTGCATTTTTCGCAGAAACCACATTTCCACTGCCATTACATTTTTTTATTTTATTTTCAGTTTGTCTGCTCATCGTCCACGTTTCATACCCTTACAAAAGTACAGGTCACTTATACAGAAAGAAAAAAAGACATAACACAAGATCCCCAATACCCAAGAATCGTATGGAAACAGTGAACTGTCCTTCTATTGAAACTATTATTTCTCAGAGAGATCAATACCTCTTTTCTTCCCAGTATTTAAAAGAAGCACCAATTATTATTTTTTTCAATAAAATCCATCCTTTGCAGTGTCGCAGCTCTTCATACTTGACGTATTGTCCAAAATCTCGGACAGCCATTCTCTCACGCCACAACAGCAGCTTGGTCATACCCCATGAGGACGGTATATAATAGCTTCTATAGAAGTGAACCTGGTGGAGCAGCCCTAGAGAGTGTGACAGGGAATGTGATTGTAACAGAATCATCAAGAAACGTGAATTCAAATGTGTAGCATGTAACTGGCCGACTGGGTGGTGAACTGGGCGATTATACTATTGTGTTCTACCACGGCTGCCTCAGCAAAGAGATGTATTGAGTTTCGCAGTTGAAATATGGATCTGAATACACCTTTGTGCGCTATGGGAGACATTCTTGTTTGAAGAGGAAAACTTATTTTCGCATGGCGAATTTTCATAGCCAGTTACTTCTTTATCCAGAAAGAAAGATAATCACATAGAGTCAATGAACAAATAATTGAAACATGGCAGATATAAAAACTCATATTAATTACAGTAGCGTAAGATATTAATACTGAGCGAATTCGTACCAGAAATGCCATGCCTCTACCATTATACAAGGTGTGTGTATGGGTGTCTATTTTTCCATTTTCTAGTGTGTACAATCTTTCATATGTAGACATGACCAGTCCTTCATATGTACACACCATCAGTCGCATTATGTGGCTCTGAAATATTCAGTTCAATTCAATCAGAAGCCGTCTTCACAAAGAAGGTTGGCTGCAATGAATCTCCAACATTGTCTCTTGATTTATTGTACCTTCTGTCAGATGCTCTTCGTCCATGTCTTGATGTTTTTTTCCAACTTGAATTGTTGTCTACCTCATGGTCCCTTGCCGTGTGGGTGGAGGATTTGTGTGGTGTGTGGGTGGGAATATGTGCAGGGTGGGTGGGTGAGGGTATCTGTGTGGGTGTCGGTGGGGGATATATGTGCGGTGTGTAGGTGGGGAATGTGTGGTGGTATGTGTGTGTGAGATGTGTGGGTGAGGGATATGTGTGTGTGGTGGGTGGGTTGGGAATATTGTGTGGTGGGATGTGGGTTAGGGCATGTGTGGGTAAGTGGAGGATGTATGTGTGGGTGGTTGGGTGTGTGAGTGGATTGGGGATATATAGGTGGTTAAGGAGATATGTGTGTGTGGGTAGGGAGATGTCAGTTGGTGGCGATGTGTGTGTATGGTTTGGGGATGTGTGAATGGATGTGCGATGTGTGGGTTGGTGGGGGATGTGTGTGCGTGGGTGAGGAATATGTGGTCGATGGAGGTGTGGGTGGGGAGAGGATGTGTGGGTGGGCGATGGATGTGTGGGTTAGAACGTGTATGTGGGTGGGCACAGGATGTGTGGGTTGGTGGGGATGTTTGTGTGGGTGGCGAGTGTGTTTGGTTTGGGGGAACAGGTGAGGGCAGTGTGTATGGGTGGGGGATGTGCGGGAGGGGGATGGGTCGGTTGGTGGGGTATGTATGTTTCCCTGGGTGTGTGTGTGTGGGTGGGGTGATGTGTTGGTGTGGTGATGTGTGGGTAGGTGGGAGATGGGCCTCATAGCATGGTAATTTGCCTTGTTTATCTTTACAACATTCATATGACTATGTTTTTTCTTCTTCCTATGTGAATGTATAATGCTCTTGATGGACGAAAAATGAGTGATTGGAAGGGCCGAATGTAAGACGGGCCTGCGTGCCCAATTTGTGACCCTTTTAAAAGAAAGTTGATTTGATTTGCTTTGCTTTGATTTGCCTTCAACACTACCCTCTAGTATGATTTTTATAAAATTGTTATGTCTTTTAACGTGGTCGTAATATATCGCTTTCCTCATTTTTATTTCTTTCATCAACACTCTTTTCATTCTCAGGTTTTCTAGTGCCTCTGTTCTTGATTGTTTTTATTTGTGGTCGCTTTTGTTTCCATTAAATCACCCCCGATGTGTCTCCACCTTGCCGTGGTTGGGGAGCTTGCGTGTCCCATCGACCCCATGTGCTTGCCGATGGGTGAAAACTACATATCGGACGGCTCGTGGGATAGGGACCAGACTAAGAGAGACACAACCTGCTGCTCTGCAGGTAAGACTGAGGATAGCAGTCAAAATCAGGCAAACGATCCCTAAAATCTCAGTCCGGACATAACCTCTAAGGCTCCCATCCGAGGTGTATGGCTGAACGTCTCTAAGCCATAAACTCTCGGAAGTGAGAGCCTGGCCGACACAAACCTACATCAGAATTGTGATAATGTGCTGAGAACGCTACATGCTCGGCGCAGATTCGTTCGATGGCTCTTAGCTGGGGATATGAGGTATCCCCGGATGAAAGGTCCTGACCGTTACTCGCCCACAGACGCACGGAGGTAAGGTACTGAGCCGGCAGCACATGTAGCCTACCTCGTGAGCGAGTACAAAAGGTGGAAAAACACCTCGGTCGCACGTCTCGCAGACGTCCGATAGTCTGTAACCACACTCATGGAGTGAGTGTAGTCAAAGGTGGAAAATTGTCTCCTTGACACGAAATGGAACGCCTGTCTTGCGAATCCATTACGTGGCAGCCCGAAGCGAAAGCTTGCTGTGTGGAAGCCGAAACAAGAGTCTCGAAACCCGAGGAAGGCTAACCTCATTAAAAAATGCCCGCCGGAAACCGGAAGTGTCGTCATACGGGTGGCAAACTAAAAATTGACACTACGCAATTACGTCCGAGTGAAATGTCTCGTCCGAATGTCTCTCGTGCTAGAAACAGCTCTGACTACCTAGTTTCCGAATGCCGCTCTTGTTCGGAACAGCTCTGACTAGGTAGTTTTCCGAATGTCTGTCGTGCCTGGAACAGCTCTGACGGGCGCAACGACAAGCACATGTCCGAAAACTCGCTGAGTGGATATCGTCTGCAAACCTGTCTTGTTTGTGCGGGAATGGTCCGGGGCAAACGAAATGGCCAATATATTGAAGTGAGGATTTAAAGCAGCCATGAGCAGGACGTGACGATTTCCCTCGGTGAGCCCAGATCCAGGGCGTTATGTGTCGGCCCTGCAACTATGGAAGCAACCGTGGATGGCGGAAAATGCTATGGACTGTCCCTGCCTTCCTTTGAGGGATGACCGTTGTCTTCGACCGTTCCAACTTGGCCAGCAAGGTTGTAGATGGCACCACAACAGTGAGAGTCTCCCAGGAATGCTACCTGGTCAAAAAAGCACGCTATTGTCGGATGTGTTGGCCTACGGGTTTCTGCCCAACGGCGCACATCTGAAAAAACACTCCAGATGAACGAAAAGAAGAAGAAGAGGTTTCCATTACATACATGTTCTTCTGTACGTCCGCGTCTTTATGGCCTTTGTTCAACTTTCTAATTGCTAAAAATAATACATCTATATCTATAAAACAAAGTGTATGTGTATATGTATGTAAATATGTATGTATGTAAATATGTATGTCCTTTATTTGTTCGCTAACGGCCCATCCGATTGAGATGAAATTTTCTACACGCCTTCCTTTCATTCCAGAGCTGTCAACTGTCATAGTTTTTTTTTCTTCTTCCTCCTCCTCCCTCCTCCCCCTCCCAAAATACGTACGTAAATATATGATGATGATGATGAAAGAATCCCCGAACCAAAACGCTAGGGAAAGGGAAGAAAATGACGTGACTACACAGAATCGTCACACGGCAATCATCATCATCAAGTGCCGTGCCGGCTGGCGTAGGCGTTCATGGCTCTCCGTAGATCTCAGTCTTTGGTTTTTTGGATCAACTCTGCTGCTGATATTCCTCCATGCCACGGCAATATCAATAACAATTCATCTTTTTATGTGTAAGGAAGTTATCTACAGTCGTGTAGAAGGGAAGAACTAGATGAGTATGAATTCGGAATGGCGAACTCTCTCCTTCTCTCTTCTCCTCCCTCCACCCTCCTCCTCTTCTTCCTCCCTCTCATCCCTCCTCCTTCTCCCTCTTCCTCTCCTCCTCCATCCTCCTCCCTCCTACTCCCTCCGCTTCCTCCCCCATCTTCCCTCCTCCTCCCTCTCCCTCCTTATCCCTCCTCCACCTCCTGCCTCCCTCCTCCTCCTCCTGCCTCCTTCTCCCTCATCATCCTCACTCCTTCTTCTCCCTCTTCCTCCTCCTCCTACCTCCTCCCTCTACCTCCTCCTCCTCCCTCCACCCTCCTCCTCCCTTCTCCTCCTCTTCTTCCTCCCTTTCCTTCCTCCTCCTCCTCCCTCTACCTCCTCCTCCCCCTACCTCCCTCCTCCTCCTCTTCCACCTCCCTTTCCTTCCTCCCCTCCTCATTCTCCCTCCTTCCTCCTCCTCCTTCCTTCTTCTCCCTCTGCCTCCTCCTTCCTCCTTCTCCCTCCTCCTCCTCCTCTCCCCTCCTCCTCCTCCTACCCTCTTCCTCTTCCCCTCCTCCCTCTCCCTCCTCCATCCTCCTCCTCCCTCTTCCTCCTTCCTCCTCCTCCCTCTTCCTCCCTCTCCCTCCTCCATCCTCCTCCTCCTTCTTCCACCTCCTTCCTTCTCCTCCCTCCTCCTCCCTCTTCCTCCTCCTCCTCCCTTTTCCTCCCTCCTCCTCCCTCTACATCCTCCCTCCTCCTCTCCACTCTTCCTCCTACCCTCTTCCTCTTCCCCTCCTCCCTATCCCTCCTCCTCCCTTCACATTCCTCCTCCTCCCTTATCCTCCTCATCCCTCCTTCTCCCTCCTCCTCCTTCTTCCTCCCTCCTCCCCCTCCTCCTCCTCCTCCCTCTTCCTCCTCCTCATACCTCCTACCTTCTCCTCCTCCTCCCTTCACATTCCTCCTCCTCCCTCTTCCTCCCTCTTCTTCCTCCTCCCTCCTCCTTCTCATCCCTCCTCCCCCTCCTCCTTCCTCCTCCTCCCTCTCCTCCTCCTCCCTCCTCCTCCCTCTACCTCCTCCTCCCTCTTCCTCCTCCTCCCTCCTCCTCATCACTCCTCCTCCCCCTCCTCCCTCTCCGCCTCCTCCCCCCTCTACCTCCTCCCTCTACCTCCTCCCTCCTCCTCCCTTCACATTCCTCCTCCCTCCTCCTCCTCCCTCTACCTCCTCCTCCCTCCTCCTCCTCCTTCTCCCTCCTCCTCCTCCCTCCTCCTCCTCCTTCTCCCTCCTCCTTCTCCCTCTTCCTCCTCCCTCTTCCTTCTCCCTCCGCCTCCTCCCTCCTCCTACTCTCTCCTCCTCCTCCCTCCTCCTCCCTCTCCTCCTCCTGCTCCCTTCTCCTCCTGCGTTCTCCTCCTCCCTCCTCCTCCCTCTTCCTCCTCCCTCCTCCTCGCCTCCTCCTCCACATTACCCCCTCCTCCTCCTAATCCCTCCTCCTCCCTCCTATTCCTCCCTACTCCTCCTGTCTCCTCCCTCCTCTTCCCTCCTCCATCTCCCTCTTCCTCCTCCCTCCTCCATTTACCCAAGACAGACAGACAGTCAGACAGATAGTCGGGAACGGGAACTTATATGACTACTTATATGAATTAAATGAGATTCTCCCCACCAGGAGTTGGGCGATGCCGGGTCAGACAGACAGACAGATAGATAGTCGGAACGGGAACTTATATGACTACTTATATGAATTAAATGAGATTCTCCCCATCAGGGTATGGGCGAAGACGGGCCGGGTCAGACAGAAAGACAGATAGACAGACAGACAGACAGACAGACAGATAGTCGGTAACGGGAACGAGAACTTATATGACTACTTATATGAATTAAATGAGATGCTCCCCACCAGGGTCTGGGCGAAGCCGGGCCGGGTCAGCTAGTCTATATCTATAAAACAAAGTGTATGTGTATATGTATGTAAATATGTATGTATGTAAATATGTATGTCCTTTATTTGTTCGCTAACGGCCCATCCGATTGAGATGAAATTTTCTACACGCCTTCCTTTCATTCCAGAGCTGTCAACTGTCATAGTTTTTTTTTCTTCTTCCTCCTCCTCCCTCCTCCCCCTCCCAAAATACGTACGTAAATATATGATGATGATGATGAAAGAATCCCCGAACCAAAATGCTAGGGAAAGGGAAGAACATGACGTGACTACACAGAATCGTCACACGGCAATCATCATCATCAAGTGCCGTGCCGGCTGGCGTAGGCGTTCATGGCTCTCCGTAGATCTCAGTCTTTGGTTTTTTGGATCAACTCTGCTGCTGATATTCCTCCATGCCACGGCAATATCAATAACAATTCATCTTTTTATGTGTAAGGAAGTTATCTACAGTCGTGTAGAAGGGAAGAACTAGACGAGTATGAATTCGGAATGGCGAACTCTCTCCTCTCTTCTCCTCCCTCCACCCTCCTCCTCTTCTTCCTCCCTCTCATCCCTCCTCCTTCTCCCTCTTCCTCTCCTCCTCCATCCTCCTCCCTCCTACTCCCTCCGCCTCCTCCCCCATCTTCCCTCCTCCTCCCTCTCCCTCCTTATCCCTCCTCCACCTCCTGCCTCCCTCCTCCTCCTCCTGCCTCCTTCTCCCTCATCATCCTCACTCCTTCTTCTCCCTCTTCCCTCTTCCTCCTCCTCCTACCTCCTCCCTCTACCTCCTCCTCCTCCCTCCACCCTCCTCCTCCCTTCTCCTCCTCTTCCTCCTCCCTTTCCTTCCTCCTCCTCCTCCCTCTACCTCCTCCTCCCCCTACCTCCCTCCTCCTCCTCTTCCACCTCCCTTTCCTTCCTCCCCTCCTCATTCTCCCTCCTTCCTCCTCCTCCTTCCTTCTTCTCCCTCTGCCTCCTCCCTCCTCCTCCTCCTCTCCCCTCCTCCTCCTACCCTCTTCCTCTTCCCCTCCTCCCTCTCCCTCCTCCTCCTCCCTCTTCCTCCTTCCTCCTCCTCCCTCTTCCTCCCTCTCCCTCCTCCATCCTCCTCCTCTCTTTCCTCCTCCTTCTTCCACCTCCTTCCTTCTCCTCCCTTCTCCTCCCTCTTCCTCCTCCTCCTCCCTTTTCCTCCCTCCTCATCCCTCTACATCCTCCCTCCTCCTCTCCACTCTTCCTCCTACCCTCTTCCTCTTCCCCTCCTCCCTATCCCTCATCCTCCCTTCACATTCCTCCTCCTCCCTCCTCCTCCTCATCCCTCCTTCTCCCTCCTCCTCCTTCTTCCTCCCTCCTCCCCCTCCTCCTCCTCCTCCCTCTTCCTCCTCCTCATACTTCCTCCCTTCTCCTCCTCCTCCCTTCACATTCCTCCTCCTCCCTCTTCCTCCCTCTTCTTCCTCCTCCCTCCTCCCCCTCCTCCTTCCTCCTCCTCCCTCTCCTCCTCCTCCCTCCTCCTCCCTCTACCTCCTCCTCCCTCTTCCTCCTCCTCCCTCCTCCTCATCACTCCTCCTCCCCCTCCTCCCTCTCCTCCTCCTCCTCCCTCTTCCTCCTCCTCATACCTCCTCCCTTCTCCTCCTCCTCCCTTCACATTCCTCCTCCTCCCTCTTCCTCCCTCTTCTTCCTCCTCCCTCCTCCCCCTCCTCCTTCTTCCTCCTCCCTCTCCTCCTCCTCCCTCCTCCTCCCTCTACCTTCTCCTCCCTCTTCCTCCTCCTCCCTCCTCCTCATCACTCCTCCTCCCCCTCCTCCCTCTCCGCCTCCTCCCCCCTCTACCTCCTCCTCCTCCCTCCTCCTCCCTCTACCTCCTCCCTCCTCCTCCCTTCACATTCCTCCTCCCTCCTCCTCCTCCCTCTACCTCCTCCTCCCTCCTCCTCCTCCTTCTCCCTCCTCCTTCTCCCTCTTCCTCCTCCCTCTTCCTTCTCCCTCCGCCTCCTCCCTTCTCCTACTCTCTCCTCCTCCTCCCTCCTCCTCCCTCTCCTCCTCCTGCTCCCTTCTCCTCCTGCGTTCTCCTCCTCCCTCCTCCTCCCTCTTCCTCCTCCCTCCTCCTCGCCTCCTCCTCCACATTACCCCCTCCTCCTCCTAATCCCTCCTCCTCCCTCCTATTCCTCCCTACTCCTCCTGTCTCCTCCCTCCTCTTCCCTCCTCCATCTCCCTCTTCCTCCTCCCTCCTCCATTTACCCAAGACAGACAGACAGTCAGACAGATAGTCGGGAACGGGAACTTATATGACTACTTATATGAATTAAATGAGATTCTCCCCACCAGGAGTTGGGCGATGCCGGGTCAGACAGACAGACAGATAGATAGTCGGAACGGGAACTTATATGACTACTTATATGAATTAAATGAGATTCTCCCCATCAGGGTATGGGCGAAGACGGGCCGGGTCAGACAGAAAGACAGATAGACAGACAGACAGACAGACAGACAGATAGTCGGTAACGGGAACGAGAACTTATATGACTACTTATATGAATTAAATGAGATGCTCCCCACCAGGGTCTGGGCGAAGCCGGGCCGGGTCAGCTAGTCTATATCTATAAAACAAAGTGTATGTGTATATGTATGTAAATATGTATGTATGTAAATATGTATGTCCTTTATTTGTTCGCTAACGGCCCATCCGATTGAGATGAAATTTTCTACACGCCTTCCTTTCATTCCAGAGCTGTCAACTGTCATAGTTTTTTTTTCTTCTTCCTCCTCCTCCCTCCTCCCCCTCCCAAAATACGTACGTAAATATATGATGATGATGATGAAAGAATCCCCGAACCAAAACGCTAGGGAAAGGGAAGAAAATGACGTGACTACACAGAATCGTCACACGGCAATCATCATCATCAAGTGCCGTGCCGGCTGGCGTAGGCGTTCATGGCTCTCCGTAGATCTCAGTCTTTGGTTTTTTGGATCAACTCTGCTGCTGATATTCCTCCATGCCACGGCAATATCAATAACAATTCATCTTTTTATGTGTAAGGAAGTTATCTACAGTCGTGTAGAAGGGAAGAACTAGACGAGTATGAATTCGGAATGGCGAACTCTCTCCTCTCTTCTCCTCCCTCCACCCTCCTCCTTTTCTTCCTCCCTCTCATCCCTCCTCCTTCTCCCTCTTCCTCTCCTCCTCCATCCTCCTCCCTCCTACGCCCTCCGCCTCCTCCCCCATCTTCCCTCCTCCTCCCTCTCCCTCCTTATCCCTCCTCCACCTCCTGCCTCCCTCCTCCTCCTCCTGCCTCCTTCTCCCTCATCATCCTCACTCCTTCTTTTCCCTCTTCCCTCTTCCTCCTCCTCCTACCTCCTCCCTCTACCTCCTCCTCCTCCCTCCACCCTCCTCCTCCCTTCTCCTCCTCTTCCTCCTCCCTTTCCTTCCTCCTCCTCCTCCCTCTACCTCCTCCTCCCCCTACCTCCCTCCTCCTCCTCTTCCACCTCCCTTTCCTTCCTCCCCTCCTCATTCTCCCTCCTTCCTCCTCCTCCTTCCTTCTTCTCCCTCTGCCTCCTCCCTCCTCCTCCTCCTCTCCCCTCCTCCTCCTACCCTCTTCCTCTTCCCCTCCTCCCTCTCCCTCCTCCTCCTCCCTCTTCCTCCTTCCTCCTCCTCCCTCTTCCTCCCTCTCCCTCCTCCATCCTCCTCCTCCCTTTCCTCCTCCTTCTTCCACCTCCTTCCTTCTCCTCCCTTCTCCTCCCTCTTCCTCCTCCTCCTCCCTTTTCCTCCCTCCTCATCCCTCTACATCCTCCCTCCTCCTCTCCACTCTTCCTCCTACCCTCTTCCTCTTCCCCTCCTCCCTATCCCTCATCCTCCCTTCACATTCCTCCTCCTCCCTCCTCCTCCTCATCCCTCCTTCTCCCTCCTCCTCCTTCTTCCTCCCTCCTCCCCCTCCTCCTCCCTCTTCCTCCTCCTCATACTTCCTCCCTTCTCCTCCTCCTCCCTTCACATTCCTCCTCCTCCCTCTTCCTCCCTCTTCTTCCTCCTCCCTCCTCCCCCTCCTCCTTCCTCCTACTCCCTCTCCTCCTCCTCCCTCCTCCTCCCTCTACCTCCTCCTCCCTCTTCCTCCTCCTCCCTCCTCCTCATCACTCCTCCTCCCCCTCCTCCCTCTCCTCCTCCTCCTCCCTCTTCCTCCTCCTCATACCTCCTCCCTTCTCCTCCTCCTCCCTTCACATTCCTCCTCCTCCCTCTTCCTCCCTCTTCTTCCTCCTCCCTCCTCCCCCTCCTCCTTCTTCCTCCTCCCTCTCCTCCTCCTCCCTCCTCCTCCCTCTACCTCCTCCTCCCTCTTCCTCCTCCTCCCTCCTCCTCATCACTCCTCCTCCCCCTCCTCCCTCTCCGCCTCCTCCCCCCTCTACCTCCTCCTCCTCCCTCCTCCTCCCTCTACCTCCTCCCTCCTCCTCCCTTCACATTCCTCCTCCCTCCTCCTCCTCCCTCTACCTCCTCCTCCCTTCTCCTCCTCCTTCTCCCTCCTCCTTCTCCCTCTTCCTCCTCCCTCTTCCTTCTCCCTCCGCCTCCTCCCTCCTCCTACTCTCTCCTCCTCCTCCCTCCTCCTCCCTCTCCTCCTCCTGCTCCCTTCTCCTCCTGCGTTCTCCTCCTCCCTCCTCCTCCCTCTTCCTCCTCCCTCCTCCTCGCCTCCTCCTCCACATTACTCCCTCCTCCTCCTAATCCCTCCTCCTCCCTCCTATTCCTCCCTACTCCTCCTGTCTCCTCCCTCCTCTTCCCTCCTCCATCTCCCTCTTCCTCCTCCCTCCTCCATTTACCCAAGACAGACAGACAGTCAGACAGATAGTCGGGAACGGGAACTTATATGACTACTTATATGAATTAAATGAGATTCTCCCCACCAGGAGTTGGGCGATGCCGGGTCAGACAGACAGACAGATAGATAGTCGGAACGGGAACTTATATGACTACTTATATGAATTAAATGAGATTCTCCCCATCAGGGTCTGGGCGAAGACGGGCCGGGTCAGACAGACAGACAGATAGACAGACAGACAGACAGACAGACAGATAGTCGGTAACGGGAACGAGAACTTATATGACTACTTATATGAATTAAATGAGATGCTCCCCACCAGGGTCTGGGCGAAGCCGGGCCGGGTCAGCTAGCAGTCCTAAATTACAGCTGGAAGAGGGGAATAGTCCCACAGGCATCGCCCATAATTAATAAACGTGAAGAAAGAGTACAGAGGTAAATTCGAGATGTAGTGTTATAGAAAAAACAAAACATCAAACAAACAAACATCTGGATTGTCTTCCTCTTCTTCTTCTCCTCCGTTCAACCGGAGAGTTTTTTTCGGACGTGATTGCGTTGTGGTTGTGTACAGCATGACTGGGTTATTGCGCCGTTAGGCCGACACATCCGACATCTCCGGGAATTTGTCGACTGGGTTAACCTTCACGCTGGTTTCTTAGGACGTTTGACTCTCACTGTTGTGGTGTCACCCTCCCCCATCCCAGCTGACCCATTTGGAACAGCCGAAGACATCCTGGTCAGCCCTCAAGAAAAGGCAGGGCAGACCATGGGCTATCCCCGCCATCCAAGGAGGCTTTGATAATTGCAGAGCCGACATATATCGTTCTGGTACAGGGCTCACCCAAGGAATCGTCACTACCTGCACATGCCTGCTTAGCCTCACTTCCGTATATTGGGCCTTCTGTTCACCATAGGCTGTTCCTCCGGAAACCAGAAGAATGCAGTCTGCAGATGACATCCACACAGTGAGCTCTCGATTCGGACTTTCCATGTAATGGATTTGCTATCAAAGCAATATTCCATTTCGTACCACTGGGACACTTATTCCACCATTGATGACGCCCAAACAATGAGCTTTTGATTCGGACTTTCCACGTAATGGATTTGCTAGCCAAGCAATATTCAATGTCATGTCTCTGTGACGCTTTTGCTACCGACATACCTACGATATGAAGTGTGGCAGTCTAAGTACTTTTTCATGCACCTTTAGATGTCAACCTTAATGTAGTTACAGTAAGCTGCGGTCAACTTGAGCTTGTTGATATCTCCATAGAGCTTGTCCTCAAAAAGCTGGCGTGGGCCAAAATATCTTTCTCTGTTCTGCGTATATTGGCCACTCCTGCAGCAAATGTTTAGCTGTCATTTTACCAGTTCCACAATTACATTCATCGGTATCTCCTATCTTTAGTTTATTGAACAAGTTGTATTTCAGCCTGTTATGTCCTGTGCGGAGGCTGAAGATTGCCACTTGCACAATTCGGTCGAGTTTGTAATATGAATCATCCTTCTGGTGGCCTGGATGCTCTGATTCCCATTTGGTTCTATAAGTGCTTTTTATAAAGCTCTTTGCCTCATTTTAGGTTATGTCTCTGTCAGGCTGTGGTAGTCGTCCGCCCTCTTTTGTTAGTCTGCCAGCCTCTCCATTTCCAGGTATACTGCAATGTGATGGGATCCACTGTGTTACAACTTTTTGGTTTTCTGACATAGTCCATGGAATGCTGCTCTTATGTCTGCTAGTTCTGTGCTGTTTTTGCTCTTCAGTATTGAGACAGCTGACTTTGCATCTGTGAAGATAGCTATTGGCCTCTATTTATTTTCCTCCACCAAGAGTATTTCTACTGCAGTTTTCAAAGCCTCTACCTCTGCTTTGAAGTTACTTGAAAATGTTTCAGTTGCCCCTTACTGTTTTCTTTTCACTCCATTTCTTTTTTTTTTTTTTTTTTTTTTTTTTTTTAGTTTAGGAGACATCCTCCTCTACTTTCTATTGTATTTTTGGCTGTATATGCATGGGTCCAATTGCTACTTGGGTAATGTTCTTTTATGTAGTTTAGGGCTATTTTTCTTCTTTCTGTTGCATTCTGGGTGTTCTTTTTCTCAATACCAGGAATGTTTTCTTTCATCTCAGACAGTTGCTGAGTCCCCCAAGCTGGGAAATTGTGTGCATTGTAAATGGGTGTTTACTGTTGATTGTTATGTATCGGATGTGCCATAATCTTTCTGAAGCTGCGTGACACGACACGGCTCCACAGGATGTTTGGCTGATGAAACCTCCAGAACATGTTGCGTGGCTGAGGTATTCTGGGTAATTTGAGTGGTTAAACATTGAGCACGCATTTTGCCCCGGAGATTCAGTTCTGAAACAACCGCCGATACAGGCGGGTGGCTGGTCTCGAGAGGAGAGGACCCGAGCTGGTCCCTCATCTCATTCCCACCCATAAAGAAGCATGAATGCCTCCAGCATGACCTGGATGAGTCTCTGTATTCTCCACCCACAGATGCATTTATCTGTGAAGAAGTGAAACCAGCTCGGCTGAACTCACAAAATATGTCCTGCAAGAACACCAGTGCACGGTTTTATTTGAGGATGTGATCCCTGTCTTAGAAGGGAACAGCCCTGGGTCCTTAATTACCCCCCATTTTTCCTTACCTCTATCTTGGATTATCCCCATTTTACCTCACCTCCCATTTTCCCTTATCTCACATTTTCCCCTCCCATACCAACTGATCCCAGAATTAAGCTTTCCACACCTTAATTTGTTACTGTGGGTTAACGGCGTAGTTCCTGATTCAACCTTTCATACTCACGTTTATACTTCTATTTTTGCAGTTGTGGTCTTGTTATAGTAATGTGTCCCAATCAGTTTGGGGACATGACTTCCTCTGGTGGCATTAGGCACAATATTGGATTTGGCTGGGGCACAGGGGTTTGGTAATATATGGAGCTCAATCCACTGATTTTCCGCTGTGTACTACAGGGATCCATAGTGTTGTGTTGTGTGTCTCAGGATGGTGAGTCCCGTCTCCGTACTGTAAGGCTCATACTCAGATTTAGAGTTGTGTTACTTTCTATTTTCCATGTAAATGGTCTCTCTGTTGTCCAGTCCTGGTCAGCCGGCTGTATAGGTATCGTAGCAGGGTTTTAAGAGTATCCTGTAGGCTCGGCCACAACAGGCAGAGGTCTGGCTATATGCGGCAGACTGCCTATATGAATGTCAGTGATATAGAGTGTTGATTGTCTTGTCCATAAGTAACCATACTTAGTCATCCGCACAGTTGTGAATATGTGCTACAGTATTGGACAAAATAAAGACCGATGCGTAATGTTTTCATCTTGTTTATCTAGTCTTTGTATTATGTTTAGTCTTTGTTGTTCTAGTAATGTTGGTCATTGTCGGTCCCATCCATTGATGTTGTTACAGTCCTACAGTGTGATCTTTTGTCTGGGGTATACATCAGTATATCCCCCGCTCAAAGAAGTCCTGGAAATCTTCTGTCTTATTCTCTATCCCTTTCTTTTGTTAACTGGAGAGAATATATAAGGTGCTCTTTTTCTCTTTATTCTTATTATCTTTGTCTTCTCTGGCCCACTAAAAGTCAGCGTTGCGCTTCTTTGTCTTTGAGCACCTAAGAATAGGAAACCATGTCCTCCTATCCTTTATATTATTTTACCTGTTACTTTTCGTTTTGCTGTTTTTACAAAATTGCCACGCTTCAGTCTTTCCTTTCCACAACCATTAGACCTTTACGCATGGGGTGGTATGTCAATCTTCTCAATTTTCTGCTTCTTGTTGGCATCTAGTATCTCTTCTATCCTGTTGAATTAAAGAATGTATGAGAGGAAATAGAGAAGAAGGGCAGAATGTCAGACTGGCCTGCATGCCCAATTCTCAACCCTTTGAAAATAAAGATTTTCGTTCGTTCTTTCGTTCGTTCGTTGCATTGGTTGTAAACAAGTGGCATTTTCTAGTTCTTTAATAGGCGTTGTCTTCAGGATTCCAGTTATGATTCGCATTCCTTGATTTTCGACTCTACTTATTTTGTTAACGTTTGACTTAGCTGCTGTTGTCCAAGCTGCGATGCCATACAAGTATTCCAGTACTGGCCTCACTCGTCCAGTATATAACTTCTTGAGACCTTTCTCATCTGCTCCCCACGTTGTACCAGCAAGATGTTTCATGATTGCCATTCTTTGCCTTGCTCTTATTAGATTTGTCTTAACATGTGTCTTCCTTGTCAGCGACGACCGAAGGTAACTCCTAGATAGTTTGGATTTTCTTCATGGCGTAATATGTTTCCATTCAATACCAGCTTAGGTTGCTGAGTTTTATTTGAGAGGGAGAACACTGTGCATGTTGTTTTCTCCTCACTTATCTTCACTAGCCATGATTTTGACCAGTCCTCTAGCGCTAATAAGGCTTGCTGTATTCTGCTGTTAGCTGTACTAATATATTCTTCAGATGTCCATATGGCTAGGTCATCTGCAAAGGAGGATGTGTGTACTCTGGCTGGAAAATTGTCCATGATGTCATTTATACAAGCTAGAAATAATCTTGGTGAAAGAACTCCTCCTTTGGGGACACCTTTCTCCAGCAACATCTTTTTACTGGTTTGTCCTTGTACTTTTGTCCTAGTAGTTCTGTTCTCAAGGTAGTGGCTGATCCATTTGTATATCTTCCCACAAAAATGCATTTTTTTGCAGTTTTACTTTCAGTCCCTCTTTTCATACTTTATCAAATGCTTCTTCTAAATCTATCCAGACAGCTAGTTTTGCTTTTTCTCTTGGAAGGCATCCTTTATTTCCTGTGCTATATAGGTTATTTGATCTTCAGTGGATCTGTACTTTCTGAATCCTGCTTGGTGTGGTGTTAAGAGTTGGTTTTCTTCCAGATGCCATGTTAGCCTGCCATTGATAATGCGTTCCATTAATTTTCCTACACAGCTAAGTAGACTGATAGGTCGATAGCAATTTGGTTCTTCCAGGTCTATTCCTTCTATTGGGACTGGTATTAGTATAGCTTCCTTCTATGCCTGTGGGACTATTCCTCTCTTCCAGCTGTAATTAAGGACTGCTGGTAGTTTATTTTTTGCTTTAGCACTTAGTTCTATTAGCATTTCATTTGTGATTCCATCCTTTCTTGGTGATTTCGTCTTTTTTGGGGTAATCATTGCCTGTTCTATTTCTTCAATTTTTAGATTTGCCATCATATATCCTGCTGCTGTCTCTGTATTACTATGATGTGTATGTTTATCTTTGATTGCTTTCTTCTGTTCGGTTGTAATATCAATGTGGTTTGCGCTGGCATAGTGTTCCATTAGTGCATTTGCAGCCTTTTTTTCCCCCTGTAAGCAAGGCATTTCCTTGTTTAATAGTTATTTGTTTGTTTCTAAGTCCTTCATTGTTCATGGCTTTCACTCGTTTCCATAGTTTGTTTCCATCCTGTCAAAGATCAGGTTTACTGTTTATTCCCTCTCACAATCTCTTGTTGTTTGATTTACTGTTCTTTTATATTTTGCTGAGATGGCTTTGAGAGAGATGTTCGCTTCAATTGTTTGTTCTCTCTCTGTTGTCTTCCTGGCATCTTCAACTTTGTCTTCCAAAATTTGTAGTTCTTCAGTCCAGTATGGTGTGTATGTTTTCCTCGCTCCTCTTATAATGGACTCAGTGGTTGCCTGTATTATTGCTTTATTTAAATTTTCCACCATTTGTTTCAAGTTGCCATGTCGTGTATTTATGTTTTCACAATATTTGTCTGTTAGCATAGACAATCTGTTCCAATCAACTAGTTTGTAATTCCAGCGGGGCAAAGGCTTTTGCTCCGGTGGAACATACTCCATATTCATTACAAGCTTGATTGGTCTGTGGTCACTACCTGCTAATTGGTCAAGCACATGGCTTCCGATTTTGTGGAGGATGTCTACCTGTGCAGAAAGCTAATTCTGGAGTAGAAGTGGTAAACTATCTTCTAGAGTAGAAGCTCGGTGTGTCGTCCGCTTTGTTGAATAGATGGAGATTTGAGTCTATTTCCCAGTCCTCCACTTCATCTCCTCTGTTGTCAGTATCTGGGTATCCTCATCTTTCTGAACGGCTATTAAAATCCCCAACAAAAATGCAGTTTGTGTTAGTTATTTTGATATTTGAAAGTGTAAGGTCCTTATCTGCTGGGCTATACAGATTGTAAATTCTTATTTTCACGTTCTTTTTCATTATATCAACACCTATAATTTCCTTCTGGTTGTCAGAGGTCACAGATACTTCGCTACAAGGTATTGTATTTCGTGTAAGTATTAGAACCCCTCCTTTGTGTCCTTCACGGTCGAAACGTGTGGCCTGATATCCTCTGACTGAGAAACATCTTTATTGGAAAAATGACATATCAACTGTCATACTGTCTACTGCTTAGAGTACCTTGCAGTGGGAGTTTTCTTGCAGGGGGATCTTGAGCCTGAGAAATTCAGGCCTCCTGGCTAATGCAGTCGCCGCGAACTGTGAAGGTTATAATTTTTTTTCAACAACTTCTGAAAATATAATAGTCCAAAACACAGAAGACAACTTAAAGTAATGAAAATGCGATGACCCCGAATGGCTTGATCACATCCTAAAACTTGCAGAATTACCAAAGAGATTACTAGAGGGAATGATACTGAGAAAGAGAGGTGGGCTAAACAAAAGAAAATATGTATAAAATAGGCATGAACAGGTATGTCAACTCAGACATATACAGAAGTGAAGAAATAGGCATAAGCAAGGCGGACAACTATGGAATGTAGTGTATTTCAGCACAGACGCCATTAACAGGGACTATGTATTTATTATTTTAACTACAATATTATTTGTCTATCACTTCATGTGATATAGAACTCTGCAGTATGCACCTGGCCAGATGCGGCGGGATATGTCAGGCAAGAAATCGTGCAGTTTATTGTTTCTGGTTTTTGTGTTTGAACTATAGAATTGAATAAAAGGAAGCTTGACGACTTGCCCAATTGCTGAAATAATTATCGATGATGATGATGATGATGATGATTATGGCGATGATGAGTGTGTTCTATGATGTCTAATTCTACTCTATGTTTATATGAGTGTCCATCAATACCGGTCATATATAATATTACATTGGCCCAGGAGATCCCATGCCACTGGAATTCCACTCATGTATTACGTATACCAGCTGAACAGGAGACTTCTATTAGGCCGAATGGATAAGAGCGCTCGATCTTAACCTTCCGGTATGCTGACGACAAGGTAGCGGGTTCAACCGCTACACCGCCAACTGGACTAAAATATTGACTTCTCGACATTGACTTGGTGACGTAAATTACAAGTACCTCAGAAGTCGCAATGGGCTCGCCTGATGGCGAGGGAGACTAGTAATAGACAATGCTAGCCCAGGCGAAAATCATCAGTGCAGTGTGGACTATGCTCTAATTCAAAGCGAGCCCCAAAAGTTGTTGCTATGTCGTTTTTATGGAGAAGGTGCACACTAAACAAACAGCATCATCTAAGAACCACGACTAATGGGGGATCACTCATAGCGCACAAATTGTGCTTGTTACGTCTGGAATGAATTATTGCCATGGGATAATTAATCGTCTTAAGCGACTTCCCGTACCTGCTATGGGCTTATATATCGCCGAAATATTGTCATTGCGTTATAATAAAACATGCCTGATACCATATTAACAACTTTTAAGTCATAACTGTGATACCGTGATACTTCCCATTTTACCGAATCTACGTTTGTTTGGTGAAAAAATCCCAATATTTTGTTTGGCACTGAATCTATTAAATACGTTAACGAATGTTTAAAACCTCACCACCACGTCCTCACCATCATCCCCCCGAACGCTGGTGTCCGGGTGACGAACTCTGGGACACGATGTCTGTACAGAACGCACGCCCCGATTTGCATGATTATATTATGTCAATGATTGTCTGATCATCTCCAGACAAGGTCAGGAGAATTGTTTGTGTGTAGATGACATTACCGATAGGCGGGAGAGTGCGGTAGGGATGAGGATAGGGGTTAGAATTATCTGAGAACAATCGCACATCTGGATCTGATTGGTGGTGGGGTAATATATACACCGAGATTTTAATTGAAATTGAACGGGGTTACATCATCATCATGAGCTATGCTGACATTTTTGTTCTCTCGCTTTAACTCAAGCGTAGTCAATACACGAGCTACTATTTCTACTGCACTGGACAGCTTTTTGCGTGTGGATTAGCTTTTCCTATTACCAATGTCCCTCGCCACCAGGCAAATACTCCGACTTTAGAGGTACGTTTAGTTTACGCCCCCAAGTCAAGGACGAGAAGTATATTCCAGCTGACCTGTGTAGGCGCTGAACAAAGCACACGGGAAGTGTACAAATCAGTGCTCTTATCCATTTGCCATGCTGACCTCCTTGTCATGCTGGTAATCGTGGGCACCTCAATTTGGATATTTTTGTTTACGCTCGTTCGCTTTGAACTCAAGCATAGTCCATAACACTACTTCTAGTACTGTTGGACTCAATTTTGTGTGTGGGTTAGCTTTCCCTGTTAGCAGTGTCCTTTGCCATCAGGCGAACCCACTCCGATTTCAGAGGTATTTGCAATTTACGTCCACTAGTCAAGGAGGATAGGTCAACATTGTAGTTCATCTGTCCGGTGTAGGGGTTGAGCCAATTACCTTGGCATCAGCACACCGGATGTTTAAGAACACGCGTTCTTATCCATTCGGCTATGCTGACCTACCAATTTGGATATTACCTAGAATGGATGTCTGATTATTTTAGTAGGAAGAAAAGGCAAGAAGGCACAATATTACTACGTAACTACCTTCTGGATTCAGTACAGCAGTCGGCGTGGCCGAAACAATAACAGCACTCGATCTTAAATTTCTAGTGCGCTGATGACCAGGCAGGGCATTCAATTCCTACACCAGCATTAAGTTGGACTTAAACGTTGACTTCTTGTTCAGAAAGAAATGGCAAACTACTGAAAGTGAAATCGTCTAGAAAATCAGCCTGGGGCTGATGGCAACGTACGGTAAAGTACATGGACTTAATGTACTTGCACCATTTAGGATTCCGTAGCGACGGCGAGCCTGTGAGTCAGCAGCGTTAACGTACACTGAGGAGCGAATAAACACGAACAGTTAATAACACCGGCATGCATTGTCACTTCTCGAGGACTTGTACAGCAGTGAAAATAACAGAATAAAACTACTAACAACTAAATTTACATCACACCGCGATTTCAACCAGCCACCTCAGCACGCCATTCTCGTTTGGCCACGAGAACAACTGGAAGGAGAAGAAGGAAGTAGAGATTGGAGGACGCACTAGACAACATAAAATTTGAAAGCTATAGTTACCGACCGGGATTCGAAACTGTCACCTCAAAATGACGACAGCGCCTCACTGCAGGAACAAGTGTACTTCGACGTATGACCAACTAGACACTAAAAAAAAATGTCTTCAGTATCCATGTCAATCATACACGTGAACCTACAACTATGGAATACGGCAGAAGTCGTATTAAACCATTGAGATAGAACTATAGGTTCATAGTTTATATTAAACCAGCGTTGGTCAAATAACAAACACACCGGACCGTAATGCCGTGTCCAGTATATTAACACACATTTAAAGAAGAGAATTGATTGGTCGGTTCTAAATGATGTATTACACAGAAAATCAATTGGGATTCGGATTTTTAAAAATTGACCTGGGCTTCCAGGTCGATCAAGTCTAAAAATGGGTACCTGGAATGTGTTGGGAAGTAAAGACGGCTGGCATGATACTGACATCATCACCTGCCGAGTACCGAATGGTCTATAGAGAACAAGATCTAGCACCAAAAAACCAAAAGCTCTTTAACGCGAGAAAATTCTTTTCTTTTATTTTATTACAAGTACTTAAAAAACAATGCATGTTCTTTGCAGAACGTTGCGATCAACCTCAACCACATGTTGATTCACTAGGCAATCAGTAGTTTGCCATTGCTTTCTGAGCGAGAAAAAAACGCTGAAGTCCAAACTGACGCTTGTGGGAAACGATCCTGTTAATCCGTCATCAACATGACGTATGTTTAAGAGCTAAAGCATCTCTTATCCCTTCAACCACGGCACTTGCCTTACAATACGGGTATAAATCATCGGTCAACAACGTGTGGTACACTACCTGTGTGTAGTGTAACCTGGGGATGTAACATACATCCTAAATGTCAGCAGGACCATTACACAATGAGCATGGCTTCCAACATGGGTTACATCCCTCATTCTCCAGCCTGTTGCCCTCGCGTGATTTACAGCAATGTCTCGTCTGGGACCCCATTCAGAGCGTCTTACTGTGTCCCAGTAGGCGTGGCTAGTATCACATCAGACATATAACACATGGGAAAGTTCAAGGTAGTCCCAATGCATATATACAACCTATGGGGGTCAGTATGACCAAAGGATATGAGCGCTCGCCTTTAATTTTCCGTTGCGCTGATGACTGGGTAGCGGGTTAAACTCCTACCCCAGTCAGCTGGACTAACGTGATTTGGGAAAGTAAATTACACGTACTTTAGAAGTCGGAGTGGGTTCGCCTAATCACGGGGGACACTAGTAATAGGGAAAGATTAACCACGCCCAAAAATTCCAGTGCATTACTCAGTAGCAGCAATTACTGTTAGTAGTAGCATGAGTGTGGAATACGCTGAAGTTAAAATCGCGAGAATGAAGAATAACAAATACTACATTAGGACTACGAAGTTATAAAGTTAGTCCCATGTCCTATACACAGATCTTCACATATACTAGGTGACAGCATAATGTCACCGCTTCCTTTCCTCTCTGTCTTTCCTTTACAGACAATATGGAAAAAAAGAAAGAAAATAACATGAAACAAATAAACAAATCTGGTAGCAATTTTACAAGACTGAATCCGCCCCACATAGGCATTCATCATCATGTGCCGTTGCGACGGCAACCCCGTGCCTTCAGAAACATATGTTCTCCGCCATCTTAATCTTCTTCCACGCCACTGTGCTAACTCATCCAGCATTGTCTCATCTGTCGATGTCTGCCTCTAAGAGCCAGGATCTCGTCGGTTATCACAATGTTTACCCAACTCTCTCAACATTTCTGGTGTGGGTATTCGTATCTCTTTGTGAAGTAGCTTCTTCCAGTATTTGGATGCTCGTCCGTGTTACTGAGGCCCATAAAGAAGTAATAAAAAAAGTGCGGTCTACGATGTAAGAGGATCGATTTCCTTGCACCGGGATTTATCCCATATGGCTCGGTCTCTTTCTTTACGGCGGCCTGCTGAAAGCTTCGCACAAAGCACGAACTCCGTAGCCACAGTAACGACCTCCAGGAGTTTCCGAGAAAATTGCACTCGTGAACTGAACGACTTGAGGCGGAATAAAATCCAAAACCTTCGGAGCGCAAGACAGACTCTAAACCACTTTGTCACGGAGACTCCATAGAAAGTAAGCAAAAAGTAAGTGTAGGACTCTACAGTCGCATTAGGCATGTACCGCTAGAACCTACTTTTAAAACCCAATGGGCACTCGGTGGGTGATGTGACAGTATCCCTACTACCGCCATTACTACCCAAGAATTTTCTTGGTAGCCATTTCAGACTGAATAGACCTGGGAGCCCAAATCAATTGTAAATATCCGCCACAATGCCGGACATATACAGGAAGTAAAACACTGTAACCTGCCGTTCATGTCGTAAGAGGTGATTAAGGAGGTTTGGTGTGAGGCTGGCTATCTCATATCATACAAAACATTAGCTGCAAGATCCAAGCAACCATAAACAAATCTACAATTATAGATATATTAATGGTGAAGGACTAATGGCCAATGCTTAATTGGGAGATCAAGGGCATTAGAAGGTGCATTATTTAGATATTTGACTTCTTAGCCATCCATAGTCAAAGGACATTTGTTGGTTATGGTCTCAGGTTCAAGCAGAGGATCTCTGTATAGGGGCAATGGTTCCTTTCTCCCATGGAACCACAGTGTATAAGAGCGGCCTGTCTGAGAACATTAGGTGTCCGGCTGGTTGGTTGATGGTGAATCCTCTGGTAAACTGTGAATTAAACGTGTAATTCGCCTGAGCCCAGAAGAAGTCTTGCCTCTGTCGGAGTGAGACTGTTGTACCTCTGTCGGAGTGAGACTGTTGTACCACTTTCGGAGTGAGACTTGTACCACTGTCGGAGTGAGATTGTTGTACCACTGTCGGAGTGAGACTGTTGTACCACTGTCGGAGTGAGACTGTTGTACAGACTTTACTCCCATACCAGCAATAAAATACCATCTCCGCGGCGATTGTGTGGTAAAAGTCGACTTACCTTCCCCAAATTCACAATGCCAGCCGTGTATACAAATCTGGTACTGGAACTGTACATCTGAGTGAGGTATTTTAGGATGTAGCAAAGTCATAATTCATCACAGTACATATCGGAGTTTGGCTAGGCTGGTAATGTTTCTTCCATAGGTTTCCTGGTGACTATAAACTATATCCTGACGAAGTTTCCTAAACAAGTGAGTTCCCGTGTTCCCTGTAACGAAGTGTGGACTTTACTTTTTGCGTTGCCTCATCGAACCATTCTAGATTCTAGAAAACCACTTCTAGTTGACCATCTTACCACACAACCTCTCTTGTATCCCCGATTGGTAGGATTTGGGGGGGGGGGGGGGGGGGGAGAAAGATGGAGTGAGATATGGAGAGAGATAGGAAAAAGAGACACACTCACAAACATGCAGGAGACACGCTAAGAGGGGTTAATCAAATTGAAATTCATATTAGCATCACTGCCTAAGATTCTGAGATAAATAGTCAATGTTTTTTCTTCAAACTTTCATTTTCTCTTCACTGTTCAAATTTTTTTTTTCATCTTTTCATTCTTCTCATCCCGTTCTTGTGTTTTAATGTAGTCACTGGAGGGTCTTCTCCGTAATTATATGTTGTGTTTTGTGTATTTGTTTGCCGATTAAGGCTAGTCGCCGTAATGTCCTGTATGTTTCGTAATTATGTTCTGTATAGCTGCATTACTTTGGGTTACTTAAATGTATTTACAAGAGGTGTTGACACCGAGCGACGTAATGGGTCACGTGAAAGGCAGGAAGAATGAGACTTGAGATGTTTGGACATTCAGCTGCTCCGAGAGATCTATCTCATTCTGACCTCAGATGCGTACATGTAACAAAACCAACCAAATCTATTACATAAGAAGATATAGACGAGAGTGAAGAGTGGGGGAAAAAAAAACAAGAAAAAAAACCCATTTAAATAAGGGCACGAAACAGATGCATACTAACATAAACGACATAATTATTAACAACAATAAAATCGAAAACAACACGGATCACAAACTAAACAAGAGCTGCTATTATTCCCTATTTACAACCTCACGATGCTGACAATGGGGCTCGGTAGTAATTTGACTTGATAAAATGCACAGACTGACTTTATATATTGGAACTTGTAAACACGACGATCACATTTCTTTCGACACGGTGTCATTTTCCGCATTAATGCAGCACTTATAATAAAGAGTCAAGAAAAATGGTGTGGATTATTATAATGCAACCTGAACAAACGCCTCGTAAGAGATACAACAAGCTAAGCATATTCAGCCTCCTATCAAGAACGTTTGTAATGAAATAGGCCGTGTCAATGATAGAGAATATCATGTATTTGTTAGGGATAATGTTATTATTAATGTGTTTCTAACGTTATTGTGCACCACTAAAGTATCACAAAATGGTGAAGTTTGAAAGCTCCCGGATCTAATCCCGTTGAAGACAAATATATTTACATTCTCCTATGAAAATGCCTCGCCGTGACAACACTGTGTTAGAAAATGAACCTGTTCTGAAAAGAAAAAAAAAAAAGAAAAAAACTAGCATAGACAAGGCCATGAGAAAGTATATGTGTTTTCCAAAGCTCACAATACAAGTAGGAAATTAGCATACATTGATCAGTAGTCACTCTCCACATCAAGGGTTCTGCAACTATAAATGCAAAGACCCACCCTTACACCAGAGACATGCATGCTGGAGATATCGTAAAATATATTACAGCAACATTTTGAGCGCACAGTAACAATGAGAAATAAAAACAACAACAGTACAATAGCTGCTTGTATTATGGAACAGTACAGATTCAGCGTCAAACAAACAGTAGCTTTATATCAAATAAAAACAGATGGCGGAAAAATGGAAAGTAAAGGTATATCATAGTTTTGACCTAAAAATGTTGATATGATAACATACATGTTATATTATATATCAAACTAAAGAGGGTTGCGTCGGTAAAACTACTGTATTGATATTTTAATTGAGACAATTCGCATTGTCGACTTTTCGGCGATATATAAGTAAATGGCAAATATGGGAAGTTGAATAAGACGATTAATCATCCCATGGCAGTTAAACAGTTAATATGTGAATAGTTTTTTGTTTTTTTTCCAGTTGAAAATATATTTCATATTTACTCTCAAAAGCACCGATTATTTTTCTGTAGGAATTGGGAACTGGTAAATAACTCACTCACAGCCGTGATTGCCCAAGGACAGAAAGATGCTTGTACTCAGAACTGTTACTTCATTTAGGTCCATGATGGTATTCCCTTGGCTCTGTGTTTAAGCTCGTTTTAACTCCCCATTATTGTTGTTTATGAAACGTTTGTGACATTATCAATTTCATCGTTGTGATCTTTGATTGTTGTGTTTTCCGTGGACATTTGTGTGTTTCCCTCCACTCCCCCCTCCCCCAAAGTTCACAAGCATATTGTGATCTTCGGTGTGTATGTTGACAGATAAGATTAACTCTTCAAAGCCATTAGCATTATTCGAAAGGGGACTGTCATTTGCATTTATTAGTTCTAAAAGTGGATTTCCACTAATTTATAATGAATCAAATCTGTCAATGATATAATCATTTTTCTAAAAACTTTCTCGCTACATTTTCTGTCTAGATATTGAAGAGGCGTGGGCGAGAATAAAGCTCTGTCTGATTCTTGTTTGCAGCTCAAACAAGTGTGATGTGAAACAGTCTACTCTGACAACTGCTCGCTGTTTATGATGCATTATTTGACTATGTGGATCACCTATGATTTAAACTACGTATCTCAAGTGATTTGACATCTTCTGCTTCTTAAACACAGTTGCTCCCCCGATGTGACTCCACCTTGCCGTGGTGGGGGAGCTTGCGTGTCCCATTGACCCCATCTGCTTGCCGATGGATGAAAACTACATATCGGACAGCTTATGGGATAGGAGCCAGACTAAGAGAGACACAACCTGCTGCTCTGCAGGTAGACTGAGGATAGCAGTCAAAAGTTTAAATCAGGCGCACGAAGGCAGAAATCCTTGGTCCGGACAATACTCTAATGCTCTCTGTCGAGGATTTAGGCTTAACGCCTCTAAGCCGCAAAGCCTCGGATGTGAGAGCCGGGCCGATACCCACCTACCGAAAAATAGAGGTGAGATACTGAGCACGCTACATGCACAGTTCTGATACTTGTTCGAAGGCTCTCAGCTGGGGGATATGAGGGATTCCCGGATGAGAGGGCCTGGCCGTTTCTCGTTCACTGCTGCACGGAGGTAAGGTGCTGAGCTGGCAGCACATGTAGCCTACCTCGTGAGCGAATACTAGAATGCAGAAAGAGCCCCAGTCGAATGAAATGGTTACGAAAACTGTCTATATCTAACTCATAGAGAGTGTAGACAAAAGTGAAAAAACGTCTCAACACGAAATGGAACGCACGGCTAGCGAATCCATTGCGTGGTCCGAAGACAAAAGCAAAAGTTTACCGAGTGGATGTCGCCCGCAGTCTGACCGTTCCTGGTGTGTGCTTGAGCGACCAGTGGCAAGCGAGATGCCCAACACTTGGAAGTGAGGAACTAAAGCAGCCATGAGCAGGGCGTGACAACTCCTTGGGTGAGCCCAGTCTCAGAGCAATATGTGCCGGCTCTGCAATTATGGAAGCCCCCTTTGATAACAGGGAACGCCCATGGTCTGCCCCTGCCTTCCCTTAAGTGTTGACCGTGATGTCGATGACCGTTCTATCTTGACCAGCTGAGATGTGGGCGACATCACAGCAATAAGTCTAACGTGCCTCGAAACCCGAGGAAGGCTAACCTCATTAAAAAATGACCGCTGAAGACTGAAGTGCCGTCCTACAGGTGGCAAACTAAAAAATTGGCACTACGCATTTACGTCCGAGTGAAATGTCTCTTCCAAATGTCTCTCGTGCTAGGAACAGCTCTGACTACCTAGTTTCCCAATGCCGCTCTTGTTCGGAACAGCTCTGACTAGGTAGTTTTCCGAATGTCCGCCGTGCCTGGAAGAGCTCTGACGGGCACAAGGACAAGCACATGTCCGAAAACTCGTTGAGTGGATACTGTCTCCAGACCTGTCTGGTTTGTGCGGGAATGGCCCAGGGCGAACGAAATGCCAAATATACTGAAGTGAGGAATTAAAGCAGCCATGAGCAGGACGTGACGATTCCCGCGGTGAGCCCAGCACCAGAGCGTTATGTGTCGGCTCTGCAATTATGGAAGCCACCCAGGATGGCGGAAAATGCTATGGACTGTCCCTGCCTTCATTTGAGGGATGAACGTGCAGTCTTCGACTGTTCCAACTTGACCAGCTGGGAGGTGGACGGTACCACAAAAGTGAGTCTCCCAGGAATGCTAACCTGGTCAAAAATGCACGCTAAAAGTCGGATGTGTTGGCCTAAGGGTTCGACCCAAGGGTGCCTAACGAGACACACTGCAATCACATCTGAAAAAACACTCCGGATGAACGCAAAGAAGAAGAAGAAACACAGTTGAAAGCCTTACAAGTATACAAATTAAATAAATCTCTACATTTTGTTCTTTACATTACTTAAAGAATAGTTTTCATGTTGGAGAATATGGCCCTGTGAGAAGCCACCTGCACGTCTTGCGATGCACGTTCTAACCTGCCGTCAATTCTATTAACAACGTTTTGCATGAGAATTTAGTAAGTATGATTTATTATTACGACAGTTCATACATAAACACACATGTATTGTATGGCCCGCTCATAGAGGTAGAAGAAAGAAGTATGAATTAGAGGACACACTAAACAACAGAACAATTAAAAACCATAGTTACCGACCGGGACTCAAACCTATCACCTCTATATGACTACAGCGCCTGGATGCAGGAACAAGTCTACTTCGTCGCATGACCAACTAGAAACCCCCTTTCTTTACTGACGGTACTTTTAAGTACCACTCACTTCAAATGGCTATATGTTTACAATCTGATCACGAATCCTGACGGTACTTAAAGGTCTATCTAAAATAACATTGCTTGTTTCCCAGGTAGGTGGCGTGAATGTTTGGAAGCGATCTGGGCATGCGCAATACATTTTCTTTGTGTCGAAAGAAAGTTATAGATAAAATAATTCAGGATACAAAGGGTTAAGCCCAATATTGTTCAGTGCATATTAATATTTCGATAGGACAATAAATAGTCAGTGCACACGTTTTCAGTGTCCTTTCTCGTGAAGAAGGATGTAGATTGTTCCTTTCCATGCATGGGCCAAACACTGCTGTTCCAGATCATCACACAAAGTGCAGGATATGCATGATAGATACGGACGATAGCTTCTCCTCCTACACGGATTAGTTCTGCCTGTAAACCGTCACAGCCTGGTGACTTCCCTTTCTTCAGGTTTCGTTTTGTTGATCGTACGTACTTCCTCTGGCAACGGCTCGAGTTCTTACATTTCGCTTCCGTGTACATTATCTGGGTTCTTTGTCATATCTTTGTACATTTCTCCACAGCACTTCTTTATCTGTCTAGTATTTATTTCTTCCTCTTCTTTTTTGGCCCTTTATTTCCATTGAGGCATAAGCACTCAACCACATGATTCCAAGTCATGCTAACTTTAGTTATCCCATGCGCCTTCGTCCATGTCCCCTCCATACAATTGATTTATATCTCTCTCTCGCTCTCTCTCTTCTCCGAATGTTCGAGTGTTTCTCTATTTCCTTAACCCTGTGACTTTCTAGTACTACTTCTAGTATCCTCAGGTTTTCTCAGTGTATGCTCTATCCAGCACCAGCATCTTTTGCTAACTTCATGATTCACGCAGGAATTTAATTCTAGTTCACTTTTGGTTGGGTTTTGCAGCTAATTTTTTCACGGAAATGGGGAACCAGACCCACGCCCAGCCCTCCTGTCGCTTCTTACGACATGTATGGCAGGTCCATTGTGCTGTTGTTATTATTATTATTATATGCATCACTTTTAGATCACGGTAACATGTGGAGGAACACATCCTTAGTCGCCTATTACGACATGCATGGTAACTTACAGTGTTACTAATCTTGTCTTCTCCTCATGTAGCACAATACTGAGTATTGACTTTACTCTATGTTAAAGTATTGCTAGTCGCCCCATCTAGTACATGTGATGTCACTATCGCCATGTTCCTCTTGTACCTTGCTGTGTCGAGGTGAAGCATCAACAGCGGGAGAGTGCCCGATTGTGGGCTTCGTGTATCGATATTCCCATTGACTCTGCTGTTCCCTCCGTCCAACGTTTATGTAGTCGGCCTCTTCTCTGCTTCCATCTGGTCTGTACATCATTGCTTGTTGTGGTATAATGTTAGTTGGTAACCTACTTGCATGACCAAACCATTTGAATTGCTGCCTTCTAATTAAATCTAGTGCAGCTATTACCCCCCACTGTATCCCTGATTTCTCCATTTCTTATTTTCTCTCTTCTTGATACATTTAGTATTCTTCTTAGGAATCTCATTTCTGTTGTTGTGATTTTTTTTCTTTTCTAATCATGGTTTGAGTTCGTCGAAAAAAATCTACATCCTTTCTTTGTAGCTGGAGCTGCACTGTTCTATTGCAAGTTTTCGTTACTCACGGTTTTTTTAATCTTTTCTGATCGCCATATTGTAGTTTCTCTCGTAGAGTAGATTTCTAGATGTGAACTGGAAGTGGTACATTAGTTCATACACACGGATTCTCTTCTCAATGATAGACAGCTTGGACGCAAGACTTTGATTACCGCATGAGCAAAGCTGCTATGATTGTTGCGCGTGTCTCTAAATGTGCATGCGCACATTCTAAACTATGATAGAAAACTACGCTATGCTATATACAGCTGGTGTCATCAGTTTTATCCTTTTAACACTTAAAGCGCACATTTAGACTTGTCAATATTACGTGTGTTTAACGTATTGGTATAGCTTATTTATGCTTTTAATGTACATTATATATGCAGTTTTAAAATAAGACCTGTGTTATTTCTGTTGGGATTTAACACCATTATATTATATGCAATATTTGTAAAATATTATTTACAGTAGTGAACATGTGATCAAAAGACTTGCGATGAGTTTGTTCAGAATCTATTCGATGCTCCATTTCTAGATCAAAGGCAAAAGAGGAAGAACCATCTTTTAGCTGCATGGCCTTCTAGTGAGCCAAGAAAGCCACGTGACCACAGAGACCATCAACATACGTACACTTTTAGTTATGTCCTTGACCTCAACATGAATCAATCGTGTTGAAGTTCCATTGAAGGCAATATAAGGGGAAATAACCATGTTTTTCTGGTGACATATTTCTTACTTTCGACAGACTTTTTAAAATTAGCATTTTGTTAATAGAATGATTTACGATGATAAAAATCGTGTATTACTCAGTTTTATATGTATTTATCACTTCATCTCACTCTTCTTCAGGTGTTTTCTTTTGACATCGAATTACTGTTATTCTTCTTCTCTGCATATCAAATATCTGAATGAAACATTGATGATTATAACTCATCAATCTTCTCTATCATCTGATATTTTATTTAATCACATTTATTTATTTATATTAGGATAATGTTTGCTGTTGCCTATCTGCCCAATCTCTCCAGTTGCATTTTCCCGTTATCTTTACTTCTATTTTGCCTGGTATGTTTTCAGCTTAAGCGTAATTTCTCTATTTTATCTCCTCTGTTGCCGTGTTGCAATAACTTCACAGCTTCAATCTCAAGAATCCTTTTATTATCTCTCGATTTCCTTTCTCTTGTTGATATGATATGTTGTCCCTCACTTTAATGATTTTGTCTTGCCAATCATTTATTTCTCTATTTCATTTCTTCTTCCATATGGTTTATAATTTCACAGCTGTGGTTCCATCAATCCTTTTATTATTTCCCTATTTCCTCTTTTGTGTTGATATATTATCCCTCACTTTAATGCATTTGTCCCAGCAATGTTTTAATTATTTGTCTTTTATATCTCTTCTCTTAATAGGGTTAATAACTTTACTGCTATAGTCGCTGGTGTATTTTTATTATTTCTCTACTTCGCCTTTTCCGTTGATACAAGTAGTAGTTTGCCATTGCTTTCTGAACGGCCGGCCCCATACCATTTTATTAAAAAAAAAACCAACGCAAGGCGGTCTGCTGCCAAATCGCCCGCAGCTGCGTTTCGAACGCGGTATGCGGGGTTACGAACTGCGTCCGTAACACCTTCGCCACCGAGCATGCATTTCTAGATACCCTAGTGTTAAAAGTCTCCCAGCCAAATACGTGTTGTATCAGTGTCAACAACTCATGTTTCAGGCATCATCGGATTACTTCTCCCACACCATACAAGAGACTTGCAGTCGTGTGCGAGGAATGAAATGGTACATTTTATTGCCGTTGGCTCTTTACAATTGCAAAACAGTCGCTATCTAATCACACATAAAGTCACAATATTCTCTATCAATAGTTTTCCTAACCCCTATAGCTATTCTCTATCTACTAGGCTACATGAAAACACATATCTATTCTATACGATGTGAACACTACAAAGTCAGTCCCCAGTCTGACTTGCTTCACTCGCGTCGCTACACGCCTCGCGGAAGGACCTTCATACGCCCCTCGGCCCTTTGCGTGCTAGATCAGTTAGCACGCTTCTATTAGCTGGCGTTGGCTTGAGTGGCGCTCGTAGCGATCACGCAGGCGTGACTCTGTCGTGACCAGTAGTGCTAACTATCTGGTCAACGCCTTCGTGTGAGGACTAGTTAATAGTCCCCCTTTTTCTATCATCTATCCTGCCCTGATCCCGGGCACTCTGTTCTCTCCACTCCATCTGAGGTAGACCCCACGTCCTGGTGGTGTTCTATCATGGGGCAGTCTTTGACACACACCCACCCCTCTTGTGTTGCGTCATCAACTTTGACTCATTGGTTGTGACGCAAGAGGTTTCTACAAAAATTAGTGTGTCTAATTTTTTTGTCAAAGACTGTAGATAACCTGGCTTTGGGCTACTTAATAGACCTACTGACTAATGTCACAATGTAGCATCACTTTACTTGGCTACTGGCAATCGCCACAAACTTGTCTGGTTGGCGTGAGCCCTATTCTCAATAGTAATATTATATTCATTAGAGGTATGTCTGAACCGGACCGTTGTCTTATAAGACCTGCCCTCAAATAGTAAATTAACTCACTACCCATACAAGGAAGGTCAACACATGAATTGCTTCATGTATCCCATAAACTATTAAACAACCATTACACAAGCTGTGAGCGACAGGCTTTACCTATCTCGCTTCCGCGTGTAAAGTCACATTTCACTGTTAAGTTAGTGTTTCGTTGTCTATTATGTCCCCTGACCCGGAGTTATCTCCCTTTGATCTAATAAAAGTGTATGCAATTTATATGTTTGTTTTTCTGGTTGTTTGTGTGTTTGGATGTAATTAAATGTATAATCTACACTCTAACATGTGTCTCTACCTATCATGTGTATGTAAGTTAGTTTTTCAAGTGCCATAATTCATTTAACTGTGGTCACAAACATGTGTATAATCCAGATCTGTGACTACGTTTCTGTCTTATGAGACTCAAAATACTTTCACTACGATTCTAAACTAAAATACTCAAAATACATTCATTACAACACATTTCCAACATTGAAACCAACATTTGACGGCAACAAAATTAAAAAGTCTTGCTGAGCGGCAGAAAAAATCCGCTGACTGTTCTCACTCTCTCCTGTATATCTTACATTTGTTCTCACTTTCACACTTCTGTCACACATCTTTAACATTCGCTTATGTCACACTTCTTTTAAACTCACTATTTTCACACATCTTTTATCCTCATTTCTGTCACACATCTTTCATCTTCATTTCTGTCATACTTCTTTCATCCTCATTTCTGTCACACATCTTTCATCCTCATTTTTGTCACACTTCTTTCATCCTCATTTCTGTCACACATCTTTCACCCTTACCTTTGTCACACATCATTTACCCTTACCTTTGTCACACATCTTTTACCTTCATTTCTGTCACATAACTTTCTCTCTCATTTTTGTCACGCATCTTTTACTCTCATAGTTATTTAAAAACCTTGGAGTGGCACTGTACAAGTTTGGCCTAATGACTGTGCATCAATCGTTGCACACGTCAAGTATTTACAACATATTTACATGTAAGAAAAATGGGTTGATGGTTTGTACCCTGGTATTATTAACCACTCTATTCTACTGAAATATTATTCTAAATAATGACATACTAATACTAGATCTATAAATATACATTTAATGTGTTGCCTATTTTAATCTATCTGTCATATTAATCCTAAAATAAGCTTACATTACTCTTAATATTTATCTAATTTAAGAGATATAATTTACCTATGTGAAATGAAATTGATGTGAGATGAGTTATGTCTCTTTGTGAAATGGGTAATGTGAAATGTAATAAGTTACGTCCCTTTCTAAAATGGGTGATGTGAAATATAACATATTCTAACTAATGTTTTTAAATGAGACAAACTATATGATTGATATTCTTATCCTATATGGTGAAAATGATGTATCTTTAAGTGTATAATATTTCTATTATATTATGGTGTAATCTAATCATACTACTCAATGATAATGTTTGTTAAATGGATTGGTTAAGATGGAATGAAATCAAATGAAATGAAACAAAGTGAAATATAATAAACTAAATGATACTATTCCTATCTAACCTTCTTATAATTAGTTGTCATGTTTAAATTACTATCCTAATCTACTTTTAAAGCTAAATGAATATGTAAATTAATAATCTATCTAAACTAAAATGAAAAAGTATTATATTATCTAAATCTAACTATAAATTAAAATGACATAATCTATCTGTATTTTATATATCACTATATTAAAACATTATGATACATATCACATTAAGTTTATATATACATGGTATTTAAATACCTCAGGTTAGTCGTTGCCATTAATGTTCAGAAACAAACTTTCATTGGCATAATATCTATACAATTGTTCTGGGTATTTGAAATCCATTACACAGTCATATTTTCTCTATGGATATTGCACCTGTAGAGTTCGTTTGTAGACCATTGTTCTCGTGTCTGTATGTATCTAATCATCTGACACTGTTTTTCTCTGTTTAAGAAAACTACTTCACTGGAACATATTTGGATCTTAGAAAGTAATAAGCTGTCCTAGTTCACAAAGTGATATATTTGTTCCCAGAGTAAAGTTCTTACTTTTGATGTCTACAGACACATAGCAGGTCAATGTTTTTGGTGCTTGGTTCAGCACATAATATTCATGTATTTCTAACATATTTCACATAGAATATTTGACTGTACTAAAATAACATATATTACAATATATTCTTATGTGGAAATTTCTGGTATTGCTACATCAGATGGTCGACTAAGGGTATCAGCCAAGATGTTATCTTTCCCCTTAATATGTTCTATACTAAAGGTGTAATTTTGCAGTATTAGCGACCACCTGTATATTCGGTCATTTCGATGTACACCACTCTGCATGACCGTTATTGGGGAGTTGTCAGTCTGGACAATGAAGTGCACACCGGACAGAAATCGATGCAGCTTTCTCACCGCATAGATGACGCTTAGGGCTTCCAACTCGGATATGGAATATCTGGACTCGGTGGGTGTGATCTTACGGCTCACGTAGCAAATCGGATGGAAGATGCCCTCGTAAAATTGGCCTAGTACTGCAGCGATGGAGATCCTGCTGGCATCTGTCCTAAGATAATAAACGAGCCTCGGATTAGGCAAGCGGAGGATTGGAACATTACTAAACAAAATTTTCAATTTTGACAATGCAGAAATTAATAATGCATCTTTAACATCCAATTTTACAGAAGCTTTTAAAACATTGGAAAATACACTTGTAATCTCCGCTAAATTTGGAATAAATTTACTATAGTAATTCACTAACCCCAAAAGGCTTCTGACCTGTTTCTTGGTGGTAGGCATGGTCAGATTCATAATTTTGGTAATAATTTTCTGGTCAGTCTTTAGTTGACCTTGAGAAATGACATGACCCAAGAATTCTATTTCTTTTAGGCCCAATTCGACTTTGCTCGGTTTGACAGTGAGCCCGAAGAGTCGCAACCTATTAAAGACATGTCTCAGTTTCAGTAGATGTGTTGTCCAGTCATCAGTATGGACACATATATCATCTATATAGGTCACTGTATTCGTCACTCCATGAAGTAGATCTCTAGTTAATCGTACGAAAGTGGCAGGAGCGTTTCGAAGTCCGAAAGGAAGAAAGCGCCACTCGTACAGTCCTAAAGGAGTTGAAAAAGCAGTAAGATGGATGGATTGAGACTGCATAGGGACTTGCCAATATCCCTTAGTGAGATCTAATTTAGAAAAGATTTTGGAGGTGGACATGTCAAGAATAAGATCTTCGCAGGAAGGAATTAGCTCTGCGTCGATCTTGGTGACGTTGTTGAGCTTTCGATAGTCCACGCACAGACGAATTGTAGAATCTTTCTTCTTAACTAGAACAATTGGAAAAGAGTACTCAGAGGTGGATTTCTGGATGATCCCACTAGCCTCTAAATTCAGAATTTCCTTATTAAGATTTTCCCTATAGCTTAGTGGGATTGAGTACGGCCTGCATTTAATAGGCTTAGAGTCCGTAAGCAGAATGGAGTGTTCGATTCTGTCCGTCCTACCTGGAATGTCAGAGAATATGTCTTTGTATTCCGTCACTAATTCTACTAATTGTCGTCGTTGACTGTCTGTTAGTCCCTGTTCTATATGTATGCTATCTAATGTAGCAGTCTTGTCTACAATAGGAACTGGTAGTTCCATTCCGTCGTCGTCTACCTGATTCAGTACGGTGGTGGTGCTAAGTGTGTATTCTGTATTCTCGCTAAGTGTATGCTCGTCGGATATGCCAGTCTCGCTAACTAGTGTAGTTGCGTTGTGTATGTCTGTCGTCTGATCACTTGGTGTGGGTGCACTGTGTTCGTCTGTCTCTACTTCTGTGTCTTGTCGTGAATAGTAAGGTTTCAACATGTTGACATGGAATATCTTTAAGTTTCCGTTTATTGATATTTCATAGTCAACATCTGAAATCTTACGTACCACCTTGAATGGCCCTTGCCATGAAGTCAATAATAAATTTCGTTTGTCAGGAAGCAAGAGAAGTATGTCTTGATCTGGTTAAAGTTCAATTGTTCTCGCCCCTTTGTTGGCATATTGGCGGTAGATTTGACCCTTCCTCTCCAAAGCTGCTTTAGCTATAATACACGATTTCATGATGTTATCTCGTGTTTCAGTCACCATTTCATAAGGTGTTTTAGGTTCGGGAATTTGAATAGAATTTGTTATTGCCTGATGATAAATGGTTAGGGGTCCACGTGGGTTAGCCCCGTACACTAATTCAAACGGTGAGAAACCCGTACTTGAATGGGGAATCTCCCGATAGGCGAACAGCACTGTTGGTAACAGTGTATCCCAATCAGCTGGGTTTTCTGCTGTTACCTTAGCCAGCATATGCTTAAGATCTCCATTAATTTTTTCTACTATACCATTGCTGGCTGGATGGTATGCTGTCGTGAAATGTTGTTTAATCCCTAACATTTTTGTAAGGGCTTGCGTTGCAGCCGATATGAATTGTGTTCCACGATCGGATAAAATGGTCCGTGGAAATCCGAATCGTGAGAACAGGTGTAGAAATACATTGGCAACATCTTTGGAGGTGATGTACTTCAAAGCTACTGCCTCAACCCACCTTGTACAGAGGTCGACCATCGTCAATATGAAGCGATTTCCTTTGCTGGACACCTGATTCAGGGGTCCAACAATATCTACCGCCACACTCTCAAATGGCCTAGAAGCCAGTGTAGAAGGTTGTACTTCAGCTGTAGCATGTTTACCCTTTCGTACTAACTGTTGACAGACATTACACGAACGACAAAATAATTTAATATCATTGCAAAAATCTGGCCAATAAAAATGAGCCTGAATTCTGGCCCTGGTTTTGTCATATGCAAGATGGCCAGCAAACGGTGACTCATGTGCAATCTTTAGCACAGTTATGCGATGTTGTACAGGTAACACCGTTTGCTGAATCTCATGGTTACCAGTAGTATAATATCTAGTGAGAATGCCATTATTTAATCTGAAGAACCATGAAGCGTTCTTTGTCACTTTTGCTCGTTCTTTCAGTATTTTTAAATAAGGAGACAAACTAGGATCAGCTTTCTGCTGTTCTATGAATTTTTGTCTGTTGGTATTATCAGTGCTAGATGGAGAAAGCACCAGTAGTCTCTCATCTTGAAGCGTGTCTTGATGTTTTATAGTGTCTGCTCTGGTTGTTGCATTATCTGCATTTAGTTGGTTCCATGCAGTTATTTCATCGCTAGTACATTGTTTTAGTTGAGGTAAGCAACCCAGAATTAAATCAGTACAAGGGTTGTCAAGTATAGCACAAGTAAATGTACCCGAAAGGAAAGGAGTGTCAATACGGGCTTTGGCCAAAGGGTAAATTTCAATGTTACCCGAAAAGGTTCGGCATTTGACAGAGTCACCTGTATAATCCTCTTGACTCACCAGTTCCTTTCTGAGACCAATAAGGGTACTCCCGCTGTCCAGCAAACATTGGCATGGTCTATCATTGACCATTGCATTGTGGAACTCTAAATTGCCTCTGGAGGCTAAGGCTGCATTCACACTCTCAGATGAGAATGGAACTGTATGTCCACATTCTAATTTTCCGTCAGCATGAAACTGGTGACATCGCTCACAACTGTCAAAACTCAACATATCGTTTACACCACACACCTCTTCCGTTTGGTCAACAGGTAATTCATTTTCAACCTCACACTCAGTCTCACTACCACTATCAGAAGATGTATCCAGTAAAATAGCATTGTTGGCTTTCATACGTTGGCGGCCTAGGCACTTATTTGAATAATGGCCGTAGCTGGAACCAAAAAAAAACATTTAATGGCACGCCGGTATGCAGATCTTTTGTTCTGTTGCTTCTTAATAACATTTTCAAGATGTGCCGGATACCCTGGCGATTTGTCACACATTGAATAAGTGTCATGTAACAGTTGACAGTGGATACATTTTGAAACTTTTCTATCTTTCTTGTCAAATTTATTAAATGGTTTTCTATTGCTCTGATAGTTTTTAGATTGATCTTTTACAAAGGAAACTATTTCAGAGTCATTTGAAGTTTTAAAAATATTTCTGTTTGAAGAAAAATATGCTGACCCTTTCTTTTCAAACTGTTCTATGGTTTCAATGTCTGACTGCTGCAAAAATTTAGCAAAAGAGGATGGTATCGTGGATATTACTTTATCCATAGTTATTAAGTTTTTTAATTTATCAAAGTCTTTTCCTATGTTAGCTGCTTTAAGCCACCTATTTAGTACACTTTGAACATTTGAGACGTAGTCAATGAAAGTCTCAGTAGGTTTAGGTTTTAAAGTTGAGAACTGAACCTGATACCCAGGGGCATCAAGTAAAAAGTGTTGCATAATCCTATCACGGATGTATTGGTAGTCAGATCTAAGATCGGTTGGTATAGATTCTATTACTTTAAGGGGCTCACCACTCAGGTTCTTCATATAAATCATTGCCCACATCTCTAAAGGAACTTGGTGATATTTAAACTGATACTCGACATTTTCTGTCCAGGCAGATATTGAATCCTCTTTACAATATGCTTTGATAATATGTTTGTATTTGTTGAACTTATTTTCTTCTTGTTGACTTTTAAGTTTAGTGGCAGAGATCTCTGCGTGTGAGTCTACATCCATCTCTTTCATCTTTAACTGTGTCTCTGATTCTACTTGTATTTGTTTTTCCTTAACTCTTGCCATTTCATCTATCTCCTTTTGCTTTAGATCTAATTCTCTATGTTTAATTTCCTTATCATGTTCTAGTTGTTTTTGTTTTGTTATCTCAGCTAGTTGTGTTAATTCTTTTTGATGCTCTCTTTCTCGAGCGCGTTCATCTCTATCTGCATTTTCTTTTCGTTCCCGTTCAGTTCTCTCAGCATCTTTTGCTTCTTTAAATTTCTTATCGGCATATTGTTCTAGCTCTTTACCTGTGTATTGCAATTCTTTGCCAGCTTTAATGAAGTCAGCTAGAGTAGCCATGTTGCTGGATAATTGGCTTGCGTTGACCTGAACTCAGTTATTTTTCTTTAATATGCTATGTTATTTATTATCTGAGCACCACAAATTGTACTCTTTGTTTACATTCTGGAAAATTGTATTCCCCACAAAATTAGAGCACAAAGTCTGTTCATACAATACACGCTGAAAAAGAGATGCACTATTAATCACAATGCATGCCAACAACGTAGGTTTTACTCAGCTTAATGTTCCCTAGAACAAGGAACAACACGTCAGCAACACCGGTCCCGTTGTTTGGCACCCCGGAATACACACGAGTTTTCTACTCAGGTCACCCTGTTTGGCACATCGGCACACACTCACGTTATCACTCAGCTGTTGTTCGCCCTGTTTTACAGAGCAGCAACAATTAACCACTCGTAAACGAAAAATAGACTTTTGACAAATTAGTACAATGACACAGACATGCCCACGAACAAACAGAACATCGATTAATTAATATTTAATGTCACTGTCCTGTCTTCGTTCTACAGTAATATGTCTTTCGTTACTAACCTAGTTTAATCTATGGAAGTAAGGATGGTGCAGGCCAAATCTAATTTGCATAGCCGAAAGTAGTGCCCTCCTGACGGTAAACAAATAGAAAAGTACGAAAAAAATTCAATAACTGCTTTTAAATAAATATAAATATAATAATAATAATGTGTAAATAAATAAATATATTCATTCTCTAACTTAAATAAACAAATAATACTTAATATATCGTAAAGATTCAGGCAGGCAGCAGCTTGCCAGTATTTAAACACTGAAATGCCAATTGCAAATGGCGAGGCCCAACTGTTTGTCAATCGTGCCACGTCACAGGCGCAGCGCTATTTTTAGCTTGCAAAAATCAATACTGTCGCTGACCTTTGTATTGCTCCGCCATGAATCATTTTTGACGATTCTTCAAAAACAAATAAATAATTACATAAATAAATGAAAGAAGAACATATTATGAATACTTACAACTTTGAAAAACATATTATTTAAATATATAACATTCTAATAAGCACAAATAAACATTATTTCATCACGATAGGCACACTTCTGCCGGCAACTCGATCTAGTCTGCACACGTCATCGTCATTGACACAAATTAAACAATTTAATCTTTGTAATCCTATCCGTAAACCTAGTCTAGAGCCGTGGGTAAGTGTATATAGCTTGAACTCAGGTTCAAGCAGCACTTCTGACACCACATTTAATCCTATTGCCTGTCAACAACTCATGTTTCAGGCATCATCGGATTACTTCTCCCACACCATACAAGAGACTTGCAGTCGTGTGCGAGGAATGAAATGGTACATTTTATTGCCGTTGGCTCTTTACAATTGCAAAACAGTCGCTATCTAATCACACATAAAGTCACAATATTCTCTATCAATAGTTTTCCTAACCCCTATAGCTATTCTCTATCTACTAGGCTACATGAAAACACATATCTATTCTATACGATGTGAACACTACAAAGTCAGTCCCCAGTCTGACTTGCTTCACTCGCGTCGCTACACGCCTCGCGGAAGGACCTTCATACGCCCTTCGGCCCTTTGCGTGCTAGATCAGTTAGCACGCTTCTATTAGCTGGCGTTGGCTTGAGTGGCGCTCGTAGCGATCACGCAGGCGTGACTCTGTCGTGACCAGTAGTGCTAACTATCTGGTCAACGCCTTCGTGTGAGGACTAGTTAATAGTCCCCCTTTTTCTATCATCTATCCTGCCCTGATCCCGGGCACTCTGTTCTCTCCACTCCATCTGAGGTAGACCCCACGTCCTGGTGGTGTTCTATCATGGGGCAGTCTTTGACAATCAGCTGTTGCACATGTAGTCATCTACACCGATGGGTCAGTGGTGAGAAACAGACGCAGTGGCTGGAGCTTTATTGCAAAGGCTAATGGACAAGTCTTGAAAAAGGAGAGCCTGGCATATAGGACTGCGACCTCCACCATGAGAATGGAGGTGGAGACAATAATAGCGGCATTCTTTTGGCTGGAGGAGACTACTGCAACACACATTGTATTCATTACGGATTCAAAGAGTATGCTTAAGTAAGATGGAGAAAGGAATGTTTCGTGTGGAATGACTATCGTCGCTTCAGAGGTCACAGATTGTGAGAATTGTATGGATATTTTATCCTGGTCATGCGGGGGTGCGGGGGAATGAACGGGCTGATAGGCTAGCAGGGAATGCACCTCTTGGTGGTAGACTGCCTATGGACAAGGGGGAGGTGGTCGTGCGCTTGTGGGACTAAGTGGAGAAGGCGGAGGAACAGATTGAGAACCTATATGTGGAAAGAATGAGATTGCGGGGGATCGGCAGGGGTTCTGGAAGAATCTCAAAACTGAGAGTGAAGACCAGGAGAACTTGTAATCAGATAGCGGTGGGAATTATTTGTAGCATGACTCTTCGCTGGCTGTTCAACGAGGGGAGAGAGCACGTATGGGAATGTCCTGAGTGCAATGATGTCGGTTCTTAACTCAACTCAACGTACGTGTTGTATGACGCTGTTCGTCATGTGTATTTATATCTTCGTATCTCCTGTCTTTTCAATCATTCTAAATATACACGTTTCTCGATGTCACAGACTGTGCTGCATCTTATCTCCTGATCTTTCTCTGCGTCTCTTCCCCTTCAACTTTCCTATTGTTGCATTAATAATCTATATTTCAGTTTTCTCCGCCACTCCTCCACTGTAATGCATGCATTTATCCAGTTTCTTCTCTATTGTCTCCAGTGTCCTCTAATTTCACGTCTGTCGGGCTCCATGGCAGTCAATAAACACCAATTACCGCGTTAGTCCCGGGATTTTCTTTAATATCCCCTGATTCCCTGGCGTGCAACAGTCTCGCAGACACACACAAGGCGCCATTTTGGTTATAATTCAACCCTCCTTCTCATTTGTTTTAATCCTCAATTCACATGCAAAACAGGGAGAAAAAATTAATAATAATAATAATAAAAATAACTACTTGGATGTTAAAATCATAAATCTGGGTGCAACGACACGAACTTTGACAGAATCTGGCCCATGTAATTGATCTTCCAGGCATCTAAATTAAAGATCGTGTGTTAGTCATCATTTGTGAGCATTCTCAGCGAGGCAAAATTGGGGATAAAGATTTGCCGATTGAAGATAGCTTTTTGAACTCAGTACAATCGCACTGATATTATTTGAAGATTTTGACGTTTTCTTGACGTTGTGATTTGTGCAACGAAAACGATTGAAAACAGGAATTATGTTGTCTATTTTTTTTTATCCACGGGATTTCGTTCAATAGCTACTTAATCTTTCAACCGACTTTTATTGGTTCTAATCTGGAGTGAGGTAATTTAGTGGCTAGAAGGCTAGCTTGCCAGTGATCATGGGTTACATCCAAAAGGGTATCGTTTTTTTGTTGTTGTTTTTTTTAAATTGATTTTTACTCCGTGGTAAATCTATTCTAACATAGGTACTAGAAAATGTCTTGGGAAATAAAAGGTTGCCGGCATGGTACTGACCATATCACCTATCGAGTGCCGTATCACCTACCAAGCACCATATGCATAAAGCGCTTTACGGCGTATAAAATTGTCATTTTCTTAGTTTTACTGTAATAATCAGGAAAGTATACTTTTGGAGCAATGGATCGTTGTCGTCCCCCTCCCCCCTTTTCCACCACGAAATGAGATGCTGTGTAATACTTTAACATCTCTTTGCTGACGATCACACACTCATAAAAACAACAGACGGTGACTTACAACGGCACAGTCTCAACCCTAGTCTCGGGAAGGTTAACCCGGTCAACAAATGCCCGCAGAAGTCGGATGTGTCGGCCTAACGGCGCAAGAACGCAGCTCTGCTGTAAACAGGCACAACGCAGTCACGTCCGAAAAAAAAAAATCCGGATGAACGCAGAAGAGGAACCCTAGTCGTGGCTGCTAAATCACAGAAAATCGAGGTCAGGATAGTTGCAAGGATTCAAGGATTAACAAATGTTCTCCGAGAAAACCAGGTAAAGACAATTATAAAACTAAACAGGAGAAACATTTGAAATACACACTAAGTGCATTATGAATACCTGGATAATTTGCACCAGAAATCCAACACAAATACAACGCAATTGCAACATGAATACAACACAAATGCAGCTCAATTACAATATAAATATAAAACAATTACAAACAAATACAACACACACACAATACAAATACAACTCAAATACAATAGAGTGAATTAAAATATTCGATAGATGTAACTGTTATCACATGGTAAATATGCTACAATTGAAACAGTAACGTGTTATTCAATACAATCTTCCTGTTAAAACAACGCTCTACATCCAGATTAAATAGTCTCCCTGTTAAAAGACGCTCTAAATTAATACTCACTACAATCTCGCTGTTAACTCTGTGCTATGAATGCAGTATTAGTGCAGTAAATACTATGTAACATTATGCTGTAAATTCAGATTCCATAAAACGTGTTAACACAATTGTTCATTCAGACTTAATACAGTCTTCACGTTAACACTATGCTATACATTTAGTGTTGAACACGTATTCAAAGGATGAAAGAAACTATTGAAACAACCGAATTGAACCGACTACGACGAAATATAAAAGTAACAAGAGGCGAGAACAGACATACGAGGGTAAGTTAATAAGTAAGTCACAAATGGCTGTAGAAAATAATTAAAGATGATAAAAACTTGAAAACAATTTAATTTTATACATACATTGTCGCTTTATTTCTCAATATAATGTCTACCAACATTGATGCACTTATCCCATCGTTTTTTCAGTCCTCCCAAACCGACCGCATAGAGCTGCGTGCTCTGTTTTCTAAGCCACGTTTTCACTTCACATTCAACTTCGGCGTCATTCGTGAAATGTCTCCCGCCAAGGTGTATTTCCTGTTTATACTGACAAATATTTGTCCCGTAAAGTTATGCATAACTGGGTAGAAAAAGTTACGAGAGCGAGTCAATAAGTAAGTCACACAGTTCTGTGGGATGACTGGTAATTAAAACAGCGCACGCAGTCCTATGCAGCCGGTTTTGGAGGACTGATAAAACAATGGTATAATTGCATCAATGTTCTTGGAAATTATGTTGAGAACTAAAAGGACAATGTATGTATAAAAATTAACTGGTTTCAAGTTGTTATCATCTTTAGTTATTTTTCTACGGCCATTTGTGACTTACTTATTAACTTACCCTCGTATGTAACTTGGCGTCTCGAAAGCATTTTTTGGGCAGTGAATTATTTAACAAAATGCCGTGACTGTCACGGAAAATCGGGACGTCTGACCACCATTCGTAAACATACAGCTGATTCAAGTGTGTATGTCCTGGGCTGTCCGACAGAACAACCGGAGAATAACGAAGACTAAAGCTGTCGTACCCTAAGGGTGTGCCAAGACATGATTTAGTGGTTTCCACATTGTATTCTGGTTGGTGAAACAACGGCGTTGACATTCTATCTGCTTGCACTGGAGACAAATGTGCAAGCTGGCCCAGTTTAGCATATTGTTTCTCCCAGACAGCCTTCAGACGTACATAATGTCACAACGACCTGTCTCGTATTTTCTGTAAGTCTGAGGTTGTAGACGCATTCATACTATATTTAATATGCCTGTCTCTGGGAAGGTTAACCCGGTCAACAAATGACCGCAGAAGTCGGATGTGTCGGCCTAATCGCGCAAGAACGCGGCTCTGCTGTAAACAGGCACAACGCAATCACGTCCGGAAAAAAAAAAAACTTGGGATGAATGCAGAAGAAGAAGAAGAAGAAGAAGAAGAAGAAGAAGAAGAAGAAGAAGAAGAAGAAGAAGAAGAAGAAGAAGAAGAAGAAGAAGAAGAAGAAGAAGAAGAAGAAGAAGAAGAAGAAGAAGAAAAAGAAGAAGAAGAAGAAGAAGAAGAAGAAGAAGAAGAAGAAGAAGAAGAAGAAGAAGAAGAAGAAGAAGAAGAAGAAGAAGAAGAAGAATATGCCTGTCTGTCTTTAAACTATTAAACGAATTAATTTACCTACCTGCCAACCATCATACCTACCTATCTACCTACCTTTATGTATGTCTCTCCGTCCGTCCACTCGTGCTCACGTAAGCTCGCCGCCAGTCTGTCTGTCGGTAAGTTTGCCTGCCTACCTGTCTGCTGTCTATCTATTTATCCATGCATCCATTCATCCATCCGTCCGGCGTTACTTTAACCCCTCAGGCAGTCTGTACGGTTGTCTTTATTTTTGCCTGTATGTCCGTCTTTCTGTCTGTCTATTTTTCATGCATGCATGCGTCCATCCACCGTCCGCCCGTCCTTCAGCCCGTCAGTCTATTCGTGCGCTGTCTGTCTGTTCGTCCATCGATTTGTTCGTATCTATCTGTTCGGCCATCCTTTCATCTGCCCATCGATAATTCAGAGTTCCTCCGCCCATACATCTATTGTCTCTGTCCATGTATTAGGCTGCTTGTCAGTGTGTCTAGCTGTCGGGTTACCTATCTCTATATCTGTTTGTCTATCCCCCATCCCTACGTCTGTCGATCTATTTGTCTATTTTATTAGTATTTTCTGAAGACAGTTTTCTCATTATCTGCCTGTTTGTCTTTTTGAACATCTTCAGCATTTATCACAGGGCAGGTCAGTATGGCTGAATGGGTAAGAACGATTGTTCTTAAACACCCTTACACCGGGCAGCTGGACTAAAATGTTGACCTGTCGTACTTGACTTGGGGACGTAAATTACAAGTACCTTTGAAGTCAGAGTGGGTTCGCCTGATGACGAGGAAAAGTGTTAATAGGGAAAGCTAATCCACACGCAAAATTCAGTCCATCACTACTATAAATAGTGTGCATGGACTATGCTTGAGTTAAAAGCGAGCGAGCGCAAAAACAAAATCAATCACAGATTGAGGCCGTTTGGACCCCCCCCCCCCCCCCAACATACACCCATCCACCACACCCCAGAGTCAGGACTGGCTCCGCTAATGTACATAGTAAACAACATATTTGCGGAGACACCTGTGCAAATTCAGTACTAGTTCACACTTTGCTAGAGTATTAATCCAGCACTTGAACTGAAGCTACAGCTTCCACCGGAGCTGTTACTTAAGTGGACAGGCAAACTAACATCGAGGATACGTTTCCCCCGACAATAGTGATCACAACTGTGGCGTGTTGAAAGCACCCAAGGAGCAATTAATTCAACAATGTAACTAAATTACTAGAAGTAACTTATTACATTACTTGTGCTGTTATAGTTACTTTCTGGTTTTCCCTCGTTAACTGTCTATCTGTCTGTCTGTCTGTCTGTCTGTCTGTCTGTCTGTCTGTCTGTCTGTCTGTCTGTCACCCTCTGTCTCTCTCTGCATGACTCTCAGTCTCTCTCTCTCTCTCTCTCTCTCTCTCTCTCTCTCTCTCTCTATATATATATATATATATATATATATATATATATATATATATATATATATATATATATATCCTCCTTTCTCCGTCTTTGTCATTGTTTTCTCTCTGATCTCTGATCCACCATCTGCACAGCCTTCATCGGCAACAATTACAAATAACTACGTACCACTGTTAACAAGATTGTGACTTGAAATGGTCAAAGATGCAGCGTTGTCACCAAAAAGAAAAACAAAACCGGAAACTATTACTCGAGGAAACTCCAACATAACGACCTGCAGAGCGTTCGCTATACTACGGGTGTTCATAACCTTTCACGTAAAATTAACAAACATCATAACTTGCGCGTTCTTCAAGACAACCAGGGCGAGAAAATCCGAGCGCAAGTAGGCCCCGGGACCATTTCGTATGGTAATGAAGCAATATAAATTCGCATCCAATTAGTCACATCATTCCCAAGGGTTGCTTATTCTGTTCTGGGCCTGTGTTCCTTGTCTGTCCTTTTGAGTGATAAAATCCACAAGAAGCACTTCACTTGTATTGATACTACTAGCAGTTATTAAGAGACACTCGAAGCAAGCTTCCTCAAATTTCTGATTCTCAGATGGGAGATCGGAATAGGGCAAAAGATGTGGTACTGTCAGGGATGATTAAGCGGGGTCTCAAGTAATCATCGCAAGAATACTTTGTAAATTGGTTTCATTTATATTCAGTTGATGATGAAAGCACTGTTACTGTCCCATTGTATGTGTGTGGGGATGTTATAGCCTGTACAGTGGCAATGGTTACTCAAAGATGATATGCTTTTTTTTAACCCTTTGTCGCTGCGCAAATTATTACATTACCTGTGGATACCTTTGTCGAATGGATAAGAGGGCTAAATCTTAAACATCCGGTGTGCTGATGCTGACATAGAGGGTTCAACCCCATCAACGGTCAGTTGGACTAAAATTTTGACTTGGGACTAAATTACAAATACCTCTGAAGTCGGGGAAGTTGTGCCTGATGGCGAGGGACATTGGTATTAGGGACAGCTAATCCACACGCCAATAAAATGAGTCTAGTGTACTAGAAGTTAGTCAAGTAACAATCAGTATTGTTAAAATTACTAAACTTAGTCAATGCAAACCTCAGTAATGTTAAAACTATTAAAGATAGTCAAGTAGACCCCAGTCATGTTAAAATTACTGAAGTCAGTCATACAAACCTCACTATTGCTCTATGTTAAAAATGCACGCAGACAGGCCTCATCTAGGCCCATCTATTGAGATTATTATTTAAAGGAAATTTGGAAACCTCAGTAATGCTAAAACTACGAAAGTTAGTCATGTAAACCTTAGCAATGTTATAACTATTAAAAATAGTCAAATAAACTTTAGTAATGTTAAAACGCCGGTCTCCCTGGCCTAGGAGTTAGCGACTATCTCCGTAATCCCGTTTATCAACGTGAGCAAACGCAGCTGCGTGAGAATCGATAGCGGTTCTCGCCGCACCCGTTACTTACGGGTATATGTGAGCCGGCCGCTCAGAAAGCGAACTACTGAGCATAATCTTGCCAAGAATCAACAATAGCGGTAAAATGCTGGTGTTGACAGCGATGTCTTGTAATAGGATATGCGGAAAAAAATGTTAACACTATATATTAAAGATAGTCAAGTAAACCAAAGTCATGTTAAAATTACTAAAGTTAGTCACGCAAATCTCAGTAATTTTAAAACTATTAAAAAAATGTCAAGTAACCCTCAGTAATGTTAAAACTATTAAGTTTTAAAATTCGAAACTGCCCTCATATTGGACGAATACAAGAATTAAAGTCAGCGACCTGGTAACCCGACAAGCAGTGTTAGAATACAATATAATACATTAACACAAGATTTTATCCGCGTATCATAAACAAAATAATAAATAAAAATAAAAACAATTAATCCCAGTGGCTATATTAAATTTATGGTGTACATTAAAATGAGATTAGTTTATTGTTTATGTAGATTGTAGGCTAATCAGATTACATGTTGTGGGGCTGTATTCATTACTTATTAAACTATTAATTTGGTTTATTTAGTTTTGCTCATGACAATCTTTCTTCTTCGTTCCTCATTCAAGGTGAGTCACGTCTAATTTCGCTCCTCTCAAACCCAGAATTAAGTTTTTCCGACTTCAGCATGCTTTCTTTTAAGGTTTACTTCTCTTAGATAAAGAACTGATTTTATCTACTCCTATGTTTTCTTTCCAAATTCATAGACTTTCTGTCTATCTATCTGTCAATGTACCTGTTTACCTATCTATCGGCCTACATAACCCCACCGTCCGTCCTTCCGTCTGACTGTCTGCTCGTCATTAGGATATCTGCGGCGGAGGATATGTTCCTACTGACACATTCGAACCTCACATGCCACACTTCCAAGGGGAAGTAACAACACATGCTGACCTTCAGTGTGATCCATTGGCTTTTCAATGTTTTTTCTTCAAAACAAAAATAGACATTCTCAATGTTTAGCAGAGACACATTCTCCAGCTTTAGTTGTACATTGATAGCTAGCTCGCTAGCCTGCTGACCCGATGGTTTTATTTGTTAATCCCCATTGAAACACGCATTTCTATTAATTAAATTAAGCTATCGGGTTGACAGTCTCAATTGAGTACCATCTCTAAATCTAATCCTAACTTCAATTGTTTAAAAATATCTAACCCTAACTCTTAATCTAAATTCTAACAGAGATGTCCCATACGTGAAGAATTAACATTCATACTCGTAATTCAGTGTCTGCCACGGCATTATCTTTACTTTTTTATCTAGCAGCATAATAACTTGTGGAATTATACGGGAAACCACCATATTACTCTGCTAACAATAAGCTTCTGGGTGGTTAAATAATCTAGGTACACGGTGAAGTGACAAACTCCAAATACGTTAATCAAGCTTTCAGAACGGTTGGCCTGACATGGACAGCTTATGTTGATGTGCTTAGTGTGAAAGTAAGATTTAGCCGGGGAAAACGCAGATTCAAGGTTCGAAGTTCCATGTTCCAGTTAGTCTACTTGTTAAGCCCTGATTTTCTATTTTCTATTTTCTCTTGTCATGATAACATAAAATTAGTTGAACCGCGGTAAAGTGCGGAAATGTAGGCTGCATAATACCGTCTTCTTGTATATTGTAAGCTGCATAACATCGTCTTCTTCTATAGTGTTATATTTCCACAGCTTTACAATTGTTCAGCTTAATTTACTCAACCTTAACTAGGCTTACAACTGTAAATCGATGTATGGTATTGACCGGTTAGTTGCTAAATCCACATTTTACTCCAATTTACGTTTTTTCTAATTTGTGTTTATATTTGTGTACAGTCTAATTTACTTTGTCCGATTTGTTATTACCTATCTGTTAATTTGAATAACAAAGCCACAAACAATAGATAGCACGATTTATTGTGTGGTATATGTCGCTGTATCTCGTCAACTACATACTGCAGAAAGTAAACAGCATAGTGGTCGCTTAAGACATTTTCAGCCAAACAAGGATACAGATAAGTAACCTTAATATTATTATGTAGTGTTTTTCATGTAGGTGTGTGTCGGTTTGTGCTTGTTTGTCTTGTGCTGATGAAGGCTTTAGCAGTAGCGTCATTTTGTTTCTTGTAATTGTTTTCTAGTAAAGCTCACAATCTACTTCTCATTTTTTTGGTATTCATTCACAGCATGAACTAAAGTATATGTAAATATTGAGCACAACCCACTACTGGCAACGCCGATCGCATTCTGATATGAACCTAAGGCCTATCCACGTCAATATGGAAGCATTATACTCGAGTTTCGCCCTTATTTGAGCTCGTCAGTAGTGCATATCCCTGACCGGATCCGGAAACAGTCCCGGATCACGCGTGTGAAGTGGGTGTGTAACCACGCGGCACACACTGGACACACCAAATTATCACAACAGAACATCACAACGCTACCCATCGTAGGCTATGCTCAACCGTTCAGTACCTTTCGTTGCATTTCCCTCATCTCTCAATCTTCCCGCGGTTAATTATATACATTTACGCCCTTTGTTTTCTGTAATTGTGTTGTGTAAAGCTGCATTACATTGTGTTATTTTACTCTACATTGACAACAAGGTTATAGTAAAGATGGCGTATGAGAAATGCAGCAAGGGAGAATGTGGAATGGAGCAATCATGACTCCAGACGTCAGGCAATGAAAAGTGCGTGAATATGTTGTCTTTATTCCAATAGAAACAATTGCCACATATTTATGGTGTATTTAATTGAATGAATTATTCATGTACGTCGCAGCATGCCCACGAGAAGGTAACTCAATGCATATATATTTATTTATTGTAGCCAGAGACAGACATAAATACAAAAAGACACACAAACAGACAGACAAAGAGAAAAAAAACAGAGAGACACAGGAGAACGTATAGAGAAATAGTGAGACACAGACAGACAGACAGAGAGACAGACAGACAGATAGACATACAGACAGACAGACATTGAGAGACCAACAGACAAAGACAGACAAAGAGCGACAGACAGACAGACAGTTAGAGACGGACAGAGAAGGGCAGAGACAGAGATGGACAGAGACAGACAGAGATGACAGGCAGAGACAGACAGACAGACAGACAGACATTGAGAGACCATCAGACAGAGACAGACAAAACGCGAAAGACAGACAGATAGAGACAGAAAGACAGACAGAGACGGGCAGAGACAGATGGACAGACAGAGATGACAGAGAGACAGACAGACAGACAGACAGACAGACAGACAGACAGACAGATGTACGGACGGATGGACGGACAAACAAACAGACAGACAGAGGCAGACAGACAGATAGAGACAGACAGAGACGGACAGGTAGAGACGGACAGACAGAGTCAGAGACAGATAGACAGAGAACGACAGGCGGAGATAGACAGAGAAGGACAGATAGAGAAAGAGACAGACAGAGACAGACTGACAGAGACAGACAGACAGCGACAGATACAGACAGACAGACAGACAGACAGAGAAGACAGTGACAGACAGACAGACAGACAGACAGACAAACAGACAAAGAAGACAGTGACAGACAGACAGACAGACAGACAGACAGACAGACAGACAGACAGACAGACAGAGACGCATAGACAGAGAGAAACAGAGACGGACACAGACAGACAGACAGACAGACAGACAGACGGATGGATGGACGGACAAACAAACAGACAGACAGACAGAGGCAGACATACAGACAGAGACAGACAGAGACGGACAGGTAGAGACGGACATACAGAGTCAGAGGCAGACAGACAGAGACAGACAGACAGAGACAGACAGGCGGAGATAGACAGAGACGGACAGGTAGAGAAAGAGACAGACAGAGACAGACTGACAGAGACAGACAGACAGCGACAGATACAGACAGACAGACAGACAGAGAAGACAGTGACGGACGAACAGAGAAAGATACACAGACAGACAGACAGACAGACAGACAGACAGACAGACAGACTGACAGATATAGTGACAGACAGAAAGTCACAGATAGATTGAGACAGACAGACAGACAGACAGACAGGGACAGCGACAAACTGAGACGAACATGTACAGTCGGACTGACACAGAGACGGATAGACAGAGACAGACAGTCAGAGACAGACAGAGATAGACAAACAGAGACTGAGAGACAGCGACAGAGAGACGGACTCTTTTTCGTGCTCTGACGAGTATTTGGTATATGGCGATAGTCCAAGATACATATACACACACACGCGCGCGCGCGCGCGCACACACACACACACACACAGATTTATGTATTAGCACAAGTTAGCACAGTACATTTGTGGATTAAAATTTGTTGCATGTCCTTTAAAGGACGACACAATCAACACCAGCATTTATTTGCTATCTGAAATTGTGTAGGCAATTTTACATTCAGTAGTTAGCCAGACAGAAAAACCAACGTTCAAATCCTACACGAAACAAATGAAAATCGTAAAATGATTAGAGAAATTATACGTAGACAGTCAAAATTGTTTGAATATATTATGAGAAGAAATAAATTAGAGAACAAGATCGAGGGTAAGAGAACTAGGGGAAGACAGAGAAGTAAATACCTGGATGATTTGACCACGTGGCATTGTCGAGGCAAGAACACTGAGCTGATCCACGACTCTGGTGATCGAGTGAGATGGCGAATCATAACCGCCCACGCTTACCGGCATGGCACATGATGGATGGAGTTAGCTACTGCCTTCTGAACGACCGACTCTGATCTCACCGACTCAAATCAACACACACAGGTCTGCTTCCAAATCGCCTGCGGTGGACATCAATTCAGGTATGTCGGGGAACTGTGTTCAATGCCCCAGAGCCACGGATGCCGACAATCACTGGAATAACAACGACAGAATCAATAAATAACAACAATAGCAACAACAAAATACTGCATAGATGGGGTAGCTGCTGATGTTATGTCGATTGTCCTTTACCTCTAACCTATTCAACCTTAGTAGAAGAGTTGTAATTAGGGCTTATCACAGTCTCAGATATGTGAGGGAATCAGCCAGCTGGTTGATGTTTGAACAGTGTCAATTTCTCCACACGAACTATAAGTTTCCAAGTCGAACTGGTTACGTCGCGTGGCTGGGGTTCCGAAAGTTGTTGGTTCGATTCCGGGCCACGTCGTTCGGTTCATGAGGACATTTTTCTTGGAGATTCCTGGGAGTCGTCGTTGGAGCTACGGAGTTCATGCGCTGTGCGACGCTTTCAACAAGCCGTCCTGTGGAAAGATATAGAGCCATATGGGATAAAACCCGGTGCAATGAAGTCAATCGTCTTGCCTTTTAAACCTGTATATTTTAATCCACACACACACACACACACACGCACACACACACACACACACACACACACACACACAAATGAGTGCTGTTTGACAAGCCAGGTATTAATCTTCCTACGCACACAACTATGTGACCGTCAGCCATGTCTGTTATCTACGTAGTCAACAGTTATGAATCGTGACTAGCTGCGGTAGCGCAGTGGCTAGACGATAGACTGCTGGTCTGGTTGTCGTAGGTTCGATCTACATCGAGTAAGCTGATAATGGGTGCCAGGAAAAGTCTTGGAAGTAAAGGATGCCACGTGAAATAGACGACACCCACATGGATTCGATTGGTCTATGAAAATGTGGGTCTAGCACCTGCTAACGGGGAGATATTAGAACAGGTAACAAGTTTCTCCTATCTTGGACATGTAATAACAGATGATGGCAGAAGTGGAATAGAAATCAAAAATAGAATAGGAATGGCGAAAAAAATGCAATGAAAAGGAGAATAGGAATGGCCAAAAATGCTTTCATCAGCGTGAAATCAGTATTAACATCTAGAGAGATTAACAACCCATTAAAAATGAGAATTGTTAAATATCACATATATTCAACACTACTGTATGCCGTGGAAGCCTGGGCATTGATCAAGCAGCTAGAAAGTAAAGTTGAATAGATACCCTGGAGATGTGGATATACAGAAGAATATGTCGTATTTCATGGTAACTGTTTATTTAAATGTTGCATATCCCTTACAGGACGTTGCAGTAAACACCAGCATTTTGCAGCTGCTGTTGATGTACTAGGCAAGTTGTTATGTTCAGTAGTTTGCCATTGCTTTTTGAACGACCGTCTCATATATCCCCGCAGTTACCAGAGCGGCGCGAACCGCTGCCGATTCTCGCAGCTGCTGATTTCCCACGTAGATATACGGAATTATGAACAATGTCGCTAACTCCTTGGCCAAGGAGACGGTTTCATGGTAACAGAAACAATCAATGAAATACAAACGTTCTAGAAAAACTGCGAATAAAAAGAGAGTTGATGAAAGAAATAAAAAAAGAGGAAGTGAAATATTTCGGCCACGTTACAAGACATAACACTCTTATAAACCACCACACTGCAGGCAAGGTTGAAGGCAAGCGAGCAAGAGGCAGATAACGATACAAGTGAGAAGATAACATCAAGAGATGGACGAACATCCGTCTGACAGAATGTACAGTCGAGGCGAGAGACAGTGTTGGAGATCTATTGCAGCCAACCTTCATTGTGGAGACGCCACCTGATTGATTAAGCACTATTTGCTAAAATAGCATAAGATGTGTGAAATAGTCCTTTACTGGCCAGGTATTCTTTCGCCTGAAACAAGTGTGTGTCATCATTATCCAGGTATATATTATCCAGGTATATATCTACCTGAGCAAACAAGTATATGTGACCACATGCCAAGTATGCATCATCACTAGGCAGGTATGCATCCATTTTAACCAATAACCATGAGTAACCGCTAGCCAAATGCTCATCCAAATGAACCTACAATTATATGTGACAGCTGGGACGCAGAGGTGTTTCCACGGCACCAGGGCCAGGTTCTATACTGGCCAAAATCTACTAACACGTCCTAGTCGTGCGTCCTGGACAACAGGTCCCTTCGGGGTCCTGGCTAACGTAGTAGGATCGCTGATTCTTCCGAAGTCGGAGAGTATCTGCCAGCACGGCGAGGAACCACCAGTCTGCACACCAATAAGCCAGACAAGGGACAACGGATACTCACGCAAACCTCAGGTCCGGTATGACATCACACTGATGTTGGACAACAGGATGTCTCCATCCGACATACAGGACTTCACGCTGGAGTTTATAGCCAGCGAGCGTAAGCAAGCAAGCAAGCATTGACAAGTAAAGAGATTAGAACAAGAATCGCTACTGAAAAGATAGCGTTTTGCCTGATGGAAAACATACTGACCAATGAAAAGTTGTCAATTGCAACGAGAAAAACGAACGAAACACGAAGTGTATTTTCAAGGGGTCACAAATTGGGCATACAGACGGGTCTTACATCCCATCGTTCCAATCTCTCATATTTCGTGCATCATTTATCTATTGTGCAATGTTACATTAAAAAAGAAACAACATTGCCATGTGAAAGAGTGTTGAAAAGCTACATAGACCCTGTACGTTTGTATGGATGTGAAACGTGGACAATGAGCAGACACGATGAAAAACATGTACTAACAGTGGGAATATGGTTTCTGAGGAAATTGTAAAGAATATCACGACAACAGAAAAACCAATTAGCAAGTACTACAACAACAACAAAAAACACACACAAAACACACATGAAAACGTAAACTTATTAGAGAAATTAAACGTAGGCAGCCAATATATTGGGGCACGTTATGAGAAGAAGTAAACTGGATAACTTGGTGACAACTGGCGAAATTGATGGGGAAAGAACAAGGGAAAGGCAGAGGGTAAATATCTAGATGGCTTGACCATACGGCATATTCGAGACAAAAACACGGAGCTACTCCACAACTCTGGTAATCGTGTGAGATGACGAAACATGGCTGTCCACGCTGATTAGTAAGGCACATGTTGATGATGATAATGAGCATTGTGCTTAAGCAGGAATTATGTGTTACCGTCACACAGGTATTAATTCGCAGGGACCAACAACTGTGTTTCATCAATAACCACGTATGTATCTGCCTGAACCAACAATTATGCTTCATCATTAAATATGCATGTATCTGCCTGAACCAACAACTATGTTTCATCAACAAATATGCATGTATCTCTGCCTGAACCAACAATTATGTCATCAACAAATATGCATGTATCTCTGCCTGAACTAAACACAATGTGTCATCAATGTCCATGCATGTATCTGTATAAATCACAAACTATATATGATCAATGTCCATATATTTATCTGCCTGAATCAACCACCATATGTGATAAATGTCCATGTATTTATCTGCGTGAATCAACAACTATATATAATCAATGTCCATATATTTATCTATCTGAATCAACCACTATATATGTGATCATTGTCCACGTATTTATCTGCCTCAATCAACAACCACGAGTCACCACTACCCAGTTGCTCATCCTCCTGATCATACAACTATATTACGTCTTTTGTTGGACGTTGCGGTCAACCCGAATGTAATTTTCTAGGCTATTTTACGCTTAATAATTTGTCATTGCTTTCTGAACGAGAAGTCAACGTCTCAGTTCAACTGACCGGTGCAGGGATTGAACCCTCTACCCCTTCACCAGCACAAATTAATAAAATTCCCAAGTAATCCACTAACAGCCAATAAATGTTGGCGTTGATTGCAATGTCATGTAAAGGAGATGCAACTAACCTTATCTGCATGTACCATTTTGTTGCACTCGTTCTCTTTTAACTCAAGCGTAGTACATACTCTTACTACTACTTATAGTGCACTGGAATGAATTTTGCGTGTGGATTATCTTTCCCTATTACCAATGGTCATCGCCATCAGGCAAACGCACCCCGACTTCAAGGCTACTTGTAATTTTCGTCCCCAAGTCACTTACGGGAAGTCAACATTTTAGTTCAACTGACCGATATAGGGGTTGAACCCGCTACCTCAGCATCAGCACACCGGATGTTTAAAAACGAGCGCTCTTATCTATTCGGCCATGCATCCCTGCATGTGTCTCTATTTTAACGGCGTTCTATACTGACCTAGCTGTATACACAGCGTACTTGAATCCAGACAAAGGGATTGAACGTGTCATTACTTATGTAGTGCAATCAGATTCTCTGACTCATTATACACATCTCTAGAAATATCAGGTGAACCAGTCAGAGATTCTGTTACTCAGAAAAAGTGTCAGTGTTGAAGGAACGCTCACTCCATGGGATTATTTCCAGAAATCCCTCGTATCGTTTTCCAGGCGCTATAAAACAAATACGGATTACACAGCACTGACAGAGACAGAAACTCCGTGTCTGATGTGATACATACATGGATTACCAGGTAGATAGAATTTTCTTGGGAAACACAACAGTAGATTTTGATGAACGCTTTGTGCTGAATATCATTCTATAAAGTTGGGTTTGATGATTTTTTAGCTATAGGTTTCTGATTTCAAAGTTAAGAGTTTTTGTATACATTTTATCTTAGTTTACACATGCATGGCGGTGTGTATTTGATTCATCCTGTGCCAACCGATTAAGTAAACGCTCATCTATTATTCCTTTCAAGACTAAAAAATTTAAGAATGATGTGCTCGTACAGTTCCAGATCGCTGTTCATATCCCCCGTGGGCACTGGTAGAAGAAGTATGTGGCCAGCAAACCACCTAAATCCCTCGGAGATAAACACTACCAGCCCCAGCCTGATTATCCCCAGCCTGTCACGTGGGATGATCTGAATCATAACCAGGTATATCCTAACTGTAGGTCAGCGTGACTGAGAGGTTTAAACTATCTTTCCTGACCGCGTGGTGTAGTGGGTTCGTTCTACCTGTCAGTTTGACCTAAATGTTGACTTCTCGTCTTTGACTTGGAGACGTAAATTACAAGTACCTGAGGAAGTCGGAGTGGGTTTGCCTGATAAAGAGGGATATTGATAATAGGGGAAGCCAAGCCTTGAGCAAGATCAGTCCAATTAATTTACTTGTTGTAGCAATTTCTAGCATTGATGGCGCATGTATGGTCTACTCTCGAGTTAAAAGCAAGGAAAACCAAACAATAAAAATAAAATCCTAGCATGCCTCTCCTCGTACCCTCAAGTTGGTATGTCGGGGAACTATGAAACTGCGCGTCACACTATTCCCTAAACTACTCAACAGAAAATTGTCCTGAAAATCACAAACAGCCAGTAAATACTGGGGTTGGTTGCAACCTAGTAGCAAGGACATGCGCCTAGCATTTCTGTAGTTTACCATTACTTTCTGATCGACCGATGCTCATATCATTGTGAAGAACAACGCAAAGCGATCAAAAACTCATATGGCATTTGGCTGACTTCAAACCAGGTATTTCGGGACTGTCAAGCTGCGTTCACTACCCCTAAGACACATAGGCCGACTTATGATGACTCATGACAGTGTTATTGTTCTCCTTACAATAGTTCTTTTGTATTATTTGATTATATTCGACGCGGCGGATCAGAATGTTGTCAAGTGAATAAAAACCGCAACATCCCCAGAGACGCAAACAAATTTGGTTCACCTTCTGGCCAGCTGCACTCTACGCGCCTGTTCCCAAAGGGAGTATACAAGTTGATCCCAACCCTATCACAAACGGCAAAGCCTGGTTAATTATGAATCTGCGATCGCGTAAAACAGGATGTGAGAACGAATAGCATAAAACAGTGATGCTGGCCTAGTTTCTGAAATCGAAGACAGCAGTCTATCTCGAAGTGGAATATCCTGATGGGCTATGTAGTTTCACGTATTTTTTAGAAAATCATCTACATTGTAGATTATTTATACAGAATGAAATAGTCCTAGTGTATTGCAATCGGTGAGTTGGCGTTACACGACAAGATGAGAGACATGATTAAGAAAGTGTCTGTCTGTCTGTCTGTCTGTCTGTGTGTGTGTCTGTCTGTCTGTCTGTCTGTCTATCTGTCTGTCTGTCTGTCTGTACACATAATGCCATTTTTTAGGGGTCATTATCGGTGAAATTTTTGGCGTAGGTCTTCTTCTTCTTCTTCTTCTTCTTCTTCTTCTTCTTCTTCTTCTTCTTCTTCTTCTTCTTCTTCTTCTTCTTCTTCTTCTTCTTCTTCTTCTTCTTCTTCTTCACCCTGTCTCCCATTGGAGCATCATTCAACTAACTCACACCAAGCTGTTTTCCCCCCTCAGTTTTCTGTAGCTCCGCCCTCTTTCCCCCCATCATATGTTTCTCAATGTGTAATCCTCTACTCCATGCACTTTTATTTCTTCCTCTATTTAGGTTGCACCGTGTGTTCCAGAAGAAGGACTTTCTACGTACACTATTATCATGATTTCTCAATATGTATCTTAACCAACGCCAGTGCCCTATCCCCATGTCGTGTTTGGTCTGGATCTAACCACTTCTGTCCCTGAGCCTGACATTAGAGATTCTGTCCTACTGTTTGAGTCCTTCTGTTCTCCGCAAGGGAGTCTCCGTGGCGATGTAGCCACGTCTGTCTCGTGTTCTTAACGTCGTGAGTTCGAATCTGGGGGTATGTTGTTCGGTTCACATGTGTAATTTCTCGGAGACTCCTGGAAGAAGGGGGGGGGGGGTGGAGGGTGTCGTCGCTATAGCTACGGAATTTTTGCTTTGTACGACGCTTTCGACAGAAAAACATGTGGAAAGAGACTCAACCATATGGTATATGACCCGGTGTAATGAAGATGTTTTTCTTGTCTTTGTGTGTGTGTGTGTGTCTGTCTGTGTGTGTGTCTATCTGTGTGTGTGTGTGTGTATCTCTGTGTGTGTGCGTCTGTGTGTGTGTGTGTATCTGTGTGTGTGTGTGACTGTGTGTGTGTCTATCTGTGTGTGTGTCTATCTGTGTGTGTGTGTGTGTCTCTGTGTGTGTGTCTATCTGTGTGTGTGTATCTCTGTGTGTGTGCGTCTGTGTGTGTGTGTGTATCTGTGTGTGTGTGTGACTGTGTGTGTGTGTGTATGTGTGTGTGTGTGTGTTCTGCGCAGTCCCTAATCCAGTTATTGAATGTTTGTAGGTTATTATTGTTTCTTGTGCTCGCTCGCTTTGAACTCAAGCGTTATCCATACACCCTACTTCTAGTAGTACTGGACTGAATTGTGCGTGTGGATTAACTTTCCACATTAACAATGTGCCTCGCCATTAGGCGAACCCACTCCAACTTCAGAGGTGCTTGTAATTTACGTCCCCATGCCAAGGGCGATTAATTCATTCAGTAGCATGTCCATTGCAGAACCTCTCCCCCATAACAACCTTCCGGAAATCTTCTCGATCTCAAGCAAGATGTCCCTAGTCCGATACACCCATCTAGAGATCATCCGCCACACCCTGCACACATCTTCTCTTTGGCCTTCCTCTTCCTCTCTTCCCAGGCATATAACCCTGCATTATTATTCTCTCTAAACTTGCATGACGTTTCAAGTGACCAAAATATTTAAATTTTCTTTGTTTTATCGTCTTTAATAGTCTTTTATCGTCTCTTCAATATTGAGCTCTTGAAATATGGATGCATTTGTTCTTTTCTTTACCCAAGATATTTTTAGAGCCCGTCTATAACATTTGTATTCACAGGCATTTATGCGCTGTTCAGCTTGTTTAGTAAGTGTCCAGGTCTCATAGGCGTATGTTGCAATGGGAAAGATGCATGCTCTTAAAAATCTACTTTATGTAGTTCTGTCTGTCTCACTCCATAATTTATTCAGTTGTTTTAGTCTCTGAATAGCAATTGATAATCGTCGTTTAATTTCTTTCATGGTGTCACCATTGTTGGTAATCAATGACCCAAGATATTCAAAATTTTTCACCACCTCCAATCTTTCCCCATTAACATATATTTCTTTCTCCATAGTAGTTTTATATGTATGCATTATCTTTGTTTTTGCTATGTTAAGATATAAGTTATGATTTTCAATATTTCATAGAGTTGAGGTTATTAAGTTTTCTATACCATTCTGTGATGTGGATAGCAATACTGTATCATCAACACATCGAATCTCTGGTATTCCATGACCACCGATATTTAGGGCATCATGTTGTTCCCTGGTTATATCATCTCAGATATTTCTCATTTTATTTTCGGCGTACAGGTTAAACAAAAAGGGTGACAGCACACAGCCCTGACGGACTCCTTGCCTAATGTCAAATCAGTCTGATGTCTCGCCATCTATTCTAACCGCTGCTTGTTGGTCTAGATAGAGCATTTTTATGAGTTGTATGTGATAGAAAGCCCATATTTCTCATGATTTCTCACAGTTTCTGAGTCGTACGAGGTCAAATGCCTTTGAATAATCCACAAAACATGAGAATAGGTTTACATTAAATTCTCTGCACTTCTCTATTATTAAACGCATGTTGAGTATGTGATCTCTTGTTCCTCTTCTTTGTCTAAATCCAGCTTGAACCACGTTAAGTTCTTCTTCCATTTTCTTACGAAGTCTTCCCATTATGATTTTTAGGAGAATTTTACTTGCATGATTGATCAGGGCAACAGTTCTATAGTTGGTGCATAATTTCAGGTTGCTATTTTTTGGTATTGGAAATAGTTCTCTTCCAATCTTTTGGCCATATACCATATTTCCATATCTTTTTACATAATGCGTGATAGATTTGTATGCGTTCTCTTCCTCTCGCTTTAAGTAGTTCAGCTGGTTTCCCATCACATCCAGGTGATTTACCATTCTTCAAGTTCTTTATAGCCCAAGCAATTTCATCTAATGAGTGTTCAAGTTCTGTCTCTGCTGTCATTAGTTCATGTATATCATTCATATCTTCAGAGTCATTCATATCATAAATTCCACTGCAGTATTCCTGCCATCTTTCTAGAATTATCTAGATTCTGTTAAGATATATCCCAACTTGTCACAGATAACATTTAATTGAGGTTGAACACTTCTTGTCAATAACTTCATTTCTTTGAACATTTCGTAATCTCTTCCATTCTTATGATATTGCTCTATTCTGGTACAGCAATCTTGTATATATTGATTTTTGTCTTTTCTTGTGTTCTTTCGTATTTCTCGTTTTAACGATTTATACTTCATCGTGCTGTTATCAAATTCACATCCTTTCTTTTTCAGTTCCCTTCGTTGTTTTATTAATTCTAACGTGTCTGGTGTAAACCATGGCTTATGTTGCTTAGTCCTGGTCGGAATTAAATCTTTGGCTGCTGTTATCAAGATATCTCTAGCTTGCACTGCCATTTCATCGGGTGTCATTTCCTCTTGTGTAGACATCAAGACCCCAAAACGATTCCTCACTCCTATGTTGTATGCATCCGGTATTTTTGTGAGATCAAAACGAAGTGGCCTTGGTCCTCGGGTAAGCTTTTTGAGTTTTAATGTCAGATCTGCTTCTAATAACTGATGATCTCCAATGGCGATAGGTCAACATTTTAGCCCAAATGTGTGGTGTAGGGGCTGAACCCCTTACCTCGGCATCAGCACACCGGATGTTTAAGAGCACGCGTTCTTATCCATTCGATTATGCTGACCTACGTATGTACGTTATTAGTAACATCCTGGAAATCAGAGGACGAGTAAAATCTCCTTATTACTCTATTCGTAGAAACCTTCTACACCTGTCCTCCAATGCTGCACTTTTTTATTTAGACGCAGAAGACGCATCTTTATGTTGACGCAATAATTAGGTTGATCCTCATCATCATGTGTCTTACCGAATGGCCTGAGGGTTCTTGTTTCATCGCATTTCGCAATCTCCAACAAACTGTCCCCACTTCTTTGTCCATGTCATCATTAAAAAGGATGTTTAAAGGGCTTCATTGCAACGAGTTTTATCCCATATAGCTCGGTCCCCTTTCACAAGAATGTTCTACCGAAAGCGTCACACAAAGCACGAATTCCGTAGCTCCAGTACGGAGCTAATCAGGAATCTCTGAGAAAATTACACTGGCAAACAGAAAGACGTGGCCCGGAATCAAACCCACAGCCTTCGAAGCGTGAAGTAGACAGCGTAACCACTTCGCTAGGGTGATGACTTCCCATGCCATCCTGACAGACTACAGAATCATCTCTCAGAGTCGCCTGTACCTCTCCTCCCCAGTACATCCCTCTGTTCTGCCCAGGCACTATTTAACAAAACATGCTTTAATAGACGACGGTGTTTACGTGTTAAAATCCCATGACGTTAGTTAAAACATCTACGCTTTTCACCGTATATTAATGTTTACAGTAGCCCGGGTTTTAACTTTATCTAGCTTTAAGACCAAATCTGAACGCTTTAGTCACGCCAACTCCGCACATTAATTGTTGTAAGTCAGGTTGTATTGTGTTCATAGGGCTCCCAACTAGGTCAAGTTTTCATTTCAGCTTCTTTGTATTTGTTATCGAATCGCCAGAGCGAAACAAGACGATCGCTTCAAGTTCTGCAGCCGAGATAATGCTGTTGTACTTAAGTTTGTTATAACCCCCAAAAATGTCAGGCCAGACCTATAATTGGGCCATCCGGTCTCCTTACAAAATATCTAGGTCGTGGAGAACGGTCTTTTTCTACCAATGCACATGTGTAATAAAGAAGAAGGGAACACATTTAAGACAACAGCGACAACACCTGTTTGAATGGGGGTTAAATACTGACCCCCATGGACCATACCAGATAAAGGGGTTCTAGCAGAGTGCTGGTAAATTGGTAATAACGTGGTCAAGAAACTGGACACAGCGATGATGTGGCGTTTGAGAAAAATATTGAGAATATTGTGAACAAAGAAAGATACAAAGTTGAGGTAGTGACAGATATAGTGATGCTTAATTGCTAAATTACTCACCAAAGTCATAAAGAAATGGCAAATTAAATGTTAATATATATATATTTGGATTATAATGAAACGTATTAGGCGGGAACATACTGAACAATAGATGTACATAAAGACCGATATAGAGGAATATTGTGGGCAAAAAAAAATAAATAATAAGTACCGTCAACATTATTTAGATAACAGATGGCCCCGAGTATTGGAGAGTTGTGATCGCTAAACCCTGCATCAGACAACACACAAGATGAAGAAGAATAGAAGATACTTCTGGAAATGAACATTCGCGAGGCTTTCTCATATGTTATAAGTTATCGTTATAGTGTCATAAAATGGGTGTCCTGTTCCTTCTCGCTTTCCCAGGTCCCGTAAGAAAATAACTTACAGAGTACATTATTGTAGATATTTTTTTGCGTTCTCTCGCTTTGAACTCAAGTGTAGTACATACATGTGCTGCTACTACTATTGCACTTGACTGAATTTTGCGTGTGGATTACCTTTCCCTATTACCAGTGTCCCTCGCCATCAGACTTCATAGTTACTTGTAATTTACGCTCCCAAGTCAAGGATGAGAATTCAACATGTTAGCCCAACTGACAGGTGTAGGGACTGTACCCGCTACCTCGGCATCAGCACATTGAAAGTGTAATAGCTTTAGCCATTTGGCCATGCTGATCACCTTGTAGATATTTATTTAAAGCGCAGATTAAAGTAGATTTAAATTCATAGCTAAATAGGATATTCAAAATGAACACCCACCCAGGCCGTTTCTAACTGTTAGTTGTATCTCCCAATGGAGAAATATCGATAATCATGCAAGCGCTGATTTAGACGATTGACTTGGTCAGTGGTTCTCAACTGGTGGGACATACCCCCCCCCCCTATTTCACCAGAAAGGGGGGGGGGATTTTAGGGTTTTCATGGGAAAGGGGGAAGGGGTTATTTCAAGATCGCGCTAATACAAGAACCGATTACTTGATATCGTTTTTCCCTCGATACTTTACAGTTCTGTACTTCTCGCTCTTCTGAAATTCGTTTTATAACGTAAGTAGACCCACAAATCACGTTTTATGTAGACGTCTAGACTTGTTCTAGTATGTGTTATTAAATTTAGCTTCCATTTTTACGTATACTGTGTATAGGCCCCTGGGGGGGGGGGGATGATTTATAGGGAGGAAATACGAACGAGGGTAATGGCATTCTGAACATATGGTGAAGGGGTGCATGGGCCAAAAAAGGCTGAGAACATCTGGACTAGGTGGTCTGATGATAACATCTAGATCGACTATATAGGGATGCCTGCCGGCGGTACGAACATTCGTGCACATAGTTTAGATATAGAATCGAGGAGACCGGCGCGCTAATGGATATACAAGATAGACAGTTCTCCATTTAAATCAGTCGATGAAATTATGTTCTTTATGGAGCAAAAAAAAAAAAAAATGGGTTGATGGAGCTTATCATTCTCCATCCTATTTTGGATGGAGAAAATTCATCTACTTGAAGAACACACCAAATGTTAAACCACCACTGCGTGGTGGAAGTCCTTTAAGAAGAAAGACTAGTTCAATACAACCCTATCCTATAGCAAATGTGGGCTGGAAGATCCCACATGCACGGGAAGGCAGTATATATCCTGGGAGTAGTAATCCAGGGGAACAAATACGCAACTGTGGAAGTTCGGAGAATCTGGCTTAAGTGGCAGGGGACTCAGACCAGGCTACACACCGAATGGATGATATTCACCATCCTCGGGAACAGATGCATAGCAATCGTAGATCGCGGAAGCAGAAGAAGTTCTAATACATAACGTTTTGATCAATTGAATTTCTATTTCTCATCAATTATTTTCTGAATACGTACAAACTTTAAAACCACTGTATGGTATTTGCCATTTCTCACCAAGTGCCGATTGGATTGGGTTATAACATTATGGGTCTAGCCCCATATTCCTATTGGGCCAAAGATGTGTAGAAGGGCCTTATACTTACTACGGTATCTATGCGATAGAGAAGGAATTAGTACCCGCCCTTCCTGTGCATTGGCTATAATGTTTACATGTTTACAAGGGATAGTTGAGTCTTCTTCTTCTTCTTCTTCTTCTTCTTCTTCTTCTTCTTCTTCTTCTTCTTCTTCTTCTTCTTCTTCTTCTTCTTCTTCTTCTTCTTCTTCTTCTTCTTCTTCTCATCTTTGTCATTCTTCTCCTCTTCAATTGTATCGTCTTCCTCCTTCTTCTGCATGTTGGTCATTTATGATCAGCCTGTTTACAGGCAAGATGCCATATTTGCGTAACTAGGCCGACACATCCCCGTTATCCCTGGCATTTACCAACAGAATAAACCTTCCCGGATGTATGCTGAGTCAGTTCAGAGTTCAAGTATTCAAAGACAGTGAGAGAAAAGAGTTGATTGATTCTCCCTGTAACTCCCTGAAAGTCTAGGTTACCGTCTTCATTATTTCACTCCACAATACAGACTCCTGTCTCTGAGCATCCCCCCACCCGCCCACTTCTGATCATACTGCTCTATGGGCAGAGCAAACGAACGAATACAAATCATTACTAGGCAACTTGGTGCAAAAATATTTGATAGCTGTGAATGCTCGAGGTAATGACACTTTACTATTTCCTGCCGTGGCCTGCAAGAGTTTGCGAACAACGGGAGAATGGTTTGTCATTAAGTTGTTTCTGCCCGGATTAATACATAAAAGCTGTAATTACTCTCGTTGTTTTTTAATCTGTAGGCTACAATGAGTGCAAAAAGGTAGTGTCCTTCAAAGTATAACAATGGTGTCAAGGATATGTAAAATACGTGACTTGCACACAAACATGCGCGCGCGCGCTAACACACACACACACACAAATGAAAAAGAGTGAGTAATTGAGAGAGAGAGAGGGTGAGAGTAAGAGAAAATCAGAGAGAAACACAGAGAGAGAGAGAGCGCGCGAAAGAAAGAGAGAGGGAGAGAAAGACACACACACACACACACACACACACACACACAGAAAGACAGAACAAAATAGAGAGACCGTGAGAGAAAGAGAGAGAGAGAGAGACAGACAGAGCGAGAGAGATTGAGAGAGACTAAGAGAGACTGAGAGAAAGACAGTGAGACATTAAAAAGTATAATAGTGAGATACAAAGGGATGATAGTATTGTGGATTTCCCTTAACTGCCACATACTTCTTTTGTTATCCCTTATCCTCCATTCGAGTATGCGCCCTCGATAAACTCACGCCTAGCTGTCCAGTCATCCACTTGTTTTCTTAATAACTCATCATCATGTGCCATGCCTGTCAGCGTGGTAGGTGACGTTTCGCCATCTTACACGACCTCCAGAGTCATGGATTAGCGCTGTGGTCCGGCTATGTCATGTGGTCAAGCCATCCATATATTTAGTTCTCTGCCTTCGCCGTGTTCTTTTTCCCTCAATCTTGCCAATTGTCACAAAGTTCTCTAGTTTATTTCTTCTCATACATGTCCAAAAATGTTGGCTGCTGTACTGTCTACGCTAATTTCTCTTTTTAATTTACGGTTTTCATTTGCCTCTTGATCATTGATATTTCTGTCTGCTTATGGTATTCTTTGCAATTTCCTCAGAAACCACATTTCCGCTGCCATTATATGTGTTTCACCTTGTCTGCACATCGCCCACGTTTCACACCCATACAAAAGTATAGGTTATATGTAGTATTGTAACACACTTTTTCTTGTTGCACTTGACATCTTTTTATTAGTCGGTATGTTTTCCATCTTGCAAAAGGCTACTTTTGTCATAGAGATCCTTGCAGTGGCGTCACTGGGGTTGGTCTCACCCAGTGCGGTAAACTCTTGGTGTCACCCCTCTAGACTTTCACCATGGTCTTCTTCCGAGTGTTCCTATACCATATATAATCGCATATAGTAATGTTTGTAAAATAAGTCAAAAAGTTAATAAGGACATAAGAAAGACAACAAATTGAACAATATAACTTCAATACTTCAGGTAAAACATAAATAAAGAATTTCGACAAACTCGGACAAAGTTAAATTTTTTTTATTTTGCTATGTTTGCTTTGTCAAATTTGCAATTTTTTTTATTTTGGTGTCACCCCTTGATGGTGTCACCCGGTGCGGCCCGCACCCCCCGCACCCCCCTAGTGACGCCCCTGGATCCTTGTTCAAATCTCTTCAAGGCACCTCCGGTCAGATGTCATGACTGTTCCGAGATAGTTGTACTGATTCACTTGTTTAAGAATATTCCCATTTATCCTTACATTACACTGTGGTATCTAAATAACTACTATAACAACAATGCAGTAGCTGAACATTCACACCTGAAGTGGCACGGCGAATGAGCCTGAGTCACGAAGAAGAAAATAAAACAGTTTTCTGTAGGAAGCACTTAAGTATAAAATTAGTTCTTACAACACGATCTTTTCTAATGCTTTCATAGTTGATGTCCCACACCCTATAACAGACATTAGTCGTGAACGTCAGCTTTATAAGTGTCTTTCTGTTTGTCTTTGCTTTGACAGAAAACAACCAAGGAACTTTATACTTCGTCTTAACGCTAGACTTGTTGCTAAGAAACTGTGACTGTTGTCAGATTACTAATATAATAGAATATCGTGTGGGGTAGCAAGTTATTCGTGGTTTAGAGGTTATGGTATTCACGTAAGGCTCTAAAGGTTACTGGTTCGATTCCAACATACGTGTAGGCATGTTGACAATAATCAGTGTTATTTCATGACATCAGACGTCCCCCTGATCTCTTGCGTAGTGAGATTGGATAACCTTCTCAGATAAGGCCGAAAAACAGTTTTCCCATACGCAAGTTGTGTAAGACTCCACAGCAGCTGCAAATCTCAAAGAGTAGGCTGTAAAGCCACACCCGTAACTAAATTATAGGAATATTTTGTTTTTAAATAGTTAGTTGCCTATTCTTTACGTGACATCGCAGCCAACTCCTGCATTTCTGGTTTATTGTGAATTTTGGGGCGGTTTACGTTCAGTAGTTTGCCATTGCTGTCAGACGTTCAGTCTGCCATTACTTTTGCATGAAAAACAGCTCAAAGCGATCTGCTTCCAAATCGCCGGCACTTGTGTTTCGAAGGCGGTATACGGGATTAGGAATAGTGTTCGTGACCCCTTCACTACATCACAGGCTAGGAAAAGACAACCTACCCACAAACAGATAGAGCCCGTTACTACGGATGGGATTTACCTAGAGGAAGCACACCTTTCACACATACACACACACACACAAACACACACATACACACACACACACATATACACACACACGTGCGCACGCACATGTCGACATCGGATATGTTGAGTCTTGAGGTGCAGAACTAGAAGTGACGTAGTCCCTTCGAGAAATGAACAAAGAGGAAGAGGGTCGCACCTTCGTTTGCCTACCAATTTAAAAATAATCTTGCTGTAGAATGGTGCAATATTCATAAAAGTAGTACTATTCCCAAAATGGCGAAGATAACATCAAGAGATGGACAGATTGTACAATCAAGGCAAGAGACAGACAACGTTGGAGATCCATTGCAGCCAACCTTCGTTGTGGAGAAGGCACCTAACTGATTTCTCATTCCTACTTCATAAACGAAAGTATACTAGACACCATGACAATACAGAAGAATGCTCTGGACTGTATAGTAAACTTTACTGACTAGGTCTAGTACTAATCCCCAAGTCAAGATCCTAGCTATCACAAATGGTCTGCCATTGACTAGCATGTTTTATGAATTATGCATGTTTTGTGAAGATGTAAATTAACTCCTAGTGCACTCCCTGAAAACCCACATTTAAAATAAATAACTGGATGTAAATGTTAAGTCATGATTGGTAACAATAAAGTGAAGCTTATTACTTCAGAATTAATTAAAACAGAAAGCACGACGGCATATCAATACATACATTACCGGAAGTGACTTGTGGAAGTACCAGGATGGAATAAAACGATGCCGCATGTCCATTGCAGGACGTTCCAATCAACCACAACCCCATCTTGATTTACTAGGCATTTTTACGTAACTGTTTTGGCATTACTTTCTCAACGAGAATTCCAAGTTAAATTTCATCTGGCCTTTGAATGAGTTGAACCTCCTACCCCGCTGTCCGTGTACGGGAAATGAAAGCGTAAGCGCATTAAGCCGCGCGGCCAAGTAGATCCCCACGGGGATGAAATACGCGCCAAATATTTGATTTGATCTGCACCAGTAGTTTCTACATTACTAGAGCCACTAGAGATGAAGTTTACAAATTCAGTGAATTGAGTTACAACTGCAGTAAAGTTGTGAAATTGTAAACTATATAGAACAACGAAGTGTGCGTTGTTGCGTTTCCTTGTTGTTGTTTGCTGGTGGAACATGTCCCTTCAGTCGCTGTTGGAATCATACACGCTGATCTCATGAAACACATGTTCAGTCCTGAACAAGGAAACAGATGAGTAACTGTTATATTTATATTTTCATGTAGTGTTTTTCATGTGGTTGTATCGGCGAGTGTTTGTTGTCTCTGTATTGATGAAGGTATTGGCCACAACGTTCATTTTGTAACTTGTAATCGTGTTCTAGTAAAGTCAACTGTCTACTTCTCGTTGTTTGGTAATTACAGACATTCACCCACTACGAATAAGGTGGTTTCAAACCCGTTTGGTGATTCTAAATATTCACCCACAGAAATAAGTTGAGTTCAAACACGTTTGGTGATTATAGAAATTCAGACACAACGAATAAGTTGAATTCAAACAGTTTGGTGGTTATAGAAATTCACCCACAACAAATAAGATGAGTTCAAAACTGAACGAATGTCAAAGAAAAAATGAAATCTTCACCTTGCCTCTGACAACTGGTCAGGTTATGATGATTGATAGGACATTGTATCCAACCAGATGTGTCGTTGAGGTCACTCCGAATATTGACCGATACATCCTTATTAAGTTAGTAAAGCTCATCACAGCACACCTGAATGTCCGATATTTCTAAGGTACAAATGTTGTTCAGAGAGCGGGAGCTAGCAGACTGTCATCACACAGGACGTTTACAACAGTTCACACTACTTAGGTGATGAGCTTTAGGTCAAAGTGGAAAGTTTGCTAAACCAGCTGACTAAAGCTCGGTCCTCTGTATGTGCGCTTGTGAGCACATCCCAAGCAATATTAAAAAGCACTGAAGCATAAGGTTAGCTTACAAAGACAGTAAGTGGTTCTTGATATTTTCTTTAGTCTTGTTTGTTTGTTTGTTTGTTTGTTTGTTTGTTTGTTTGTTTGTTAGTTTGTTTGTTTGTTTGTTTGTTTGTTTGTTTCTTTCTTTCTTTCTTTCTTTCTTTCTTTCCTTCTTTCTTTCTTTCTTTCCTTCCTTCCTTTTCTCGACAGTGCTGACGAGACCTGTGCTGACCATTTGGACTGAACCGTAATACATGCTGCTACTTCTAGTGCACTGGGTTGATTTTTGCGTGTGGACCAGCTTTGCCACCAGGCAAACCCACTGCGACTCTGAAGTACTTGTAATTGAAGTCAAGATCGAGAAGTCAACATTTTAGTCAACATTTGTAGAGCTGAACCCGCTAGAGCACACTAGAATTTTAAGAGCGAAAGATTCTATCTATTTGGCCATGCTGACCTCTCAGCGAGGATTTATGTTAGAAGTCTTGTCTTTGGATTCCGTAAAAGTAGCAAATGGCTAGCTAGCGCCCAATGTAAGAGTACACTACTCATTTACACAAAACACGAATGTCATCCCCAACGCCTGTGATCTAACTACCGATACGACGTTTTGTGGTTCAACACCCAGTAGTGGTTGATCTTTTTCCTCGCAATCATTCTCATAAGATGGATAAGTAGAAGTCAAATAAAGAACTCGTCTTACACGCCACGAGAAGTATTGGGCATATATCGCTAGCCCCATATTCTTATCATCCAGTCGGCAATGGAGCGGTGCTGTGGCCAATGCCATGTTTGATCTCAGCGTAGGGCTTGGAGTATTTCCATGAACCATTGGTATTTAATATCATCACTGGTATCTAGTATCATCACATGTTTCTAATATCATCACATGTATCTAATATCACCACATGTATCTAATAGTCGCTCAAAAGTCGACAGGGTCGACTTCATTGCACCGGGTTGTATCCCATATGGCTCGGTATCTTTCCGCAGGACGAAAAGCGTCGCACAAATCACGAACTCCGTAGCTATTAGCGACGACCGACAGGAGTCTCCGAAACATTTAACTCGTAAACCGAAGGACGCGGCCCGGAATCGAACCCACGACCTTCGGAGCACGAGTCAAACGGATTATAACAGGTATCTAATATCATCACATGTATCTAATATCAACACATGTATCTAATATCATCACATGTATCCAATATCATAATTGGCATCTAATATGATCACATATATCTAATATCATGACTAGTATCTAATATCATCCGTCTCCCCTGATCTAATGAGCAGAGAGATCGGAAACCTAGCCTTACAGGATAAGGCCAAAAAAAAAAAAAAAGGTGGTCTCGAGTGCAATTTGTGCCTGTTAAAAACCCCTCGGCAGCTGGAAGTGGAAAGGATAAGGTCGTAAACCACTGCCCTGGTAACATTGTTAGGAAAATGAAACCGTTGCAAGTGTAGACAGAGTCTGTTTCCTTGGATGGAATTTGTCTTGAGGAACCAAAATGTACACGCAAGTATGCCGAATGCGGACACACTGACCTGTCAGATGTACAACTACATACGACGCACACCCCTCCAAGTAAGAATGAACAATCAAATATAACCAACACTATCGCTAAAAGGACACGTAAACTGGCCAGAGTGAACAAACGATCTTTATTTTCAAAGGGTAACAAATTGGCCACGCAGGCCCGTCTTACACTCGGCCCTTCCAATCACTCATCTGCCATTCATCTGTTACATTCACATAGGAAAAAAACATTGTCAAATGAATTTTGTAAATATAAACAATGCATATTACCATGTTATGAGACAGGCAGACAAACGTACACACGCGCGTTCATAAACGCATACGCACTCATACAAACCTGCATCCATGCTTACATCATTTGCACAAACTCTCACAGTTATGCACACACTCAATAACATATAAATACACAGTCCCTCAAATACACTGCATTCAAGTACACATACCCACACAAACATATACACATACATACAGGAACATACACACACATACACACACAGATACACACGCATATTGCACACATATACACAAACACGCCCATACACACAAACACGCACACATATAAACACATAACGCACACACATACACATACATACATACACTCAAATATACTTATGCACTCCTGAACACACATACACATATACATAAACACATACATACACACTACATACACACATAAACACACATACACACTACATACACACATACATACACACATACACACATGCACGCACATACACACACACATGCATACACATACACATATACATATACACACGCATACACACAAACACAAAAAAACGCACACACATACACAATACACACACCCACTCATCCACCCACACAAACTCACACATAATGACACATACACGCTGCTCCACAATCAATAAACTAATATGAACAAACTCCCACACTTTACACACGCATATACTGACGATTATCTTGAGCATCCTCACAAATAACACAAACTCCCTCGCATAGCACACTAATATACACACTCCCTCACATACACTGTATGCATGCACATATACACACAAGCATATACACATACATATACGAACATATACGAACACACACACACACATATACACACGCAAATACACACATATACTCACGCACATACACACACCTACACACATACACACATTCACACCCATACACACATACGTACACACATACACACATTTACATACACATACACACATGTACACACATAAACACACATACAAACATAAACACACACACATACACATACACACACGCACACACACACACGTCAGACTGACAAGAATATCATCACACATGATATAATGATCGTTGCAGCTACTTAGCCTTCATCGGCAAGGAAAAGCGGTTATGTCTACATTTATATTCAAAGGCAACTGACAATACATAGTCACTGATGTTGTTCAAATGTGGAACAATAGTTATCCCCACAGTAATCGCAAATTTAAAATGAAATCTTCCTGCTTGTACAAAATTGGCTGGAACCGCCTAATTGCTAAAGGCTCGGTTATATTTGATTTGGTCATGCGCCGACGTACACTTGTTCCTGCAGCGAGGCGCTTTCGTCATTTGGAGGTGACAGGTTCGAATCCCGCTCGGTAACTATAGTTTTCATAATTTATATTGCCTAGTGCGTCCTCTAGTCTCTACTTCCTTCTTCTCCTTCTGTGAGCGCCAGACAATACTATGTGTGTTTATTTATGTAATTGTCTCAGTGGCCTAAACAGGTCCCCCACTTTATTTCCTGTGTAATACTTGCCGATGAAAACTGAGTAGCTGCAACGACCACTATGTCATGTGTGATGATATTCTTGTCAGCCTGACCTTTTCTGTGTCCTATTTTTACATTACACATTTCGTTGTCACGATTCTACAGTAGTTGTTTTCATTTTAACTAACAGCAAGTGCCCTATACTCTAAAGGTTATCTATGCTATATGCTATTGTATTCTACAAACACTAGGTCACAGTTGACAGTACCCATTCCTCGCCCAGTGTGTCCTCACACAAATCATAATCAAATTACATACTCCTGTACACAGGGTAGAATGAGACAATGCGATTGATGGCGTTGAGGTTGGCCAACGGAGCGTCCGGTTTATTTCCGCATCGCTGGGGATATGTTTTTATACACCTCATATAACTTTGGGATAAGGGAGATTTAAATATCGAGCACAACCCACTACTGGCAACGCTCATCGTATTCCATAGAGCTTCCACATTGACGTGGATAGGCCTTAGGTTCATACCAGAATACGATGAGCGTTGCCGGTAGTGTGTTGTGCTCAATATTTAAATCTGAAATCCCGAAACAACCAAATAAATCAATAAGGGAGATTCTTTAAATGACACCTACATATTTTTTTCTGGATAGGTAAGTGGCGATGTATAGAGCTGTTCAACCCATCTCAAATGGCCATTATTCTTAAACATTCGGTGTACTGGTGCCGAGGTAAGGGGTTCAACTCCTACACAGGATATAAAATTTTGACCTAGCGTCCTTGACTTGGGGACGTCAATTACAAGTACCTCTGAAGTCAGAGTGGGTTCGCCTGATCGCGAAGGAAACTGTTAATAGGGAAAGCTAATCCACACGCAAACTTCAATCCAGGACTACTAGAAGCAGTGCGTGTGGACTAAGCTTGAGTACAAAGCAAGCGACCGCAATATATATATATTCAAGAAACAATGAAGATCGTAAACTGATCAGAGACATTAGACGTAGACAGTCACAATTTTTTGGGCATGTTATGAGAAGAAATGATTTGGAGAACTTGGTGACAACTGACAAGATCGAGGGGAATAGACCAAGGGGAAGACCTAGAAGCAAGTACCTGGATGGCTTGGCCATGTGGCATGGTCGAGACAGGAACACAGAGCTGATCCACGACTCTTGTGATCGAGTGAGATGGCAGAACTTGACCGCCCACGCTTACCGGCATGGCACATGATGGATGGATATATATGCCGAAGTGTAATAAATCACCAAATACGACCACCAATTCGGACAGAATGGTATTAATCGCCATACTAGCGTCATCGTGTTATTTGTTTCGTGTCGTGGAATTATAGGCAATTTCATTGCTAATTGAACGGAAATGTACAATATAATACTTGTTCATTTGATTGTATAACATCTTTGGTCCCAGGCTAATTTTTGTTTGGCACTGCATCAGTTAACTTGTGTTTATGAAAATCTGTTCCTCCACACCTCCAGTACCGATTTACCTTGGGTTGGAGTTTATTGTCAATAAAATACTTAAACATTATAGAGGAAATATGACTAAACTAGGCTTGATCATAAAAGGCCTGCTAGCAAAGTTGACGGCAAACGCCGCCGGTAATGTCACGAGAAAGGAAGATCGCCTGGACTCGTCGCTTGTCACAGTGAGACAAAGACCTGCCGCTTCTTCCTCCCTGCTCTAGGTCGACACAATGTGATGACGCTATTACATTACAGACTCATAGCAAGAAACTTCTACGGGACAATTGTTGTTTTTTTTTAGGCCTAATCCCTGTGGTTCTTAGCTTCATCATCATGTGCTATGCCGGTATGCGTGGGCGGTCATGTTTTGCCATCTCACTCGATCACTAGAGTCGTTGATCAGCTCAGTGTTCTTGTCTCGACCATACAACGTGGCCAAGCCGTCCAGGTATTTACTTCTCTGCCCTCCCTTTGCTCTCTTCATCTCGATCTTGCCAGTTGTCACAAAGTTCTCCAATTTATTTTTTGGTCAAAACATGAGTGGTTTTTATACGCCATGGGGAATCATGCGCTGGTTATATCTGAATATGACTCTCGCGGATGTGAAGTTCCAACACCCATAATGCACATACCGAGTGAAGAGGGAAAGGAAAGCCCTAGCTCACAATCACCGTAGACTTTGGTTCCATGTCGGGAATGAAGTCTCTACACTAACTTCATTTTGACTCACGCAAGCCCCTTTTTACAGTAATGAATGCTTTAAAATATTAGTCGGAAATACTGGCACTGTGTAATTATTGTCTGAAAATATTAGTCGGAAATATTGGCACTGTGCAATTATTGTCTGAAAATATTATTCGGAAATACTGACACTGTGTAATTATTGTCTGGAAATATTAGTCGGAAATACTGGCACTGTGTAACAAATGTTTGGAAATATTAGTCGGAAATATTGGTACAGTGTAGTGGATGCTTTGAAATATTAGTCGGAAATACTGGAACTCTGTAATTATTGTCTGGAAATATTAGTTAGAAATATTGGCACTGCGTAATTATTGTCTGGAAAAAATAGTCAGAAATACTGACACTGTGTAATTATTGTCTTGAAATATTAGTCGGAAATACTGGCAATGTGTAATGAATGCTTTGAAATATTAGTCGGACGTACTGGCACTGTGTAATAAATGTTTGGAAATCTTAGTCGGAAATATTGGCACAGTGTAGTGAATGCTTTGAAATATTAATCGGAAATACTGGAACTCTGTAATTATTGTCTGGAAATATTAGTCAGAAATACTGGCAGTGTGTAGTGAATGCTAGTAATACTGGCCTAAATTACAGACATTCCCGTCCTCCATGAGTTACATTTCGGAACTGTCGTGTGTGCTGATGATTTGTACCCGGTCAATGACCTGGCTACCAACTCTGAGATTCCCACATTCCACCGGGTCTTAATGCACACACACAATAAGAAACTGTGTGAAGACGCCATTGTCGGATACAGTTAGTGGCAAATAACCACAGTATGGAGTAAGCTGTGCCGAGTAGACAGGAGCCATGATTTTGATCAAATACAGGAGATCTATGAGATGTGGTATATCGCATTTAAAGCCAAGAAGAGAGACGTTAATTCAACTTCGTCAGATAGTTCTACTGACGATGACAGCAGTACTTTTGAGGGAACTATTTGAAAACATATCGTGTCATCTTTGTTAAGGTACAGTAGTGATGAGTTTGGTGCTAATTTACCCACACAAAACCCAGTCATTCTTGGGTGGAAACATCAATGGAAGAGTCACCGGGAGAGTCATTAATCACGCTGACAATAGTACCACCAGAGGTATTTGACAGATACTGTCAGTAGCAATGTGGGTCACCACTTTATCTGATTAGTCATTGAAGAACGGTGAGGAGTCTCGGCTGGCAAACATTGTGCGCACAGGGCGACTGAAGTTATCACAGCAGGTTTACCAAGGACAAGAGGGGGTAGCTGTGTCAGAAATGACTATTGAAAGGTAGACAGATAAACTCCAGCACTCAATGTCAGTGTCAACGTTTAAGCTAAACAAGACAAGGGGTTTCGGTTGGTTCGACTGTTTAGTTATTTTAATTTACGGTAATTATCTGTTAAGCCGGTGTATTAGTGCGGTCCATAAGGCAAGCATGGTAAAATTGTCAGCTATCGTAAATGTCGTAAAAAACGATTAAGAAGCATTGGCGTGAAAATGCAACTCCATCCTTTAGAAAATTTGGTGTAAATTCAACCTGTCGTGAACAAGTCTACAGAGGGCATGGTGTGGTTGGGGGACTATGTTCCACTGGCAGATGGAAGGCAGAAGAGGAATTATTGTGGCAGAGCCGGGAAACCCATAACACTGCGACAAGCGCAATAATAGGGATTGCATATCCACCGCAATAAAAGAATCTCTCATTGTATCTAATAAGCGAACAACTCGGAACCTAATAAGTGGACAGCTCTGCACCTAATAAGTGGACTCGGCACCTTATAAGTGGACAATTGAGCACCTAATAAGTGGACAACTCTGGACCTAATAAGTGGACAACTCTGCACCTAATAAGTGGACAATTCAGCACCTAGTAAGTGGACAACTCGACACCTAATAAGTGGAAAACTCGGCACCTAATAAATGGACGACTCTGAACCTAATAAGTGAATAACTGGATACCTAATAAGTGGTCAACTCGGCGCCTAATAAGTGGACAATTCGGCACCTAATAAGTGGACAACTCGGCACCTAATAAGTGGACAATTCGGCACCTAATAAGTGGGCAACTCAGCACCTAATAAATGGACAACTGACACCTAATAAGTGGAAAACTCTGCACCTAATAAGTGGATAACTCGACACCTAATAAGTGGACGACCCTGCACCTAATAAGTGGGTAACTCGATACCTAATAAGTGGACGACTCTGAACCTAGTGAATGGACAAATCAATACCTACAAAGTGGACTACTCGACACCTAATAAGTGGACAACTCGACACCTAATAAGTGGACAACTCGACACCTAATAAGCGGACAACTCGACACCTAATAAGTGGACAACTCGACACCTAATAAGTTGACAGCTCGGCACCTAATAATACTGACCATATCAGTCACGGAGCCCTGATTTGTCTCTAACATAAAGATCTAACACCATTGGCCCAACGATCCCTAAGCGCGTAACTGGGTACTTTGGCTATATATAGACTTATCTTAAATAACAAAAGAGACATAGTATTATGTTACATGCTAGACAACCTATTTGAAAGTAAATATGTAGTAATCAATCTCATGTCATACGAACTTCTCCATGAGACGATAGATATATTGTTTCGGATAAGAGACTAAGTCTATTGCCTGCGGTCTAAGTCTTTAAAAAGCCCATTTCGTGACACAAACTGCCCTAGATTCTTTTTTTCCCCGTTCGTTCGCTTTGAACTCTTCTTCTGCGTTCATCCGGAGAGTTTTTTTCTGACTACGTTCTGATTACGTTGTGCTTGTTTACGGCAGAGCTGCGTTCTTGCGCCGCTAGGCCGACACATCCGTGTGATGCGGGCGTTTGTTGACCGGGTTAGCCTTCCCGGGTTTTGAACTCAAGGTAGTCCATACACTTGCTGCTACTTCTAGTGCAGTGACCCGATTTTTGCATGCATGTTAGCTGTCCTTATTATCAGTGCCCCTCGCCATCAGGCGAACCCACTCCGACTTCATAGGTACTTGTAATGTACGTACCCAAGTCAAGGACGAGAAGTCAAAAACTGACCGGTGTAGGAGTTGAACCCGCTTCCTGCTTTTGATTTTGAATTAGTTGGCTCCCCATATACTTTTTCCAGCACACACTGACACGACTAACTCCATTCCCGAAAGCAATTCCTTTTCTCCCCAAAAATAAAAGCAATCTCTGGTATTCATTGTAAGAGGCAGGGTCGACCACAGAGCTATATTAGTCGGGAATAAGCCAGTCTTGCCACTAATTGCCTTGATAAACTGACCAACGATGTGAAAGCGAGATCATCAAACAATTGCTACAATTGATCCATAGTGAAGCTAAACAGCAAAGCTACTATAATAGGAGTGTGGAGTGATTTTATGAGATGAGGTGATTAGTTCAGTGTCTATGGATTTTAATGTCCACAAATATCGCCGGTACAACGTGTCTGACTGCACCTCAGAAAGTTTTGCAATAGGAAAGTGAACTCCGCTGGGTGGCCATGCTAGAGCATCAGGCATCTTGTTGACTCCGTTAGGCTGGTATGATAGAGCAATAGGCATCACGTTAACTCCGTTAGGCTGGTATGATAGAGCACTAGCCATATTATTAAATCCGTTAGGCTGGTATGATAGAGCACCAGGCATCACGTTAACTCCGTTAGGCTGGTATGATAGATTACTAGCCATATTGTTAACTCCGTTAGGCTGGTATGATAGAGCACTAGCCATATTAACTCTGTTAGACTTGCACGACCGAGTAAAAGCCATAATGTTAACTCCGTTATCCCAGAATGACAGAGCACTAGGCATAATGCTAATTCTGTTAGCCCGGTATGACAGAGCACAAGCTATAATGTTAACTCATTTTGTCCCGATATAACAGAGTACTAGTCATAATTTTAACTCCTTTATCCCGATATGACAGAGTACTAGTCATAATGTTACCTACGTTAGTCTGGTATGACACAGCACTAACCATATTGTTAACTCCGTTATCCCGTTACAACAGAGCACAAGCCATAATGTTAACTCTGTTCCCAAGAATGACAGAGTACCTGAAGAAGAAGAAGATTTAAACTTATTTTATGGCAAACACTTATTAATTTTAAAATTTAAGAAACAAATGTTTCAGGGGAAAAAACGAGTTCAAGTAGCAGTTGCCAAGGAATGAAGGAGTTTATAATGCTATCAAAGGTCACCTAAAGTTTGAGAGCTACAGAGATAAAAATCAAATGCCTCTACATTAAGACTACACTATGAGGCAGTCATGGGGTTATTACTTTGTCTGAGACCTGGTGGTCAGCGACCTCTGCACCCTAGAGAGAGAGCCTCACGCAACTAAGTAACCCGGTAACGACGTTATTTAAGGTCCTGCCTGAAAATAGTGCTCCCTGAAACGACACTCCATCTATCAAAGACAAACACTCTCCTTTCTAACGGACAAATATAGTTGATCACGTGTGCTAGTATTCCTCTGGGTAATCTCCCCTTTCTGCACCGATATCGCGTGTTTCGTACTACCAAACATCACTTCTGCTTGGCCGTTCTAGATGCGCGGAGTAATTATATTCACAGATATTGATTTTCACTCATACAATAGAAGATGACCATGAAAAGACCACAGACGATACCAGACAATAGAAAATATGTAAGATGTGAGCACACGGGAATTTGAACCGCTCACCTCAAAGTCACGACAACGCCTTGCAGATGGGACAAGTGTACGTTGATGTACGAGAAGTTGTAAGTACACATGACAGCACCTCTCCGATAGAACAAGTATTTATATGTACATAGGACAGTGGCTAACTGAACAAACAAGTGTACATTGGTGTACGCATATTTTTTTTTATCCCAATTGAGTTGAATCAAGTACAGACACAACAGCACTCATAATATTCCAAACGTGCTCCGTTTTCATTTTCAACAACAAGTCAAGAGCCCCACTAGAATGGTGCCAGTTGCAGTCTGATTATGTGTCCATCGGGTCTTTCCACGAAGCAACGAGTGTCGGTCTGATCCTCTGATCCCTAAAATGGCGGGGATCTCTGGGTAGATCTTTCAAATATGTGAACAGGTAGATCTTTTACACATGTGAATGGGTAGATCTATACACACGTGAATGGTTAGATCTATTACACGTGTGATTGGGTAGATCTATTACACATAATTAGAACCGGCCAATTTGCTTTGTATATCTCTGCTGGGATGGAGTCAGGACCAGGCGCCTTACCGCTGGAAAGTTGCTGGATGGCTTTGTTTACTTAAAATATAGTTGACAGGTCATCAGTGTATTCATTAGTGGGAACTTGAGGAAGGCAGTTGATGGTTTCATCATCGAAGAAGGAAGTTGCATTTAAGATGTTGCTGAAATGCTCTGCCCAAAGTTGAAGGTTTTCTTTCTTATCGGTGATCAATGTTCCCCCATCTGCACTGAGGAGGGGAACTATGCCTGGTTATGTAGGACCATAGACCGCTTTCAGTGAGTCGTAGAAGTTTTTCATATCACGTCTGTCAGCAAAGCCTTGAATTTCAGCAACTTTGTTGCTCAGCCATTCAAATATGCATTGAGGAGATAGATGCTTCTCGGCCAGCAATTGGTTGATGTCTTCTGGGCCCAGGATTTCCATAGCATTGTTGTAAACTATGTCCAGTAGGCCCCTCCACTCTGTTTCCGCATCCTGTTTAGCTGCAGCATTGGGCTTGAAGCGATCTTCCAGCATATTTTCAAATGACAGCTGCATTTTTTTTTTTTTTTTCATTTTTATCCCTTGAGGACGCCGTGGTGGTTTGATGTGTGTGTTTATTTTCGAGACAATGAGACGATGGTCTGTCCAACATTCGGCACCACACATAGATTTTGTCACCCGAACGTCTTGTCTGTCACTCCTCCTGACGATGACATAGTCAACGAGGTGCCAGTGTTTCGAGCGAGGGTGCATCCACGATGTCCTATTTCTCGTGGGAAGACGGACAATTGTGTTGATGATTAGGAGATCGTGTTCGGCACAAGTATGAAGGAGGAGGAGTCCATTACTGTTACAATTTCCGACTCCATACTTTCCAATGATGCCACTTCAAGAGGCGGTGTCCTTGCCTACTCTGGCATTTAAGTCCCCAAGGAGTATAAGTTTCTCTCCTTTTGGAACAGAAGTTAATACGTTGTGTAGGTCCTCATAGAACTTGTTTTTGACGTCATCTTCATTGGTCATGGTTTGTGCGTAGACACTTACGACGGTTGCATGCTTCTTTCCTTTCAGCCGGGTATAAGCCTGTCATTTATAGCTTTCGAAAATTTAGCTAGTTTGCCAACCAATTTGACTTAATGGCAAATCCCACCCGGATTGGCGTCTTTCCTCGCTTTCCCTTCTACCCCAGAAGAATGTATAGCCGGCACCTACTTCACAGATTTGGCCTTCTTCTGCAAGTCGTGTCTCGCTCAAGGCTGCAATGTCGATGTTGAACCTGCCCAGCTCTCTCCCAATCAGTGCTGTTCGTCTCTCTGGGCCCGACGCGCCGTCTCTATCAAGTAGGGTGCGTACATTTCAAGTTCCGATTGTCAAGGGAATATGGTTTGCTCTTTTAGCTTTACCTGTTTTTACTTTGTATGTCGACCGCAGTATAGGGTACCCATCAACCGCGGCTAACTGGTTAAGTAATGATGAAGCAGACAATGTTTAGGGCACCTTTTCTAGCCCCTTCCTCAATCTATGGAGGTGAGCAGTGCTTTCCTAAAGAGGGCTGCTCAGTCGATCAGGGAGCTGCCGAATCACACTGCTATGGGTAAATCTATTACACTTGTGAATTGGTAGATCTAGAAGAAGAAGAAGAACAAGAACAAGAAGAAAATCTCTAATACGCATAATGCATCCTCTTTTATATATGAATGGAACGACAAACCAAAACTGGGGGAAGGGTGCATTCATGTGTCCTATTTAGGAATGGGATTAGCTAGTTTAATTTAAAAAATCACCAAGGCCACCGAATGGCATACATGATTTTTATGCCTTGCAAACAACATGACCTTGTCACTCCCTCCGTTAAACCTTTCCCTCCAGCTTTTGTCGTCTGCCCGCTGTAACTGATTCTTGGAGAAAGCATTAGCATACAGGTGGTTGTGTTTGCGGCCGTGGCCGCGGCTGGGACGTCAGTGCTACGAGTTTTACGAGGTGGTGTATTTGCCTCGACACCGGTTTGATGACAGATGCCGTATTTCTGACAGTAAATGCCCCTATTGGGTTTTATAAACTAACAAAGGGGTAATGCATTGAGGAATATAATAGTAAAATAGAAGTACTGCGTTGTGGTATTTCCACGAGAACATAACATAAATGTAGTGTTCTGTGATGTTTTATGTGTCCACTGTGGTGTTATTGTTGCATATAACATCGTTGTAAGGTATTCCTGTAGGTACACATAATAAATAAAAATGCAAGCATCTACCTAGCGGTCTTTGCCTGCCTCATAACGTTGAAATTCATTTGGCAATGTTTGTTTCTGTTTTGTTTTCCAATGTAAATGTAACATTCATGATTAGCAACTGATATGTAAAAGATGAGTGATGGGAAGAGTCGAATGTAAGACATGCATGCGTGCCCAATTTGTGACGCCATGAAAATAAAGTTAGTTCACTCGTTCGTTCGTTGGTTCTAACTGTGACCTATTTGTCTGCTTGTCAATTTATAAATTAATATACCTGTCTGTCTGTTCTTCCTTTTGTCAGTTCACCCACACGAATCCCCACCTGCCCAATCGTGCATCCACCCATTCATCCATCCGTCCATTAATTCATCCGTCCGTCTGTCCATCCATCTTCGAGTTTGCTAATCATATTATTATTATTTTTTTAAAATTCGGACTCCTTGAGAAAAATATGACTGTTGAGCAGGTACATAAAATGTAGACATCTGCCACTAAGAACCTTGTTTTCCGTCCATCGGTCCATTCATCCGTCCGTCTATTTATCTTTCTGTTTGTTTGTCTGTCTATTTATCTTTCTTTCTGTCTGTATCTCTGAGTTATGTTTATTTCCTTTTTTTTTCCAAATTGTTAGTAATTGGTTTGATTTTGTGCCTATATTTTTCTTTCTGTTGGGGGTGGCCATTCCACGCCGACCCTCATCACTAGATTCTTACGACATGCATTGTAGGTCACGGTGCTTCATTGCTTTTCTAGAGGGTTCCCGAAGCCCACACTGCCATTTCAATCTTCTATTCTCTAATGTTACTTTAATTTCTACTTCTCATCGGTATCTTCTATGTCACTACCAGTGAACGTGTTTCTCATGCGAATAAACATTTAGAAACAACAGACGGTACAAATAGATTTATAATGACACAAACTGCATGCATATACCCCAAAGAGTTGTTGTAGTGCAGTGGGTAGTCCATTAGCCCGTTGGCATAGTGGTCTGGGTTCAAATCTGGAAGAAGATGGGATGTATTTCGTCACCATATGGCTCGGGGGTCGACCAAACCGCATACACTTTTAGCTTATGTGCATCTAATAGTAAATAGTCGGCGCTGTGTTTCTAACCATATTGTCCAGCGAGTGTCGTTTGGTCAAGACAATATGGGCAAAGGTACATACTACAAATTCGCTACGGTTACATAGGAAGGGTGTCATTAATTTTTAACTACACACAACTACATACACGCGCGAGCGCACAAACACATACACACACATATTAGTTCCCGCCAAAAGGAACAATTGGTTATGAGGTAGGATGCCTTATACTTAGTGCATCATCTTTATATATCATATATCCTAATCATTTTAAAGAGGGGTAAACCAAACAATTGTTAAACAGAAATGACACGTACCTAAAAATGCATATACAGCTACATATGTTGTAGTCATTCAGTAGCTCGGTTTCACCCGCTGCCAATGTCATGTAGTCATGAAAGTAACATCCCCAGAAGATATCTAGCCAGTATGGTATCTCGACTAATTCTAGCAATAAACAGCAGATAGTGAAGCATCACGCCTGGAAAGTAACATCCCCAGAAGATATCTAGCCAGTATTGGTATCTCGACTTATTCTAGCAATAAACAGCAGATAGTGAAGCATCACGCCTGGAAAGTAACATCCCCAGAAGATATCTAGCCAGTATTGTATCTCGACTTATTCTAGCAATAAACAGCAGATAGTGAAGCATCACGCCTGGAAAGTAACATCCCCAGAAGATATCTAGCCAGTATGGTATCTCGACTAATTCTAGCAATAAACAGCAGATAGTGAAGCATCACGCCTGGAAAGTAACATCCCCAGAAGATATCTAGCCAGTATTGGTATCTCGACTAATTCTAGCAATAAACAGCAGATAGTGAAGCATCACGCCTGGAAAGTAACATCCCCAGAAGATATCTAGCCAGTATTGGTATCTCGACTTATTCTAGCATTAATTAGCAGAAACTTAAGCATCACGCCTGGAAAGGACTTTGTCTGGAAAACACAGAAGAAAAGAAATAAAGGAAAACAACACGAAGAAGGAAAGCTGAGACAGAAATTAATGACATTAGGAGGACATGGACGGAGCTGCATGAGATACCTAAGGATAGGAGTGACTGGAATGAGTTCATTGCCGAACAATGTTTCATTTGGGCAAAAATGGTAAAAGAAGAGACAGAAGAAAACCTATAGTTTACTGTGCAACCCGACACTTGACGATGGAAACTTGTAGTCTAAGGGAAATAACCCATGAAAATATTAAAAATTAATCATGAAGACATGAATCAGACAATCCGCGAATACCATTTCTTGTTTCGTGTATTATTTTCTGGTTAACAAAAAGTGTAGCACTAAGACAACCAGTATGTACTTAAATAGTCAGAGTATACTAGTAAACAAAACTTTGGAATGTAGGATAGGTTGATGTTTTGACGAGAAACAATACGCAATTTGCAAAATGTACCTCGTAATCTCATTATGTTGAGATGTAACCACATTTTCGTGGACGTAGTAATATCACATGATGGAAAAATTATAACAGAGAAATATAGGCATAATAGACGATGGGAAGATATTAGAAAGAATAATTAGTTGCATATCATTTACATGACGTTGCAGTCAACCCTAAAATTTGTTTGGCTGTTTGTGATTTCTTGGCAAGTTCACGTTCAGTAGTTTGCCATTACTTTCTGAATGACCGGCACTCATACTTTTGTATAAAAACCAACGCAAGGCGGTCTACTTACAAATCTCCCGCAGCTGTGTTTCTAACGCGGTATGCCATCATAACCTCTTCGCCACAGAGCAGACAGGAAGACAGGAAGAATATAAAGAAGAACATGCCAAAACACGTATGAGGTTTATACTTCCAGATCTCATGACTTGCCAGCAATCTTTATCAATGACGATATAAAACACATTGCCTATAAGAGATGCAGAAGACTATCATTCCAAATAATATACCCTAATTAGGCCTTAAAGGGAAAAAATAGCACACACACACACACACACACACACACACACACACACACACACACATATATATATATACTAGGGTAACTTAATAAGTAAGTCACAAATGGCTATAGAAAAATAACTAACTTTGATAACAACTTGAAACCAGTTTATTTTTATACATACATTGTCCCTAAATTTCTCAATATAATTTTCACCAACATTGATGCACTTATCCCATCGTTTTGTCAGTCCTCCTAAGCCGGCAGCATAGAACTGCGTGCCCTGTTTTCTAAACCACGTTTTCACTTCACATTCAACTTCTGTGTCATTCGCGAAATGCCTCCCGCCAAGCGGGGTTTTCAGTGGACTTAGCTCCTAGCGATCTCCTGTAAAGTGGTGCATAGTTGGGTAGAAAATGCTACGAGAGAGAGTCAATAAGTAAGTCACACAGTTATGTGGGATGGCAGGTAAATGACAACAGGGCACGATGATTTATGCAGCCAGTTTGGGAGGACTGATAAAACGATGCGATAAGTGCATCAATGTTGGTGGAAATTATGTTGAGAAATAAAGGGACAATGTATGTATAAAAATAAACTGGTTTCAAGTTGTTATCATAGTTAGTTATTTTTTCTACAGCCATTTGTGACTTATTTATTAACTTACCCTCGTATATATACTCATAAACACATATACCGACACATACACATATATATACATACAGACACACACATGCATCCTGGTTCTCGAGTCAGGTGAAATCCTTATCTTTTGCCTTGGCTGGTCAAACTGTTGGGGCCTTACGGTGAAAATGGTAACAGAGCGCCGTGGGACAAAGGTTGGATGTCGGCTCTCGTCGTTCGCTACGGAAGAGAAAGACTCGCCATCTAGTCCTCCCTGCATTCAGGCCTATGATAAATGTAATGGTCTGAACACTTCACATACCTACCACAGATCCCTCTATAGGAACTGTTTCTGTCCAAGAGCTAGCTGCGACAACAGTTGTGAAGATAACTGTGATCATGAAGCAACCACTAAAACGCACCGTGAGCAGCTTGGTAAGTTATTTATTTGATAAATGTTACACGAAATAATAAAGTATTCTCTCTCTCTCTCTCTCTCTCTCTCTCTCTCTCTCTCTCTCTCTCTCTCTCTCTCTCTCTCTCTCTCTTTCCCCCCCCCCCTTTAATTTTTCCAATTCCCCCTCTTTCCCGAAGATTTTTTCATCAACGTCGTCGTTGGCTTTGCCAATAAGCGTGAGCGGTCACTGTACGCCATCCCAGATGACCACCAGAGCCTTAGACCAGGTCTAGTCCAGATTATGCCTTGTGGTCAAGCCATCCAGATATTTCTCTCGACATCTTCCCCTGGCTCTGCATCCCAGAAGTCACAATGTTCCTAAAGCTGATTCCTCATAGCAAGGTGCCTATAACGGCAAGACTGTCCATTCCGAATGTACACTAATCAACTTGAGGCTTTCATTTGGTACTGGCAGAACTGCCTCAGTCAAGTCCAGGGCACTCTTTGCATTCCTACTCCCCCCCCCCCCGCATAAACCACATGCCTGCTGGTGTGTGTGTGTGTGTGTGCGTGCGTGTATGTATTTGTGTGTCTGTGTGTGAGCATGTGCGTATGTGTGCGCGATTGTGTATATGTGCGTGTATATGTGTGCGCACGTGTGTATGTGTGCGTGTATAAATATATATATATATATATATATATGTGTGTTTGTGTTTGTGTGTGTGTGTGGTTGCATCCAGAGATTTAATTATTAACTTGTTTATTTTCCATAGAACCTACCATCTGTGTTGACTATTCTTCTTGCCCCCCAATCAGGGTGACCTGCATGATTATACTTCTTACGGTTAGTCCAAGCATACTAAAGACATCTGTTTTATGTTTGGCGCTCGCTGGCTTTGACCTCAAGCCTAGTACACACACACTACTTCCAGTAGTGCTGGACTAAATTTTGTGTGTGGATTAGCTTTAGCTATTAACAGTGTCCCTTGCCGCTAGGTCTACCCACCCTGACTTTCTGAAGTACGTGTAATTTACGTCCCCAAGTCAAGGACGAGAGGTCAACATTTTAAGTCTAACTCTCCGGTGTAGGGGTTGAACCCCTTATCTCGGAATCAGCACACCAGATATTTAAGAACGGGTGTTCTTATCCATTCAGCCATGCTGACCTCCGAAATCTGGTTTGATTATTGCTGACAAAGTGTGCATATTCAATACACTTGTAATTTTCTGGTTACCGTTTTTGTCCCCATTAGACCGCAAGTGTGGCCTTTTGGGACTAAAAGAGTTAAACATGTAAGCCATGATGGGTCATGTAAATATTTAACTAATTAAGTGTCATGGGATGTTTAACCGTCTTGCACAACTTCCCATATATGTTATGGGCTTATATATCGCCAAAATGTTATCATTGCAAAATGTTGTCTCAACTAAAATATCAATACAGTAGTTTTTCCTAAGCAACAACCTTTAATTTGATGTATAATACATGTCTGCTACCATATTAACAACTCTTACGTTTATAACTGTGACACACCACTACTTCCCATTTTCCACCATCCAGTTTGGTTCTAGACAAAACAAATGTTTGTTTGGCACTGAATCAGTTAAAGGGGCTAAGATACAAAGTTAACTTATCACAAGCATCAGCAAGAGTCAATTAACACTTTTTTCGACTCTACGAAAAGAACTGATCTGAAACATATTGATTGAAATGATGCATAGAAAAAGAGACAAATGGAAGATTCGTGAGTTCCTTTCAACACAATATGAATTTGTATAAAAACATGTCACCAAAACAAATGTATACGTTCTGTTAAAATCACCAGAAGTAAACAGTATGATCTCCATTACCTGTCCGCTAGAAACTTGATGATGATGATGATGATGATGATGATGATGATGATGATGATGATGATGATGATGATGCTGATAATGATTATATTACAAAGTAAGAGCTTACGGAAAGTGACAGGGAAACCAAAGACAGGGCGTAGTCCTGAAAAGGCAATGGCGTCATCCCCCAAATGTGAGATACCTGATATCATGTTCCCGACCCCGGCATGTGTGTTCTAAATTTAGAGGTGACCAAGCAGCAAGCTGAAGTCATCTGTGGATGCAGCTCATTGCGGTTTGACTGGGTGCACACACATAGAGAAGAGGTCAAGTTTGCTGCACCCACCTGGGGTCGTTTGATAGGGCTTCCAACTAGAAAATTGTCAGGAAAGCAGACATGTTTACAATAAAGGTGATTTGTAAATCAAATGGTATTGAGACAAGTCGGAGAGGGGCAAGGAGAAAGAAGCAGATGTTATTTGCAGACTGATTAGTTGATAAAACAAACATTGTAAAAGCACAAGCACAATTCATTAATGTGGTATTCGACTATCCATGTTTATGTTAGTCAGGTCTTAGAGTAGAAGAGAAATATAATACGGGCTACTGATGAACATTTATGTTAGAACATGTCACAGTTAAATAGGGTTTTCTCTACAAGAACAAAAACGGGCAAACAATCAATATTACTGTTTGCTTTAACAAAGAAGAGGAAGACTGAAATAAGAAGAAATAAATTAAAAAGACGAAGGAGCAGGAGGAAGAGGAAGATGAGGAGGAGGGGAAAGATGGGAAGGAGGAATAGGAAAATAAAGGGGGGGGGGAGAAGAAGAAGAAGAAGAAGAAGAAGAAGAAGAAGAAGAAGAAGAAGAAGAAGAAGAAGAAGAAGAAGAAGACGAAGGAGGAGGGGGAGGGGGGAATTAGAAGAAGAAGAAGAAGAAGAAGAAGAAGAAGAAGAAGAAGAAGAAGAAGAAGAAGAAGGATGAGGTAAGGAGGATTAAGGGGGGGGGGGGGAATGACTATACTCAATCAAAACACGAAAGAGACTCCCAAAATAAGCTCGTAAAACGGCATTCCTAATGTTTTTGTTCATATGACAACTTGTCAGATCCTGAGTTTAGATTTTTTAAATTGTGTTTTATTGGTTGCATTTTAGATTCGTTTATAAAGACTTTGGCCACAATGTATGCCCATATCTGTGTGTGGTTTATCCTGTCTTCGAGTTTGCTAATCATATTATTATTATTATTATGTTAAATTCGGACTCCTTGAGAAAAATATGACTGTTGAGCAGGTACATAAAATGTAAACATCTGCCACTAAGAACCTTGTTTCCCTGTGCCTCTTCGTTCATAAAGCGCTTAAAAACTCCGCGTGGTTTCTATAACAGGGCAGCTAAAGTGTGCACATCAAGTGGCCAATGTAGGATTTAAACTGACATCAGTAACAAAAAAGTCAACAAATATAAGATAACACAGAACAAACATTCAGAGTTGTGTCACAATTAATAACCGAGCCTGGCTACTATCTCGGTCAATGCCACTTTTGCACGTTGCATTGCCGTAGTAAGTGATACTTCAAGTTTGTGATAACATTCACATGGAAATAAAAGTGTTACTGTAAACATGTTGATTGATACATGTAACTTAGCCTCGTCTGCACGTCATTTGGCAAATAGTGGGCATACGTAGATAGGTTCAAAGTTGGCAAAACTATTGGAGTTTTTTTTTGTATTGGGGTGGGGGTGGGGGGGGGAGGGTCAATGATTATTAATACATACGAGTATATATCCCCATAATTTATCTGTGACAATCGTGATGAGAAAAGGAATTCTTAAGTACTACTTTGAGCCAATTGTGATGGACAGAAGCGATCTATGGATACTCAGCAGACACGTGAAAGATTACGATGAAGCTGTGGAGATGTGGTTTAATAGAGGATTTTATGAGGTCATTACGGACGGATAGACAGCGCAATGAAGATATATTGAAGGAAGTTAAACCACAAGAACTAATTACTCGCTTCAAAAGAAGATTTTCATATTCTGTCGACATGTCACGGGAAGAGGAAAGCTGGAGATTCATCACAATGGAAAGATTGGAGGCGAAGTGAGGCGGGGGAGACGAAGAGAGAAGATGCTAGACATCGTGACTTCATGGCACGGGGAACGTCAGGATAAGAAATGATTGGCAGCACGAGAGGTAGAAGGCTGTGGACAGACATGATCACCAACGCCGCAAGGCATGAACTATAAGAAGAATGCGTCCCAGTGTTGTATGATGCCAATACTGGGTGTTGATTAATTGTTGCATTAATCTCACACAATATCAACATCATAATCATCCCTTTGTCATATTTACAGAAAAAGGCCCAAACAGCCGTTTCCCTCTCTGGGACTGCAATGTGATAGCGCCGTCATTTTGTTGTTGGCCTGAATGAGCGGAGGAATAGATTATCAATCTTTCCCTCACTTTCGTAGGCCTGAATGCACGGGGGAATAGGTGATTAATATTTCCCTCTTTTTCGTTGACCTGAAGGCATGGCGGAATAGACGACCAGTCTTTCCCTTACTTTCGCAGACCACGGGCTCAGGCATCTAACCCGCGTCCCACCATGCTCATAACGTTATCAGCGTAGTTCGTTATCAACTTCGCTAACGCGCCGCTCTTGTCTTATAACTTGACCACATCTGATCCATTTCTACCCCTGGTGCGGGAAATCAAATACCTGTGTGAACTGACCTCTTGTCGTATTTGGATATTAGACCAGCTGGTCAGTTAGTTTTAAAAGCCGTACCAGCAGATGCCAGACAGAACAATGTGGGGTTTCAAACAGTGAATTTATGAACGTGCCACAAGTTGGATGTGTTTGGAGGACGCAGTGCGCACGAGCGTGGGAACATGTCTAGAGTAACGTGAGCTCCTAGAATGACCAGGTGTCTGGTAGCATCTGGCCAAGCCAGAAACACTGCAAAACACTAACAATGGAGGAAAATACCTGTAGACCGTGGGAAGGTGTCTTTGCGATCTTACTCACGGGCAGCACCAAAACATCCTCACACGCTGTAGTCAGCCACCCCATTATATTCTCCCCCTTTCCTTTGTGTCCCCGACGATGAGAGCAGAACGTGGTGCTTAACAAAGATCCTCCCAACAGAGACCTGTGAATAGGCTTCGTCCAGCGTATGAAAAGAAAATGACTATTGCCAGGACATTTCTTCCACTGGTTGCTCATTCAGGCATTGAAATGGGAGATTAGCCTATTCAGGCGAAGATTTTGACCATAGTGGATGTTTCAGATGTTTGTGCCTGGCGACGTCTGGTGGCATTTTTTTGTGTTCTTGGCATTTAATAATGATTCTGGGAAGTATTCTGTGGTTTTTATGGGTGAATAGTAGCGGACAATGTCAATGGGTGCCTCATTTGTTATACGACGTAATATGGGAGTTAGGAAGGGAGGAGAACTCCGGTATGATAGTAATTAGACTATCACTTGAAATGGGTAATGATTTGGACAACATATTTCAAGCTAGCCCGTGTTTAACACTTTCAGTTGCTTTCAGATAGTTGTTACTCTGAACCTACTGTTACTACATAATGCTACATGCTGCTACTGATTCTACTGTTATCTATAACTTTGATCCTAGGGAGTCTCCGTGGCGAAGTGGTCAAGCCGTTTGACTCGGGCTCGGAAGGTTGTGGGTTCGATTCCGGGCCGCGTTCTTCGGTTCACGAGTGACATTTTTCAGAGACTCCTGTGGGTCGTCGCTTGAGCTACGGAGTTCGTGCTTGGTGAGACGCTTTCCGCGCAGCGGAAAGAGACCGAGCCATATGGGGTAAAGCCCGGTGCAATGAAGTCGACTTTTAAGCGACTTAAGCGACTGTTACTTTGATTTTTTTATTAAGTTGCATGTCCTTCACAGGACGTAGCAATCAACCCCAACATTTTCGCTGTTCGTGATTCCTGGGAAAATTTTACTTTACTTGATCCTCTTATTAAAATCCAAGCTTTTGATTCTGAAATAGTGTATTGGTAAGTATCCCCGCGAGTCACGGGAGAGACCGGGATTCGATTCCCCTCGGGGAGCCATTTCATTCTACTATTAGGAGGTTAGCATGGCCGAATGGATAAGAGCGCTACTTCTTAAATATCCTATGTGCTGATTCCGAGGTAGCAGGTTCCGCCCCTACACAGGTCAGTTGGATTAAAATGTTGACTTCTCGTCCTTGACTTGGGGACGTAAATTACAACAACTTGTGAAGTCTTAGTGGGTTCTCCTGATATCGAGGGACACTGGCAATAGGGAAAGCTAAACCACATGCAAAACATCAGTTCAGTGCTGTAGTAGTAGGCATGTGGACTACGATTGAGTTCAAAGCGAGAGAACAATGCAAAAGAAAAATAAAAACACAAAAGAACAATTCTGTTATCTATTTTTTTCATACAACATACAACACCATTTTTTTTTATGTTTCCTGATTTCATACGTTTGGAGCAGTTGTGACACAGTGGTTAGTGCGCTTGCATGCCAGGACAGTGGCTCGGGGTCGACACCTAGTAGCAATGTTTTTTTTTTTTTTTTGCAGGGCATCGCTGTCAACACCAGCATCTTTCAGCTGTATGTTGATTTCTTGGCAAGATTACGCTCAGTAGTTTGCCATTGCTTTCTGAGCGGCCGGCTCACATACCCGGTAAGTTACCGATGCGATTCGAACCACTGCTGATTCTCACCGTCATCACGTTACCTACGAGAGTATACGAGATTACGTAGAGAATTCGCTAACCTCTAAGCCACGAAGCCCACACACCTAGTAGAGAAAGGATTATTTGTTCTGACAGTGCTTCTCTTGGGTTGTACACGCATTTCAAAGGAAATCAATTTGGGGAACCCTTTGAGGCCACTAAGACAGTTCATAAATAAACACACATAGTATTTTTGGCACTTATATAAGTGAGAAGAAGGAAGTAGAGACTAGAGGACGCACTAGACAACACAACAATATATGCGCTTTAAAGCTATATTTACCGACTGGGATTCGAACCTGTCACCTCCAAATGACGACGACGTCCCGTTGCAGGAACAAGTGTACCTCGACGCATGACCCACTAGACAAGTGGCCTGAGAGATTTTCTAGTCGGTGTCTAGGTGTCTAGTGGGTCATGCGTTGAGCTACACTTGTTCCTGCAACGGGACGTCGTTATCATTTGGATTTGACAGGTTCGAATCCCAGTCGGTAACTGTCAAAACTGTCATTTACTGCCAATATAATACCTTGCGGTGTATGGTACGGAGGTCTTGAACCTGAGGAATTAAGGCAGCATGGCTAGTGCAGGTTAGAGTTTTCTTTTTGCCCCCGACAGAAAAAAAAAAACTCCACACCTTACCGAGGATTCGAACCCGAGTCTCACGAAGCCACTCGGCCAGCAGCTCCTCTGACAGGTTCGAATCCCAGTCGGTAACTATAGCTTTAAATTGTTATGTTGTCTAGTGCGTCCTCTAGTCTCTACTTCCTTCTTCTCACTTCTATGAGCGCCACAGATATTAATACAATGTGTGTTTATTTATGAACTGTTCTCTGGGGTTGACACGACCTAATACAAAATACAAAACAGCTCATTGTCAGAGCTTGCTTGGAATTGTCTGGTCAGGAAAGGCAACGGATAAGAGAAACTAACTGCCTTTGCATATAATTTTTACAGGACATCGCAGTAAACAACAGCATTTCTGCCGCTGTGATCTCTTGACAAGTTTACGTTAAGTAGTGTGCTTTCTGAACAACCGAAACCGATATCAAAGCAAAACCAAAGCAACGCGGTATGAAGCCAAATCGCGCGCAGTTGTGTTTCGAACGCGGGCATACTGGATTACGAACTGCGTCCGTAAGCCCTTCGCCAAAGAGACCGGATACCTGATATATTATGACCTAGAATACGTGGCCAAACATGTCACACCACAACAACATATCTGCTATGGGACGACTCTTACTTTTTTTTATTGCTTACATAATGATAGCATGTCTTAATGTAGTTATTTTAGTCATATACGGGTTAAGTGGAATATTCTTAAGTCAATCGGTACAACTATCTCAAATAAAAACAAAAAACAAAGTCATAACGTCTGAAGTGATTGTGCCGTGAAGAGATTAGAACAAGAATTGTTACGGCAAAGGATAAGAGGAAACGCACAACCCCCCCCCCCCTCCTTTCCCCTTTCTTCTCTGTACCCTTCCCACACCCTCCCCCTGCTGCCTTGCTAATTGTTGGTACATTCCCAGTGACCTATTAAAATCCATCTTTATAGCTCTGCCAGAGAAACTATGCGCTTTAGAATACAAAGATCATAATAATCAAAACACTAACAAAATTTCTGCAAGACATCTATACTAGTTGTTACATTCCTAGTGATTTATTAACATTTATCTGTATAGATGTGTCAGAGAAACTATGCGCTTTATAATGAAAAGATAATCGCACCTGACAAATATGTTACGTAAATAGTTATGAGCAGTATAAGTAATAAGATTAGACCAGAAATTAGTAGTATGGAATTGTAGAGGGATAGGGACAAACATCATCATCATTGGCACCTTGCCGTCTTGACAGACGATAGTTTGTGCTTTAAAAAGGCATAATAACTTTTAACTATGGCGGTAGCGAGTGTGACTGATAAGGCCAATTTGCGCTGTAAATGTCCGTTCACAGTGGGTGCATGTGAACACGTGGTCATTTCCACCATCATGCACCATCTTACGTCTCAAACGCTTGGTGTGTGACTTTTCTGCAATAATTTTCTCCTTTGACTTTATTCCATTTCTGATATTTGCCCTCCATGCAACACGTTCAGCGGCGACTTGCTCCCAATGTGCATTATCAATGCCTGTATCAATCATGTCCCGCTTACACACATCTTTGTATCGTAGTAGAGGCCGACCCTGAGATCTCTTACCCATCTGTAATTCACCAAAAAAGATATCCTTTGGTATTCTACCATCATCCACCCTCCTAAGATGTCCTATCCATCTAAGTCTACGAAGACTGAGCATGGAATAAACTGTCACACAACCTGATCTTTCCAATACTTCAGTATTTGTGATTTTGTCTTGCCACTTAATACCAAGAATTCTTCGCAGACACCGCATATGGAAGCTGTTTAAATTGTTCTCTTGGTGTGAGTAAGTTGTCCAGGTTTCACTGCCATAGAGAAGAGTACTAAGGACACAGGCTTGATAGACAAGGACTTTTGTTTTGGCAGTAAGCTTCCTGTTCTCCCAGACTCTTTTTCTTAACCTGTTCATTGTTGTTGCTGCCTTACCAATCCGGATGTTGATTTCCTGATCTAGGGATAATTTGCTATTTACCACTGATCCTAGATATATAAAATGGTCTACTATCTCTAGTTCGGCGTCGTCAATAAAGATTGATGGTACCTCATGTGCACCATGTGACATAATCTGTGTCTTCTTTTTGCTAATTGTTAAACCAAATTCAGAACAAGCATTGGAGAATGCAGATAGTAGACATTGCAATTCTTCATCAGAGTGGGTCGTAACTGCAGCATCATCTGCAAAAAGCAACTGTCTGATCAGTACCCTCCTAATTTTGGTCTTAGCCTTCAATCTCTGAGCATTGTAGAGGCCGCCATCTGAGCGTGAGTGAATGTATATACCACCATCCTGATCACGAAATGCATATTTCAGTAGAAGTGAAAAGTATATTCCAAAGAGGGTGGGAGCTAGTACACAACCTTGCTTAACTCCACTCTTGATTTCAAATTCTTCAGAAGTTGCACCATCAAACTTGATTATACCTTCATGCCTGTGTGGAACGATTCCACAATGGACAGAAGAGTTGGTGGGCAGCCAATCTTCTTTAGTGACTTGAACAGACCCTCACGACTGACCAAATCAAATGCCTTTGTGAGGTCGATGAAGGCAATAAACAGTGGTTGATTCTGTTCACGGCATTTTTCTTGCATTTGTCGCAATAAGAATATCATATCAGTGGTAGACCGGTTCTGTCGAAAGCCACACTGTGATTCGGGGTAGACTTGATCTCCTAGGACTTGAAGTCTGTGCAGAACAATTCTGGCAAATACTTTTCCAACAATACACAGAAGTGAGATACCCCTATAGTTGTTGCAGTCGCTCCGATCGCCCTTGTTCTTGTACAGTGTTATGATGCTTGAATCTTTGAAATCCTGTGGGACTTGTCCTTCACGCCAGCATAGCTCTATTAGCTGGTGGATCTGTAGAGTGAGTGTGTATTGCCCACTCCTGATAACCTCTATTGGATTCTCTCCATAGCACAAAGCCTGGGCTAAAATATAGAGATCATGTGTTGCCCATGCAGCATGATCCCTCTCTCGGCCTGCCTAGTTCACTCCAGAGGAAAGGTAACACCCCTACATCTGGAACAAGACAAGCTGCAGAAGCTGCCGGATCAGCAAAGCAATGCTCTAACTGTCCGCCTGTCGGAGCTTCGATCCTAGACCAGTCGCCAACCAAGGCTTAGGGCCTGGTCTGCCCTGCCATGACAATTTTTGTCTTTAGCTTGCATTTCCTCGCACCAGGGTAAGGCTTGTACCCTCCCAATTGCGCTCTTCCGCCCGAAGCCGTTGGCACAATGTGGGGTGTCGGGTTTGGTAAGCGCCGCCCAACGTTCGTCGCTAACAGAGACCAGGTAGTACCGTCTACTGTTATACGGTAGCTCAGTCATATCTGACTAAGACCTCACTGAGAGTGAATATCGTGGGCTGTCATGTATTAGCCAATGAAAAAGCGAGCGCATACCACTGCCCTACCCCACCGCGTTCTGGAACCTACGAATCTAAGAATAACTCCGCTATCTGGATGGTCTCCGTTCAAACTAAAAGTATTATTATAGAAAAAAAAACTATCGCCAAAATTTATGCAGCAGTACAGATGAACCGTTGTCGAAGCATACGTACACTAGTGAAAGAATTTGACGTGTCACTTGGGACAATTCAAAAGGTCGTTTGTAAGAAACTGCGATATCGGAAGGTGTGTTCACAGTGGGTACCACGGATGTTGACGGACCATCAAAAATAGGATTACATGGGATGGTGTTTGAACCACTTGCTGCGTTACTGAGTGGAATGTGATGCGTTTCTCTTCCGCATAGTGGCAGGCGATGAATCATGGTTTCACCACTTTGAGCCGAGTAGCAAAAGAGAGAGCATGCATTGGAAGCATGCTGGATCACCAAAAGCCAAAAAATTCAAGTTACAGGTTTCCGCTAGTAAGGTTATGCTGAGCGCATTTTTTGATCATGAAGGGATGTTGTTGGCCGACTTTAAAGAACCTGGTGTCAACATCAACTCTACCTACTACTTGCAAACACTAGAAAAGCTGCAAAAAGCCATCAAGAATAAACGACCCGGCATGCTTTCTCCCGCATTATTACATATTATTTTGTTGCACGATAATGCTCGCCCTCATGTCGCAAAGATTGTGCAGGGAGCATTAGCAAGGAAGAAGTGAGAAATTCTGCAACATCCAGCCTTTAGTCCTGATTTGTCGCCATGTGATTTTTATCTGTTCGGACCTCTAAAAAAAGCTCTCAAGAGGTAACGATTTCACGCAGATACAGACGTAATGAACGTGGTAAACACTTGGTTCAGTGAGCAACCACAATTCTTTTTTGCGGACGGCATTCGCCGCCTACCTAAGTGTGGCATAATGGATCAGATGTCCACATTCCCAGTCCCCCACTTCTATAATAATACTTTTAGTTTGAACGGAGACCATCCAGATAGCGGAGTTATTCTTAGATTCGTAGGTTCCAGAACGCGGTGGGGTAGGGCAGTGGTATGCGCTCGCTTTTTCTTTGGCTAATACATGACAGCCCACGCTATTCACTGGGCCACATTTGAATATCTATTAGTTTGAGGCGGGATTCCACCCGGATGAGTCGCTATGTGTGATGTGGGGACGCAAAAATGCCCTAAAGATTCCGTAAAATATTGTTCTCTGGATAACAGGTACCACATTAAAACATACTTTAATGTTGTGATTATGCCTAGTGAACGAAAGAGAAGAATATAAGAGTATTTTATGAAGAAAATGTGAAAGTGAAAACAGAACTTCTGTGTGCCAGTATTCTGAACACTGCAACTTCACCCTGTCAGGACTTCTACGCTGTAATACTCCAAGTGCATATCATTCCTCTGTTGTGACTGGTTGCGTATGCTTGATGATTGTAAATTACACTCAATGCAAATTCGCAAACCATTTGTGCATTCCTAAATGCCTAGCATGACTCATTCGTAACCCAACTGTACACTGCTCTTGCAAGTTCACATTTGGCAGTCTGGATTGGAATGTGTGATGTAAACATGTACAAGTTCCTTTGTAAATGCTGAGAATGTTGGAGTGAGTGAGCTGGTTATTTGATAAGTAGCCTCTCACCTCTAGTAGAAAGAAAGATGCTTCAATATCCATATGTAAGCAGGATGTGTCTGGCACGCCAGAATTGCAAAGTTCATGTGATGCCTGGTGGCTAAATTACGCTCTAGAGAATTAATATAATTTCTCTCTGAAGTATTACACTGGTTCCTCTACTGTTGGTTGGTTCATATAAAATAGTTCCTAAAAGGACAATAGGAGTGTGAAACTGTGTCTTAGTCGGCTGAATATAATGTATGGCTCATGCAAATTTACAAGGACTAAACATGTTTTTCTCCATATGTGCTTTGGTGCATATGTGAACAATTGCTCATGCAATTTGGATTCTTTTACCTACTGTAGTAGATATGGACACTACTCAGTGGGGAAAGAACACATGATGGTGATAGTATGATGTACTTGTGAGCCAAGTCTGATTCACAATGCCTGTCTCATGTTGCTATGTCACAATGCTTGCTCATGCTGCTTGCCTTAAAATGCTTGTAATTGTGTAGACTAACCCTGTCTCAGCATATAGGCTTGTGGTTACCACAAACAGAGGTGAATAATAAAACATGTCACCCACAGTACATCAGTGAAATACACTTCATTATCAACCAGGAGAGGTGTGTTTGGTTAACATCCTCCCTGAACCTCCCCATCTCCAATCTGTGTATTTTGATGTATGATAACATTATCTTTTAACAAATGTAAAGAGATGTTGTGCCATTTTGTATATCAACAGAGAACAAAAAGGATGGTGGAGAGGCTTTCATATATCATTTGGGACAACTAACCAGAAGTCCCAGAACCCAGAACTAACTCCCGATAAGTTAAAACCATGGGACAATCACAGGAGAACACAGGCTGAGTTGCCAGCCTTTATCTTCATGACATACCGTGGCCCAAGACAACAGAAAGACCCCTGTCTACAGTTTGTTTCGGTCAGGCTCATGGAAAGTAAACCTGTGCCCCAATGGAACACTTATTCTCCTGAAACCCAAAACACAGGAATTTCCTGGATAATTTTATCTCAGCTCTCTAACAGCTGAATGTCAATGGGAGACAAACAGTTCTGATGAATCCATTAATGTGATTTAAGGATTAATATAGGAATCAATACAGTGATCCTGAATTATGTCATTTGAGAAAATGAAAAACAAGTCTCTGGTTGTTCACCCCATTCAAGAAAACTGGTGAAATGACTATAGCAGTGGATTGTTTATCTAGGACTTATCTTGGATAATACCCAGCATAGTGCTCACACAGTTATTATAGAATGTGACTTGAACAGTAGGTGAGGTTAGACTGATCACGTGAAGTGCTGCAATATATTGGACTTGGTTCAGATCTCTGGGTCTCTTCGACAAGTCATGTTCTACATGTACCGAGTATACATCTCCCAATGTCAGGAGAGTGTGATCCTCAACCACCCGAAGTACCCCAGTGTCAGCCTTCACCAGCAGTCTGGTCAACAGTGAGAGACAGTACCGTATCATCATTCCAAAATTCTGTTCTCAAGAGGAATGAATCTGCCATGGAACTTATTATAGGAAGTCTGCTACCTGGAGCTTTTCCAACATCAATTGCTGATGATAACAGGATGCAAACTTATCCAGAACAGTAGTTCCTCCCTTAAGTTTCCCATGATAGGATTTTATAAAATTCCCAAGAGACGAGAAGTGATGATAGATATTGTAAATGAGTGGTGTAGTTAGAGATTAGAGAGGAGGAGGAGAGTTTAGTGAGCGGTTGGGGAAGTAATTAGGAGTTGTTGTATCATGTTTATCTGCATGCCTGTTCTGCATGATTGTACATTATGCATGTATTTTTTTGAAGTGCAGAGATGACACAAGTTTGAACCATTGGTCTTCACTCTGCCCACCGGCAGCTCAATAAAATGAATTAATGAACCAGTGTTTTAAGTACATGTCTCAGGAGTATGTCTTGTACAGTGCTGTCAAGTATTGTCTCTGATGACTGTCTTAAGTTACTGTGGTTGGTTAGAGATATTGTGAAAAGTCCTGTATAGATGTTGTCAAGTATCTCTCATGGTGCATGTCTTGTACAATTGTGGTGTAAACAATTCTATGTTAATATATGTCCCACTTTTGTCAAGAATCTGTCATGTAGATGTCTTGTTCAACAGATGTTATGTACAGTTATTGTTGAGTTTGTTTGTTACTATTGAAACCTAAAGTCCTAAGATATAATTGGACAACTGATATAGGTCACTTTTGACACAAAATAAATAAGGGAAGATCTAATGTGACGGACGAATAGCACACTGACAACACTATGATGAGTGAAGTAGATCCTCAGTTGTTCTGTGGCGAATAGTTCAGATCTCCTTTTGGCCTTGAGGGAACTTTTTTTCTTCTTTTATAAATTTCTGTGTAGATACTTGGTAGTCTCACAGTGGGGGTTCAGAGCCAAAGGAAAAATGGTTCTCTAAAAGGGCTAGGCGGGAATGATTATCTATCTCATTTGAGAGACCTCTAGACAAAAACGTGCAAAATCATATCCTTTATCTTGTGTATTTATTATTCAAGATATATTTCCAGAGAACACTACTAACTAGGTCCTCTGTCATCAATCTAACATGTCACACTAAGCAATGGGATGCTTGCCTCAATGCTTACGGCGACTTCATCTGACCAACCCATGGTACATAATTCATTCAAAATGAATGCTTTGTTTAATTCTACCACACCTGTTAATGTTTCTTGCATGCTTTTGTAATAAAGCCACTGGAACGGGTTTCAAATGAACACCCCTAATATTTTCAGGATACAATTAGAAAGAGCTATAGAAGTAAGGCCGTTCTTCCTGGCATAGGGGTTAACGTCTTTCTCCGTAATCCTGTATATTCTCGTGAGTATCGTAACCTGCGCGAGAATAGGTAGCGGTTCTCGCCGCGTTGGTAACTTACGGGGTATGTGAGTCGGTCGCTCAGAAAGCAATGGCAAACTACTGAGCGTAATCTTGCCTAGTACATCAACAGCAGCTGAAAAATGCTGATGTTGACTGCAATGTCCTGTAAGGGATATGCAAAAAAAAAAAGGAAGTAAAAGCAGATCTGCATTAATGGTTTATAAATTACACGAAAGAGTTTGACATTGTAGAATATGAGGAAATAAAACTATTAGAACAACTAAACATTGCCCGCGAAAATTTGCAAATAGTAAACAACATATATTGACAGTCATAATAATTAACAACCTTTTAGGAACATTTCAGTGTGTAAAGAAGGGTGTCACCCAACGATGTGTAATAAATTACTTACGTTATGTTGATGATGCCATCGTGATAGCAACAAGTCACAAGGAGCTACAAGAAATGACACAGTATGAAAGTGAAAAAAAAAAATGGGCCTTAGCTTGAATGATAGAAAGACAGAAGTCATGGTGATATCAAAGAAACAGATTGTGCCTAAATGTACAATCAAAGTAAATAGTGTTATTCTGTGGCAAGTGCAGACATTTAAATATTTATGCACATGGATAACATCAGATGGTAAAGGAATCACTGAGATAAAGAACAGACTAGGACCAGTAAAAACTGTAGTCTACCAAATGAATAACATTTCTTTTCGGGTAGAAAGACCGTGTCATTGCTTGCTACAAAAATAATTCTTATTCTAACATATGGCCAATAATCCTGGACAATTAGTAAACAAGACAACAATTCTGTGAAGGCTTTGACAATGTAGTTTTAAAGAAATAATATTATAGAAGAATATTGAAAATTCCTTGGACAGCCAAAATGAGTAATTTATGTCGATAAAGGCTATGTTACAAAGAAGATTTATCATAAACATCAGAAAGAGGCAGTCTTCATTTGTTTGTTTGTTTGTTTTTCATAAATAAACACACACATATTGTTTGACACTCATAGTATTAGAAGAAAGAAGTAGAGTTTAGGGGACGCACTCGACAACACTTTGATGATAAGTATGCTGAGAACGGACCGAATTACCTCTGAGCAAAGGCGACTCCCAAAACCATTCAGCCACAACGCCCACATAAAGTACTTCCTCGAGCTTTGTGAAAACCTCAAAGGTACACAAGGTTAGTGAGTTTCCAATTGTTGATACATTCAATACTCCTTCTTCTTCTTCGTTCATCCGGAGTTTTTTTTTTCGGATGTGATTGCGTTGTGCCTGTTTACAGCAGAGCTGCGTTCTTGCGCCGTTAGGCCGACACATCCGACTTCTGCGGGCATTTGTTGACCGGGTTAACCTTCCCGGGGGTTTCTTAGGACGTTTGACTCTCACTGTTGTGGTGTTATCTCCCATCCTAGCTGGCCCATATAGATCAGCCTAAGAGATCCTGGTCAACCCTCAAGGGAAGGCAGGGGCAGACCATGGGCATTCCCCGCCATCCAAGGAGGCTTCCATACTTGCAGAGCCAACACACAGCGCTCTGGTACTGGGCTCACCCAAGGAATCGTCACGTCCTGCACATGGCTGTTTATCCTCACTTCCGTATATTGGGCCTTCCGTTCACCATAGGATGTTCTACCGGAAACCAGAAGAATGCAGTGTGCAGATGACATCCACACAGTGAGCTTTCGATTCGGACTTTCCGCACAATGGATTTGCTATCCGAGCAATATTCCATTTCGTGCCACTAGGACACTTTTCCACCTTTTTTGAAAGCCCACACAGTGAGCTTTTGATTAGGACTTTCCACATAATGGATTTGCTATCCAAGCAATATTCCATTTCGTGCCACTAGGACACTTTTTCCACCTTTTTTGAAAGCCCACAGTGAGCTTTTGGTTCGGACTATTTCATGCCTCTGGGAGGCTTTTGTAACCGACATACCTGTGGTATGAAGTGTGGCAGTCTGAATACTTCTTCATACACCTTTAAATGTCAACCTGTATGTAGTTAAAGTAAGCTACGGTCAACTTGAGCTTGTTGATATCTCCATAGAGCTTGTCCTCAAATGAAGCAGGTGTGGGCCAAAATATCTTTCTCTGTTCTGCATATATTGGGCAATCCTGAAGCAAATGTTTTGCTGTCATTTTTCCAGTTCGACAATTACATTCATCGGTATCTCCTATCTTTAGTTTATTGAACAAGTGGTATTTCAGCCTGTTATGTCCTGTGCGGAGTCTGAAGATTGCTACTTGTTCTCTTCTGTCGAGTTTGTAATATGCATCATCCTTCTGGTGGCCTGGATGCTCTGATTCCCATTTGGTTCTATAGGTGCTTTTTATCAACCTCTTTGCCTCGTTATAGGTTATGTCTATGTCAGGCTGTGGTAGTCGTCCGCCCTCTTTTGCCAGTCTGTCAGCCTCTTCATTTCCAGGTATACTGCAATGTGATGGGATCCACTGTATTACAACTTTTTTTGGATTTCTGGCATAGACCATGGAGTGCTGCTCTTAGGTCAGCTATTTCTGTGCTGTTTTTGCTCTTCAGTATTGAGACAGCTGACTTTGCATCTGTGAAGATAGCTATTTGCTTCTCTTTATTTTCCTCCATCAAGAGCATTTCTGCTGCAGTTTTCAGAGCCTCTACCTCCGCTTTGAAGTTACTTGAAAACTTTCCAGTTGCCACTGAATGTGTTTTTTTCACTCCATTTTTTAAATTTAGGAGAATTCCTCCTCCTCCATTCTCTATTGAATTTTTGGCTGATCCATCTGTATATGCATGGGTCCAATTGCTGCTTGGGTAATGTTCTTTTATGTAGTTTAGGGTTATTTCTCTTCTTTCGGTTTCATGCTGAGTGTTCTTTTTCTCAATACCAGGAATGTTTTCTATCATCTCAGGCAGTTGCTGCTGTCTCCAAGCTGGGAACTTGTCTGCATTGTAAATAGGTTTGACTGTTGATATGTTAAGTATGGGATCTGCCCTAATTTTTCGTTTTGCAGTTTCTACAAAGTTGCTACGCTTCAGTCGTCCCTTTCCAAAACCACTAAACCTTTTATACATAGGGTGGTCTGTCAATCTTCTAAATTTTTCAGCTTGTTGCTGGGCTCTGCTATCTCTTCTATCCTGCATTGGTTGTAAACAAGTGATCTGTTCAAGTTCATTATTAGGCGTTGTCTTCAGGCTTCCAGTTATGATTCGCATTCCTTGATTTTGGACTCTACTTATTTTGTTAAAGTTTGACTTAGCTGCTGTTGCCCAAGCTGCAATGCCATATTCCAGTACTGGCCTCACCCGTCCAGTATATAACTTCTTGAGAACTTTCTCATCTGCTCCCCACGTTGTACCAGCAAGCTTTTTCATGATTGCCATTCTTTGCCTTGCTCTTGTTCGATTTTTCTCAACCTGTGTTTTCCATGTCAGGCGACGATCAAAGGTGACTCCGAGATAGTTTGGATTTTCTTCATGGCGCAATATTTTTCCATTCAATACCAGCTTAGGTTGTTGAGTTTTATTTGAGAGGGAGAACACTGTGCATGTTGTTTTCTCCTCACTTATCTTCACTAGCCATGATTTTGACCAGTCCTCTAGTGCTAATAAGGCTTGCTGTATTCTGCTGTTAGCTGTACTAATATATTCTTCAGATGTCCATATGGCTAGGTCATCTGCAAAGGATGATGTGTACTCTGGCTGGAAAATTTTCTGTGATGTCGTTTATATATGCTAGGAATAATGTTGGTGAAAGAACTCCTCCTTGGGGGACACCTTGCTCCAACAGCATCATTTTGCTGGTTTGTCCTTGTACTTTTGTCCTGGCAGTTCTGTTCTCAAGGTAGTGGCTGATCCATTTATACATTTTTCCACAAACATGCATGTTTTGCAGTTTTACTTTCAGTCCTTCCTTCCATACTTTATCAAATGCTTTTTCTAAATCTATCCAGACTGCTAGTGTGTGCTTTTTCTCTTGGAAGGCATCCTCTATTTCCTGAGCTATATAGGTTATTTGATCTTCAGTGGATCTGTACTTTCTGAATCCTGCTTGGTGTGGTGTTAAGAGTTTGTTTTCTTCCAGATGCCATGTTAGCCTGCCATTGATAATGCGTTCCATTAATTTTCCTACACAGCTAAGTAGACTGATAGGTCGATAGCCATTTGGTTCTTCCAGGTCTTTTCCTTTCTTTGGGACTGGTATTAGTATAGCTTCCTTCCATGCCTGTGGGACTATTCCTCTCTTCCAGCTGTTATTTAGGACTGCTAGTAGTTTCTTCTTTGCCTTGGTGCCTAGTCCTATTAGCATTTCATTTGTGATTCCATCCTTTCCTGGTTATTTCTTCTTTTTTAGGGTATTCATTGCCTGTTCCATTTCTTCCATTGTTAGATTTGCCATCATATATTCTGCTGCTGTCTCTGTATTTCTATGATGTATCTGTTTGTCTTTGATTGCTTTCTTCTGTTCGGTTGTAATATCAATGTGGTTTGCATTTGCATAGTGTTCCATTAGTGCATTTGCAGCCTTTTTTCCTGTAAGCAAGGCATTTCCTTGTTTAATTGTTATTTGTTTGTTGCTAGGTCCTTCATTGTTCATGGCTTTCACTAGTTTCCATAGTTTGTTTCCATCCCTGTCAAAATTCAGGTTTTCTGTTTTTTCCCTCCAACAATCTCTTGTTGTTTGATTTACTGTTCTTTTATATTTTGCTGAGATGGCTTTGAGAGAGATGTTCGCTTCAGTTGTTTGTTCTCTCTCTGCGGTGTTCCTAGCATCTTCAACTTTGTCCTCCAAAATTTGTAGTTCTTCAGTCCAGTATGGTTTGTAATTTTTCCTCGCTCCTCTTGGAATAGACTCAGTGGCCGCCTGTATTATTGCTCTGTTTAGACTTTCCACCATTTGCTTCATGTTGCCATATCGTGTATTTATGTTTTCACAATATTTGTCTGTTAGTATGGCAAATCTGTCCCAATCTGCTCGTTTGTAATTCCAACGGGGCAAAGGCTTTTCCTCCCGTGGAACATACTCCATATTTATTACAAGCTTGATTGGTCTGTGGTCACTACCTGCTAATTGGTTAGATACATTCAATACAAATATTAAAGATTACAACATGACAAATGTAGTGGTTCATGATGCGAGACGTAAATAATGATGAAAGCTTACATTTCTCATAGACATGAATCAATGGGGTGAAAACTCCATATCAATAATAAAATACAACATTGAAAGACTAACACGCCGTTAAGTGGCAGAATTCATTTTACGGAAATGCGGTGTCAAGGTTCCAATATTACTCCGATCTGGTTTGTACACGACGGGGTGCTATTTATCTCCCCTTTCGTTTGGCGCGAAAATGAATTATCTATAGTGTAGCCGACATACGACGGCACATAATAAGCCACAGAAGTACCAACTGTTAGCGATCTCATGAAGCCACAAAAGTATTGTGAGAAATAAATTTGTAGGTACTGATGGGCGCTCACAGTGGGGGAAAGAATAGGAGTATATATCAGTTTAACAGAAATTAATTTTGGGTTGTTGTGCTGCTACTTCTAGTGCATTGGACTGATTTGTGCGTGTGGAATAGCTTTCCCTATTATCAGTGTCCCTAAGCATCAGGCGACCCCACTCCGACTTCTGAGGTACTTGTAATTTGCGTCCTCAAGTCAAGGACGAGAAGTCAACATCTTAGTCCAACTGACTGGTGTAGGGGTTGAACCTGTTACCTAGGCATCAGCACACCGGAAGTTTAAGAACGAGAGCTCCTATCCATTCGGCCCTGCTGATCTCCGTGTGTGGGGATGAAATGCTAGGCTGTCCATATTCTTCTTCCTCTTCTTCTGGGGATGAAATGCTAGGCTGTCCATATTCTTCTTCCTCTTCTTCTGGGGATGAAATGCTAGGCTGTCTATATTCTTCTTCCTCTTCTTCTGGGGATGAAATGCTAGGCTGTCCATATTCTTCTTCCTCTTCTTCTGGGGATGAAATGCTAGGCTGTCCATATTCTTCTTCCTCTTCTTCTGGGGATGAAATGCTAGGCTGCCCATATTCTTCTTCCTCTTCTTCTGGGGATGAAATGCTAGGCTGTCCATATTCTTCTTCCTCTTCTTCTGGGGATGAAATGCTAGGCTGTCCATATTCTTCTTCCTCTTCTTCTGGGGATGAAATGCTAGGCTGTTCATATTCTTCTTCCTCTTCTTCTGGGAATGAAATGCTAGGCTGTCCATATTCTTCTTCCTCTTCTTCTGGGGATGAAATGCTAGGCTGTTCATATTCTTCTTCCTCTTCTTCTGGGAATGAAATGCTAAGCTGTCCATATTCTTCTTCCTCTTCTTCTGGGGATGAAATGCTAGGCTGTCTATATTCTTCTTCCTCTTCTTCTGGGGATGACATGCTAGGCTGTCCATATTCTTCTTCCTCTTCTTCTGGGGATGAAATGCTAGGCTTTCCATATTCTTCTTCCTCTTCTTCTGGGAATGAAATGCTAGGCTGTCCATATTCTTCTTCCTCTTCTTCTGGGGATGAGATGCTAGGCTGTCCATATTCTTCTTCCTCTTCTTCTGGGGATGAAATGCTAGGCGGTACCATATTTCTTCCTCTTCTTCTGTTTTCATCCGGAGAGTTTTTTTCGGACGTTATTGCGGTGTGCCTGTTTACAGCAGAGCTGCGATACTTGCGCATTTCTGCCGACACATCCGGCTTCTGCGGGTATTTGTTTACCGAATTATCTTCCCAGGTGTCAGCATATTCTAAACCACGACAAGCAATTGGAAAGTCGAAAGGCCCTGCAAATGTGGGTACAGAGTCTAATTTATCTAATCAGTATATGGTTTTCATCTGCTTCTTGTAGGACTTGCTCATTGTCTTTTATGTCTGTCCATGAATTTCTTTGAATTGTCGTCAGAAACCACATCTCTACTGCCATTAAATCTTGTTCAGCTTGTCCCGCTAGACAATTATTTTAAGTTATAGGCACACGTAGGTTCGAACCTTCAACCCCCCGATGACGACTGTGCTATCTCACAGAAATATCCTTACGTAAAAATACCTTTTGTGTTCTTTCTAAATGTTTCTCGAACAAAGAAATCACTGCATTCTATGAAAAATCACATCTCCCAGTTTCTTCACTTTTTATTATTGTCCTTCATTTGCATCAATACAAAAGATTAATCCACACACAACTTTTCAATAAGCGGATTTTGTGATTGTCGTGATATTTCATACTCATATTACCAAAATGAAAGGGACGTGTTCGCGTAATCGCAAGGAGCTTAACCAGATCATGAGATGAGCGTGGTAGAACGGGGATTCTACTCCTGTGTTGATCGTCCACTACGTGGGGGAAGGATCGTACACATGTCCTTCTATGCATTCAAACCTTAACGTGTGATTATTGTTATTAACCTTAACATGTGATGCTTGTTATTTTAACTGTTTCTTTTTTAGCTATCATTGTAAAAGACTGTAATCTAATTATTAATGTATATATTTATATATGCTTCTGATTTACTTGTTGCTTTAAATATTGATGAATTAGCTGTTGTTTTCAACGATTCAGGTCTAGTAGTTACCTAGCCGTCTCAGCCCTAAATCTATCTTACGCTAATACTTTAATTTACATCCCCCTTCTTCTTTTGCCCCATTATCCTACATTGATGCACAGACTCTCACACAACTCACGCCAAGCAGTCCTATATCGTTTGCTTTCTCCTGCAGTATACTCCATGTCCTTCCCATGTACTTCATCTCTGTCTTTACTTGTCTTCTGCGTATTAAGTTCCCTACTATTTTGTTCAATGAACACCGTAAACTGATTAGGTAGTCAAGATTTTTTGGTCACGTTATGAGAACAAATAAAATGGAGAACTTGATGACAACTGGCAAGATTGAAGGGGAAAGAACAAGGGAAAGGCAGAGAGGTAAATATCTAGATGGCTTGGCCACATAGCATACACGAGAGAAAAACACATAGCTGATCCACGACTCTGGTGATCGTGTGAGATGACAAAACATAACCGCCAACGCTTACCGGCATGGCATGAATGGATGACTATATTGTTCGCCTTGTGGGGTCCTGACAAGGTAACATCTAGTAATACTATCCTCAGGTTTTTCCAGTGTGTGTTCTATCCAAGGGCAGTGTCTTTTCCTCATCACTTGGTCCAGTGGACTTTGTTTAGTTCTTTCCACGAGCTCTACTTTGGCGATTTTGTCATACTATTTCTTCTTCTTCTTATTCTTCTTCTTCTTCTTCTTCTTCTTCTTCTTCTTCTTCTTCTTCTTCTTCTTCTTCTTCTTCTTCTTCTTCTTCTTCTTCTTCTTCTTCTTCTTCTTCTGCGTTCATCCGAGTGTTTTTTTTTTCCAGACGTAATTGCGGTGTGTCCGGTTATGCGCCCTTAGGCCAACACATCTGACTTTGGCAGGCGTTTGTTGACCGGGTTTGCCTTCCCGTGTGTCATAATATATTCCCACTATTGGTTTTTTGACGAAGGCGTTTCGGACTCAGTTCGTATTCCCTGATACCGCGTAGAAACACATTCCGATGAGGAAGCAGACGGCCTTGCGTTGATTTTAATACAACTATATGAGTGCTGAGCATTCAGAAAGCAAGAAATCACAAACAATTCTGCGCATATATCATTTAATGAATGGTTGTAGTTTAATAGTAATCTTTTCAGTCACTCTCCTATTTTTGATCCACAGAGTAATTACCGACTTAACATTGGAGTTAAATATTTTAACTTTGTTGCTAAATTTAATTCCGTCGGAAGTCCACAAATATCTTCGGGCTACGAAAGCTTCTCTTACCATGTGTATTGTTATTTTGATATCTCCATCTGTCCCCCCATCTCTGCTCGCAGTCCCCTGCCACCATTAATCTCAATCTGACGCTAATTATCTTCTTTGAAAGTAAGTGCTTTCGACAGAAACAATTAACAACTAGTCAATGTCTTCATTTAGTCTCTAACGCGACGATGCAAACAGGGCACCTGTATACATTACCAATGTGGATCCTGACCTCGTGTCCTTAACAAATAACATATAGTTATCATACCGCAGCTTTAATTAGACAGCACAGAAAAAGATACATTCACACCCTGATAGTACCCGTGCTTCTGCACAGTTCATTATACTGTTGTGGGTTTATTTTTAGTCACTTCCTGTTGTGTGGAATGCGTAGTTACAGCGTGTTCTAATGGGATTAATTTGTTTTGTTGCGTTCCAGACAAAGGTATCTCAAACATGTATCATCCATAGACCCGGAGGAATCGGACATATTTCAAGATGTTTCATTGAAGGACTTACTAAACATAACAGTGACTTCCATGTCGCATTCAATGTCAGCACTTATTGAACGTTTGTGATTTTACTTTCACAAGAGTGCATTGTAAAAAGCAACGCAAAGCGATCAGAATCCAAAACGCCTAAGGTTGTCTTCGAACCCGGTGTCGGGAATGTAAAACGGCGTTCACTAACCCTAAGCCACAAATGTCTACGAAGTACCTATGAGATACCCGGTATTATGTAACTCACGTAAATCACAATATTATGTTCTATTTTCAGAGCTAACATAAACCCGGGTGGATGTGGAAGCCAAGGGGAAACAACCACATTATCTCCGAAAGTCTTCGTAAATCGAGCAGTTCAGAGTCAAATAACGACGTTAATGGCAGTCTTAGGACATCCTCGTCTGGTGGGGAATATCCAGATTTTCCCAAATTGATTTAATTTCAAAGCCACAACATAGCTCTACAACGGAGAAAATTAAATGTAGCTAAGTATGTAGGTTCCTGTGACACGCAGGTAATAAGATTGTTTTTACTCCCATCTTATTTTTTTTCCAGATTAAAAACAAAAAACAAACAAAACTGTCATTTACTACCTATAATACCTTGTGGTGTTGGACAGGGGGGTTTGAGCCTGAAGAATTTAGGCCGCATGGCTAGTGCAGTCGCCGCGAACTGTGCAGTTTACAGTAGATTAATTGTTAGTATCCAACCTTTTTACAGCTCTTGTAAACTGTCTATTATTTCAGATTGTGTGATTAATAAATATTGAAAAAAGTATACGAAAGGTATACGAATGAAAGCCGAACTAACATTACACAACACGGTAATTAACCTGATTAAGCCCCATGGGCTGGCTGATAAATCGTCTTACTGAAATTATCTGTAACAGCCAACGGCATATAAATCAAACTATAGTTAAAATATCAATACAGTAATTTTTAATTTGCAACCCCTTTTAATTTAATATAAAATACAACATGTTTGCTACCTTATTAATAACTTTTTAAGTCATAACTGTGACTCACCCCTACTTCCCATTTTCCGCCATCCATTTTTGTTTGGTCGAAACCTATTTTTTGTTTTGCACTGAATCTGTTAACTTGCATAAGACATTTATTGCATTTACATTCCAAGTTACAGCCGTATCTTAAATAACTTGCCGTTTGGTTTTTGAATTTCATGTAACATATACTTGTTTTAATGTCTACTTACCCGCTTGTATTCTCTTTTATAACACTCTGCATTACATCCTTTTATCTACTTGGTAGAGTCAAACATTTCCCGTTTAAGATCTACTTTATACTTTGTCTACTTAAAATATAACTCATAAAACACCCACCCGGGAAGGTTAACCCGGTAAACAAACGCCCGCTGAAGTCGGATGCTCCGGCCTAAAGGCGCAATATCGTAGCTCTGCTATAAACAGGCACAACACAATCACGTCGAAAAAAAAAAAAAAAACTCTCCGGATGAACGCGATAGAAGAAGAAGATAAACCAGCCTCCGCAACTGAAAGAGCTAACGACACTATAGTATGTTTACATTTGTCTGCCCCAATATAAAATTCCATATCTCAGTAACCAACTGAGTGAAAATGATGAGATTTAGCATATAACATTATCATTATGTCCACCCAACAAAATTTGTTTTGTTCTAGAGATTGTACGGCAGATTTCAAAGTTTGTTTATATGCGGTATATAATTTACGGGTCAGAGATGACGTGCACATTACTAAATGTATTACGTCTTCACACGGAAACATTAGCGTTGAATAGTTAATTTTCTCGTGGGACATGGGATTGGCCTTATGACAAGAGCCTCGCGTAGTTGAACGGGGCATTACTGTAAAACAAGTTTGTTAGCGAGAAATCACTAGTTTTTCACCAAAACATCAAAGAAATGTCTCCGCTTTCCATGATTTAAGTTGCTTTTGGACCTATCAAAGACATATTCCATGGGTGGGGGTAAATATAATACGGCAGGAAAAATGTCATAACGATCCAACAGACAGTTTTCAAAATAATTGATCGTGAATGAAGGCATTCATTTCTGGACAGACTATAGCATCCCAACCATACATCGCCGTCTTCTAAAGGACGTCTTCCAAACCACACGAGAACCGCCGATTTATTTAGTCTTCAAGGTCGAAGGAAGAAAAGAAAATGGTTGAAATGGACACAATAACTGCAGAAAGATAAAGTACCTGAAACACAACCCCGCATTGTCCTCGGGGTTTTCCGGTTCCTCATGCCCTACTGGGGACTGGGGGGTTGCACAAAGATAATGAACCGTGTTGTAATGCAAAGACAATATTGTGCAGCATTCTAACCCACTTGAATTCACGCGTCTCTGAAATAAATTACATCCATTAATGCACATTGTAATGCGACGTTCAGGGAATTACGTCCTAAGACTTCTATACTAAAAGCGATAGAGCCTATAATCTAGACTCTTTGTTGAATGTGCAGCGTAAATTGCGTCTTGGATTCTTTGATTTACGAAATAACGAATTCCAAAAAATAAGATTGCCGGCTGAAGTCTTGATTTGTGTTTAGCTGGCAAAAGATGTGGTTTGTAATTTCTTACTGTGGAATTATAAAAAGCGTCGAAAATGTAGTTGAGTAAGAGACGATTATCATTAGCTTCCCTCGTCATACTTAACATGGCAGGTCAGCATGGTTGAATGGGTAAGAACGCGCGTTCTTAAACATCCGGTGTGCCGATGCCGAGGTTAGGGGCTCAACCCCTACACCGGACAGATGGACTAAAATGCTGACCTGTCGTTCTTGACATGACGTAAATTCCAAGTACCTCTGAAGTAGGAGTGGGTTTGCCTGTTGGCGAGGGATACTGTTAATAGGGAAAGCTAATCCACACCAAAATTCAGTCCATCACTACTATGAATATTGTGTATGGACTAGGCTTGAGTTCAAAAGCGACCGAGAGCAAAAAAAAAAAAAAACTTAACATGTGCCATGTACATTGGCGTAGATGCCGTGTATCTCTAAAGATCTCGGTCCCCGGTGGTATGGATCAATTCGACTGATGATATTCTCCCTTGTCACTTACATTCTCCCATGTCACTGATATTCTCCAATTTCGCTGATATTCTCCCATGTCACTGATATTCTCCCATGTCACTGATATTCTCCCATGTCACTGATATTCTCCCATGATATTCTCCCTTGTCACTTACATTCTCCCATGTCACTGATATTCTCCCATGTCACTGATATTCTCCCATGATATTCTCCCTTGTCACTTACATTCTCCCATGTCACTGATATTCTCCAATTTCGCTGATATTCTCCCATGTCACTGATATTCTCCCATGTCACTGATATTCTCCCATGTCACTGATATTCTCCAATGCCACAGATATTGTCCCATGTCACTGATATTCTCCAATGTCACTGATATTCTCCCATGCCACTGATATTCTCCAATGCCACAGATATTGTCCCATGTCACTGATATTCTCCCATGATATTCTCCCATGTCACTGATATTCTCCCATGATATTCTCCCATGTCACTGATATTCTCCCATGATATTCTCCCATGTCATTGATATTCTCCCATGATATTCTCCCATGTCACTGATATTCTCCCATGATATTCTCCAATGTCAATGATATTCTCCCATGCCACTGATATTCTCCAATGCCACAGATATTGTCCCATGTCACTGATATTCTCCCATGATATTCTCCCATGTCACTGATATTCTCCCATGATATTCTCCCATGTCACAGATATTCTCCCATGCCACTGATATTCTCCCATGCCACTGATATTCTCCAATGCCACAGATATTCTCCCATGCCACTGATATTCTCCAATGCCACATATATTCTCCCATGTCACTGATATTCTCCCATGCAACTGATATTCTCCAATGTCACAGATATTGTCCCATGTCACTGATATTCTCCCATGTCACTGATATTCTCCCATGATATTCTCCCATGTCACTGATATTCTCTCATGTCACAGATATTGTCGCATGTCACAGATATTGTCCCATGTCACAGATATTCTCCCATGTCACTGATATTCTCCAATGTCACTGATATTCTCCCATGCCACTGATATTCTCCAATGCCACAGATATTGTCCCATGTCACTGATATTCTCCCATGATATTCTCCCATGTCACTGATATTCTCCCATGATATTCTCCCATGTCACTGATATTCTCCCATGATATTCTCCAATGTCACTGATATTCTCCCATGATATTCTCCAATGTCAATGATATTCTCCCATGCCACTGATATTCTCCAATGCCACAGATATTGTCCCATGTCACTGATATTCTCCCATGATATTCTCCCATGTCACTGATATTCTCCCATGATATTCTCCCATGTCACAGATATTCTCCCATGCCACTGATATTCTCCCATGCCACTGATATTCTCCAATGCCACAGATATTCTCCCATGTCACTGATATTCTCCCATGCCACTGATATTCTCCAATGCCACAGATATTCTCCCATGTCACTGATATTCTCCCATGCCACTGATATTCTCCAATGTCACAGATATTGTCCCATGTCACTGATATTCTCCCATGTCACTGATATTCTCCCATGATATTCTCCCATGTCACTGATATTCTCCCATGTCACAGATATTGTCCTATGTCACTGATATTCTCTCATGTCACAGATATTGTCGCATGTCACAGATATTGTCCCATGTCACAGATATTCTCCCATGTCACTGATATTGTCCCATGTCACTGATATTCTCCTATGTCACAGATATTCTCCCATGCCACAGATATTGTCCCATGCCACAGATATTCTCCCATGTCACTGATATTCTCCCATGTCAAAGATATTCTCCCATGTCACAGATATTGTCCCATGTCACTGATATTCTCCCATGTCACAGATATTGTCCCATGTCACAGATATTCTCCAATGCCACAGATATTGTCCCATGTCACAGATATTGTCCCATGTCACTGATATTCTCAAATGTCACTGATATTCTCCCATGTCACAGATATTGTCTCATGTCACATATATTCTCCCATGTCACAGATATTCTCCCATGTCACAGATATTCTCCCATGTCACTGATATTCTCCAATGCCGCAGATATTGTCCCATGTCACAGATATTCTCCCATGTCACTGATATTCTCCCATGTCACAGATATTGTCACATGTCACAGATATTCTCCCATGTCACTGATATTCTCCCATGCTACTGATATTCTCCAATGCAACAGATATTCTCCCATGTCACAGATATTGTCCCATGTCACAGATATTCTCCCATGCCACTGATATTCTCCCATGTCACAGATATGCTCCCATGCCAATGATATTCTCCAATGTCACAGATATTCTCCCATGTCACAGATATTGTCAAATGTCACAGATATTCTCCCATGTCACAGATATTCTCAGATGTCACTGATATTCTCCCATGTCATTGATATTCTCCCATGTCACTGATATTCTCCCATGTCACTGATATTCTCCAATGCCACATATATTGTCCCATGTCACTGATATTCTCCAATGTCACTGATATTCTCCCATGCCACTGATATTCTCCAATCCCACAGATATTGTCCCATGTCACTGATATTCTCCAATGCCACAGATATTGTCCCACGTCACGTATATTCTCCCATGTCACTGATATTCTCAAATTTCGCTGATATTCTCCCATGCCACAGATATTCTCCCATGCCACAGATATTCTCCCATGTCACTGATATTCTCCCACGTCACTGATATTCTCCAATGTCACAGATATTGTCCCATGTCACAGATATTCTCCCATGATATTCTCCAATATCACAGATATTGTCTCATGTCACAGATATTCTCCCATGTCACAGATATTCTCCCATGTCACAGATATTCTCCCATGTCACAGATAATTTCCCATGTCACAGATATTGTCCCATGTCACAGATATTCTCCCATGTCACAGATATTCTCCCATGTCACAGATATTCTCCCATGTCACTGATATTGTCCCATGTCACAGATATTCTCCCATGTCACTGATATTCTCCCATGCCACTGATATTCTCCAATGCCACAGATATTGTCCCATGTCACCGATATTCTCACCTGATATTCTCCCATGTCACTGATATTCTCCCATGATATTCTCCCATGTCACTGATATTCTCCCATGTCACAGATATTCTCCCATGTCACAGATATTCTCCAATGCCACAGATATTGTCCCATGTCACAGATATTGTCCCATGTCATTGATATTCTCCCATGTCACTGATATTATCCCATGTCACAGATGTTGTCCCATATCACAGATATTGTCCCATGTCACTGATATTCTCCCATGCCACTGATATTCTCCAATGCCACAGATATTCTCCCATGTCACAGATATTTTCCCATGTCACAGATATTCTCCCATGCCACTGATATTCTCCCATGTCACAGATATTCTCCCATGTCACTGATATTCTCCAATGTCACAGATATTCTCCCATGTCACAGATATTGTCCCATGTCACAGATATTCTCCCATGTCACAGATATTCTCAGATGTCACTGATATTCTCCCATGTCACTGATATTCTCCCATGTCACTGATATTCTCCAATGCCACAGATATTGTCCCATGTCACTGATATTCTCCAATGTCACTGATATTCTCCCATGCCACTGATATTCTCCAATCCCACAGATATTGTCCAATGTCATTGATATTCTCCAATGCCACATATATTTTCCCATGTCACTGATATTCTCCAATTTCACTGATATTCTCCCATGCCACAGATATTCTCCCATGCCACAGATATTCTCCCATGTCACAGATATTCTCCCACGTCACTGATATTCTCCAATGCCACAGATATTGTCCCATGTCACAGATATTCTCCCATGATATTCTCCCATGTCACTGATATTCTCCCATGTCACTGATATTCTCCAATTTCGCTGATATTCTCCCATGCCACAGATATTCTCCCATGCCACATATATTCTCCCATGTCACTGATATTCTCCCACGTCACTGATATTCTCCAATGCCACAGATATTCTTCCATGCCACAGATATTCTCCCATGCCACAGATATTCTCCCATGTCACTGATATTCTCCCACGTCACACTGATATTCTCCAATGTCACAGATATTGTCCCATGCCACAGATATTCTCCCATGATATTCTCCCATGTCACTGATATTCTCCCACGTCACAGATATTCTCCAATGCCACAGATATTCTCCCATGTCACTGATATTCTCCCATGATATTCTCCCATGTCACTGATATTCTCCAATGTCACATACATATCCCCCATGCCACCGCCCGGTTCACTCAGAATCGTTTCTCTCGGTCTACCCTCTCCTCTTACATCGCAGATCTTTCCACTTGTGATCATGTTTTCTAATGCCTCTCTTCTCATGACCAGAGAACTCTGTTTGTCGTCGGACTGTGTGTGCATATATTATTTTCCTTTCAGTAACCGCCACATGCTGCGACAGATGATTTTAATTCCACTACTATTGTAACCCATAATCCACAGTCTTTTATTAAAAGACTTAAAGACACTGATATCATCAATGTTAGTTGTTCGGGCAGTCCAATGTATCTATTTTTCCTCCAAGGTGTTCCATACGCAGAGTATGACTTAGCATTTCTTCTTCTTCTTCGTTCATCCGGAGTGTTTTTTTCTTCTTTTTCGGACGTGATTGCGTTGTGCCTGTTTACAGCAGAGCTGCGTTCTTGCGCCGTTAGGCGGACACATCCGACTTCTGCGGGCATTTGTATGACTTAGCATTTGACTGCAAGTGGTCCAGTTTTATTGTAAAATAAAAGTATAAAATAAACATGCATATATAGTGTATTATTAATGTACGAAAAACTTGCAGTCGAATTTTCTAGTCACGAGCATACAAGTAGGATTACAGAAGTAAGAGACATTCGCATTGTGTCAATGCCAAAATCGCATCTTGTCTGCATATATTGTGCACACACCAACGAAAACTAACCAATTACCTTCTGTTTCAGTACCTTCTACTTTCAAACATCAGGATAAAGGCTGCTACAGCCGTCTCCAACAGTAACTAACTCAACCCCAGGGGTCTATGAAACAGCTGCAGAGAACCTGCGCTGAATTAGATTGGATTTGGACTGTACAGAGGAGACAGCTCATAGAAACGGTGATTAACAACAACAGGGCATTAATAAACATGTGGACATGGCATTCTAGCCCGTTTCAAGTGACAGCTGCTGTGTGTTGACTTCGATATAGTCAAGGCCATTGTCATGTGTTGATAGAGATGTATCACACCTCGGGAGCCAACGACCTCTGTGCTGGTTTTACGGAACTCTTTGCAAAAAAATACCAACATTGAAAGTAGGAACTTGGAATGTAGGAAATATGAGTGGGGATGGGAAATTTGATAACATTAAGAATGAAATGAGAAGACTACATATTAACCTATTAGGTGTATGTGAGACCAGATGGACAGGAATGGGCATTATGGCATCTGAGGAATATAGAATAATCTATACTGGTGGAGAGAAACAACAGTGAGGAGAAGCAGTTATAATGGATACAGAGAGAGAGCAAAATCGATCAAAGGATATTGGACTGTATCAGACAGAGTGTTACTGGTGAAGTTGAGTGGAAGACCTTTTGATGTCAACGTCATACAAGTTTATGCACCAATAGCAGACAGTAGTGATGACAGCATCGATGAATTTTATAGTGATTTAGAGAAATCCTTCAAGAAATGCAAGAATTCTGAAGTAACTATCATAATGGGTGACTTGAATGCCAAAGTTGGAAATCAACAGGACGGATGCATAGTAGGCAAGTATGGACTAGGGGGACAGAATGAAAGAGGTTGCAGACTAGTACAGTGGGCAAAAGAGCAAGATTTGATTATTGGAAACACCTGGTTTCAACAGCACACATGGAGATTATGGACATGGAGGAGTCCTGATCATAAGATTAGAAATCAGATTGATTACATCTGTCGGATAAATAATTGATGGCTCAACCCCAAAGAGATAAAGGATCCACAGTTCCTCTTTCTCAGTGTGATCCTGCCTTTTAAAATTAATTTAGCTGTTACTGGCTCAATGATTTGAGACCATTAAATAGAGTTTTGGAGAACCAAGGAATACCTCAAGGAAAACATGAAATTTTTACTGAGTATCCCAAAATGTCCTTATGGATTGTTCCTTGCCTCTCCTCTACCAACTAAATAATTAATCTAGGGTAATTGCTTACAACAATTTTAGTATGACAAGAGACAATAACCTGTAAATTTATCATTTATTATATATAAATGGTACTATTGATTATACATGTAATAACATACAACAAACAATACAGTACAATTACAACATTATGGGTCTATTAGTCTCTTAACTAAGTATCTAACTCCTCGCTGTGCCACTGTATCATACATTTTCCTCAGAGTTGCATCCGTTCTTAAATATTGGGCCTCTTCTGCTGGCCTAATCTGTGGAAAGAAACTGGGTACCCCCTGGTTGGTTTACCATCCAGAGTGTTCTTTATTGTTTTCCCCGGTGATTTATTGTAAATTGGCTCACTGGTGCTCTTCACCTATACCTGGATAAAAGGATATGTGATACCTGTCCTGGAAAGGTGGTGAAAATTGGCAGGAAGTTGCTGTGGAATAGTATTTGGCTTCACTATCTCAGCTGCCTCACTCATTAAAGTGGCTACTGCATTCAGTCAAGCTGCTACAACTACTTTCACAAAGTGCTGCATTCACAAAGTCAGGTCTGGATAATGACCACTACCTTATTTATCAGAATGACTTCCACATACTTCGGCGACCGGTTTCAGAGTCTGATTGCGATGTCTTTGTTGGCTGAGGCTTTCCTCCTCTTAGTAATCAAACTAATTTTACTATTTGTTTGGGAGGGTGCACTCACTCCACCATCTGCCTCTGATCTTCCTGCCTCGTGTGTGTGGGTTGGTGAAAAACAGAGCGTGTCCCGGTTGTTCACTGCTATTTATACGGTGCCTTTTCCGGTTAACGTTTTTCATTGCCAATGGGTATATTAGATCTTGGATCGTACAATTGTGGAACAAACAATTCGGTTGCGGTGAACGCCGATTTTGTCGTCCTGGAAATATTTAACGTGATGTTACGTTTGTGAAAATATAATATATCACATGGCTCCCCTCTCAGACTGTTGTTCGCCTGAAGAACAGTAGCTTTGAGCAAGCGTAACAAGCTTATATGTCGTCTAATCCTTTCTTCTCCCATTCTTTCTTTCCTCCTCTGATTCTTGTACAGAACCTTCAATAGGATGTCTGCTGAGAAAGTCTACTCCTACATTCATCCTTCTTGGAACATATTCTACTTGAAATGAATACGGTTGTAGAAGTAACGACCATCTCATTAGTCGAGCGTTTAAGTTTCTGGATGCTGCCAGGAACGTGAGAGGTTGATGATCGCACTGTATTGTGAAGTGTTTCCCATACAGGTACGCCTGGAACTTCTCTACTGCCCAAACTAAAGCTAAACATTCTTTTTCAATGTTAGAATAATTGCGTTCGGCTGAATTCAATGTTCTATTGGCATAGGCAACTGGAAAGAGCATTGATTGATCCTCATCCATTCCTTGTAATAAGGTGGCACCAATTCCTATGTTGCTTGCATCCGCCCTAAGTATCCATGGACGCGTTAGATCTGGTAGATGAAGAACTGGTTTTGCTGTTAAAGCTTTCTTTAATTCCGCGTATGCTTTCTCGCAGTCAGCAGACCAAACGACATTCTCTGGTTCCTCTTTTCGATTGAGATTTGTCAACGGAGATGCGAGGGAATTGAAGTTCGGGATGTATCTTTGGTAAAATCCACAGAGAGATACAAAAGATCGAACATCCTTTTTGGTTCTGGGTCGCGGTGAGTTTCTTAGTTTCTCCACATTACCATCATGAGGTTGCATCTTGCCTTGAGATATTGTGTGTCCCAAAAAATCTAATTGCGTGAACCCAATCTGGCACTTCTTTGGTCTTGCTGTCAACCCCACTTCTTTCAGGCGGTTGAACAGTATCTTAAATGTCTCAAAATATTCCTTGGAATGTTTCTGTAGCAATCAGGATGTCATCCATGAAGTTGCTAAGACGTGGATTTCCCAATGGTCCTAAAAGTTTCCTCATCATGCGAGTGAAGACACTAGGAGCATTGCTTAATCCGAAAGGAAGAACATTAAATTCGTAGTGTCCATCGGGAGTGCTGAAGGCTAATCACGGTCTTACTTCCTTTGTCACTGGGATTTGATAATATCCTTTGCTGAGTTCTATCTTTGTGAAGTATTTTGCTCTGTTGAGGTTGGTGAAAAGTTTATTTTGATCTGACAGTGGTTCTGGTTGGAACTCTGTTACCGCATTCAGCTGCCGATAATCAATGCATAATCTATGTTCACCACTGGATTTCTCAATAAAACTACACTTGCATTGTACGGTGATTCAGAAGGTGATATTATCCCAGCTGAAAGCAATTGTTGAATTTCATCTTTGAGAGTTTTGGCTTTGGCGTATGGAACAGGGTAAGTTTTGACTAGCACAGGTGTTGTATCCTTTAACATCATGTCGAATTCTTCAAGATTTGTGAATCCTGGCTTGTCTGTTAGTATCTCTGCATAATTCTCTAAGCACTCTCGAATCTGCTGCTGCTGATCCGTCGTTAATGTTGAATTAGTGTCCACATCTCGATAAGTCTCGTTGAACTACAGCGGATATTCCACTCCCATTGAGTTTCCATGTTCAACTTCTGTTGCTACGGCCATTGCTATCAAATGTGCTGGCTCGGTGGTGGGTCTCTCGTTGTACTTTCGTAACAGGTTGAGATGAAATATTTTCTCTTTCCCCTTTATAGAGATCTTGTAGTTTGTTCTGGAAATTTTCTCCTACACTACATAAGGTCCTCTCCAACCGATCTGCAACTGATTTTGACTTGTGGGAAGAAGTACTTGCACTTTTTCTCCCACCTCTAACTCTATGTCCTTTGATTTCTTGTTGAAATCTCGTGATGGGCATTTCCCCTAATGTCGCTGGTGGTGTCCAAATCTTTGGGGCTACTTTCTGACATTCTGGGCATGATTTGACATGTCGTTGGATGTCCATGTTAATTCCAGGCCAATAGTAGTAAGTTGAGATTCGTTGCATGGTTGCGTTGATTCCCATATATCCGCTAAACGGCAGACTATGTCCCATCTCAAGTATTTGTGTTCTGTAAGTAGATGGAACAACCAGTTGAGAATACTCTTGTCCTAACTTTCCTGCCTTTCTGTAAAGAATTCCATTCTTCATGTATAAATCACCCTTCCTAGGAGGTGTATGTGATTTTGGCAACTTACGGAAGCACTCCCAAGTAAACTATCTGTTGCTTGGGCTTGTTTTACATCTTCGGGTTGAAGATTTACTGGTGTCGTAGTCGTTGGAGTTTTCTTGGCCTGTTGGCGAGTAGTAACCGCTGATGCTATCATTGGCTGTAATGGTTCTCCTAAAAAGACATAGCGACATCCGAGCATGACAGGGTAGATTGGGACTTCCATGACCGCTGCTCTGATTTCTCCCGTAACATAGCGTGAAGTTATGCTGACCTTGGCAACAGGAAGTGTCATAGGTACGGAATTTTTCAGAAATCCCTGTATTTCGACGGTTTCATCTGTAACTTGCTCTGGGTTTACCAATGAGGCTTGTACAATTGCGTCGAAAATTAAACCTGTATCATAGAGACATTCCACTGTCCATCCATTCAGGTTGACAGATTCTATGACTGGCAGTTTTGAGTTAGTGTTCCGTTACGTGTCCATATTGGAACGAGCGTTACGGTTCCCCCTCGCTGCTTTAGGTTTTACGGCGCAGGCTGTGGTAAGAGGTTGAGGCTTCTTTCTGCAACCCTTTGTGTTATGAGTATGAGTTTTACAATGGCTGCAGTAGATCTTCTTCTCCCACTTGAGCTGCTGGTTCTGATTTGTAGTGGTCTTATTTGATCCATTCGATCCATTTGGTTTGCTGGATTTCGGTTCTTCTTTATCTTTGGTCTTCTGAGGGAATTCGCGAGGAAGATTATTGGTAGTTCGTTGATTACCTCCCGCCTCTTTCTGCGACTTTTCATATCTCTCTGCCAAAGTAATGATAGACTCCAATCTCTCAGCTCCATTTTGTGTTAAAAATTCTCTCATGTCCTGAGACATTTTCTGTTTGAGTTTATCTATTAGAAACATGTCTTGTAGATCCTGGTAGGTTTCCTCAAATCTAGACATGGTACGCCATTTGTTTAGGTAGGATTTTAGTCGTTCTACGTATTGAGAAAAATTCTCTCCGGCTTCCTTCCGAGCAGTCCTGAACTGTTTCTTGTAGTTCTTCTTCTTCTTCTGCGATCATCCGGAGTTTTTTTTCCAGATGTGATTGCGTTGTGCCTGTTTACAGCAGAGCTGCGTTCTTGCGCCGTTAGGCCGACACATCCGACTTCTGCGGGCATTTGTTGACCGGGTTAACCTTCCCGGGGGTTTCTTAGGACGTTTGACTCTCACTGTTGTGGTGTTATCCCCCATCCCAGCTGACCCATATAGAACAGCCAAAGATCCTGGTCAGCCCTCAAGGGAAGGCAGGGGCAGACCAAGGAGGCTTCCATACTTGCAGAGCCGAAACATAACACTCTGGTACTGGGCTCACCCAAGGAATCGTCACGTCCTGCACATGGCTGCTTAGCCTCACTTCCGTATATTGGGCCTTCCGTTCACCATAGGCTGTTTTTCTGGAAACCAGAAGTATGCAGTCTGCAGATGACATCCACACAGTGAGCTTTCGATTCGGACTTTCCATGGAATGGATTTGCTATCCAAGCAATATTCCATTTCGTGCCACTAGGACACTTTTCCACCTTTTATGAAGCCCACACAGTGGGCTTTTGATTCATCGGAATAATAATGAAGGACCATCAATTTTGAAGATAGAAGTTCAGAATGCTCTTAACCATATGAAAACTGGCAAGACCCCGGGTACAGATAACATCACAGTAGAAATGATCAATGCCTTAGAAGAATATGGAATTGACCAAGTCACTAGGCTGCTGAACGCAATATACGATATTGGGGATATACCTCCTGAATTATGTAATTCTATATTTATTGCAATCCCGAAGAAATCAGGAGCCATTGAATGCGATCAATATAGAACAATTAGTATAATGAGTCACATCACAAAGATTCTGCTGAGAATTATCATGCAAAGAGTTAAGAAGAAAATACAACCCGAAATAGGAGAAGAACAATGTGGGTTTGTGGAAGGCAAGGGCGCATTAAATGCTGTGTATATACTGAGAACAGTAATTGAGCGTTCTATAGAAGTAAACAAAGATCTAAATCTTTGCTTTATTGACTACACAAAGGCTTTCGATAAAGTGAGACATGTCGACATGATAAGGATGCTTGAAGATCAACAAATTGATGGAAAAGACCTTAGACTTGTAAAAAACATATGTTGGAAACAACAGTCTGCCATCAGAATTGATAAAGATATAGGTCAATATCAGCCTATTAAAAGAGGTGTGAGACAGGGATGTGTAATGTCTCCAGATCTTTTTCTTCCTTGTACAGTGAAAATATATTTAGAAATATAGAAGATATGGAAGGAATCACCATTGGGGGACGATACATCAATAACATTAGATACGCAGATGATACAGTCTTGATTGCAGACAATGAACAGGACCTGCAAAATTTAGTAGATGCGGTTGTTGCACACAGTGAACAAATAGGGTTAGAACTGAATATTAAGAAGACACAGATTATGGTCGTCACTAGGAAGAATGAAATACCACAATGTGATATACGAATAGATGGATATATTCTTAAACAAGTGAATTGATACTGTTATCTCGGGACAGTCATAACATCTGATGGGAGATACATTGAAGAGGTTAGAACAAGAATTGCCATTGCGAAGGTAGCCTTTTGCAAGATGAAAAACACACTGACCAACAAAAAGATATCAATTGAAACGAGAAAAAGAGTGTTGAGATGCTACACAGAACCTATACTTCTGTATGGATGTGAAGCGTGGACAATAAGCAGTCAAGCTGAAAAACAGCTAATGGCTGTGGAAATGTGGTTTCTGAGGAAAATGCAAAGAATACCATGGACAGATATAAAAACCAACGAACAAGTCCTTCAAGAAACAAATGAAGATCGTAAACTGATTAGAGTCATTAGACGTAGACAGTCAAAATTTGTTGGGCATGTTATGAGAAGAAATGAATTGGAGAACTTGGTGACAACTGGCAAGATCGAAGGGAAGAGACCAAGAGGAAGACCGAGAGGAAAATACCTGGATGGCTTGGCCACACGGCATGGACGAGACAGGAACACTGAGCTGATCCACGACGCTGGTGATCGAGTGAAATGGCGAGTCATGATCGCCCACGCTTTCCGGCATGGCACATGATTGATTGATTGATATCCTTTACAAGAAATTGCAGTCAACACCAGCATTTTCAGCTGCTGTTGATGTCTTGGCAAGATTACGCTCAGTAGTTTGCAATTGTTTTCTGAGCGGCCGGCTCACATATCCCGTAATTAACCAACGCGGCGAGAACCGCTACCGATTCTCGCGCAGCTGCGTTTGCTCACGTGGATAAACGGGATTGCGGAGAAAGTCGCTAACCAGGGAAACCAGCACACACACACACACACACACATATATATATATATATATGTGTGTGTGTGTGTATGTGTGGTGCGTGTGCGTTCTTGCGTGCGTGCGTGATTGTGTGTGTGTGTGTGTGTGTGTGTGTGTGTGTGTGTGTGTGTGCACGCACGCACGCCCGGGAAGGTAACCCGGCCAACAAATACCTGAAGAAGTCGGATGTGTCGGCTCTGCTATAAACAGGCACAACGCAATTACATCTAGAACAACATTCCGGACGAACACAGAAGAAGCAGAGGTATCTATAGTTAGCATTTTTATTCAAAATGCTGGCGCTTAAACTTTCGTTGCGCTGATCGCGGGATAGTGAGTTCAAGCCACTCACCAATCAGTTGGACTTAATTGTTGCCTTTTAATCCTCGACTAGAGGACTTAAATTACAAGTACCTCAAAAGTTGTTGTAATAAAATTAAAATCTTGTAGCGTGTCAGCACTTGTCTTCTTCTTGATCCACAGCGTTGCACCAAAGTTCAAAGTTAGGAAGTCGGTAGGGACTAGCGCTGATAGTGTCATGAGGAGGGTCGAGCGAAGATTGTATGCTTGGGTTCGTCACCTTCTATGATGGCCCCAAAGCATCACTGACTCAAGCAAGAAACTGCTGCGTGACAAATGTTTATTTGTGTGTTGATTAAACTTTAAAGCCCCTTTTCCTTCTATAGTTGTTTGCAAACTGTCCTTGACTCACATATATGTTGCAACAGAAAAGATGCATCTTCTCATGACTTTAACTTCTTTCATGGTGAAGTGCCGTAAGCAATTTATACTGTTTACCACCTTCGTCACAGCGGGGTGCGTTATAAACATCGTATATTTTTATTATTTCACATGGTATAGAAATGTAAATATTGTCCAGTAGCAAATACTACGAACGAACGAACGAACTTTACTTTCAAAGGGGTAAGGTCTTCTGACATTCTACACATCTTATTTGTTTCCTCTCATACGTTATTTCATGTATACATCATTTATGAAGCTAATCCTCGACAACAACAAACCAATATGCATTGAAGCGCATGGAACATAATCAATAATGCATGACTCACTAAAGCAATTTTTAACATGGCCATTTAATTACCTGAGGTAGGTTAACGTCCCATACATATGGGAATGTTTATTATATTACTTGTTATTTGAGATTAATATTATTTGTGGTTATTACCGTTGTAGATGCGAATGTTGAGTTGAGTTTAGTTAAGAACCGACATCACTGCATTCAGGACATTCCCATATGCACTCCGTTCCCTCGCTCAACAGCCAGCGAAAAGTCATACTACTAATCGTTCCCACCGCCATCTGATTTTTAGTTTTCCTGGTCTTCCCTCTTAGTTTTAAGAATCTTCCAGAACTCCTACCGATCCGCCGCAATCTCATTCTTTCCACATACGGGTTCTCAATCTGTTTCCCCGCCTTCTCCACCTGGTCCCACAAAAGCATAACCCCCCCCCCCCCCCCCACCCTTTTTCATAGGCAATCTACCACCAAGAGTTGCATTCCCTGCCACCAGCCTATCAGCCTGTTCATTCCCCCGCAGCCCCGCATGGCCAGGGCAAAATATCCTACAATTCTCACAATCTGTGACCGTTAAAGCGACGATAGCCGTTCCACACGTTGGGGATGCGAAATGCTAGTCCTTGTTCTTATTCTACGCCACGGCTTACTAAGCTGGACTGACCAGTTACCTTCTTCGTGACCATTTCTTTCCAATTAATTCCCAGAGAATACTTAAAATTGCCTGGTACCCAGTTTATTCAGGCTGGGTTGACCCCCATAGCCGTAATGGTCAGAGAAAATAATTCCAGCTTTGCTTGAGATTGAACCCAGACAATTGTATTAGCAGGAAAGAGCACTAACCAGTATGCAAGCGCAGCTTCTTCATAGGGTGTAGATTATATAATTCGGATATTTCTTCTCTAACATTCCAACTTTTTCAGTAAGTGATTTGATATTGTAGTAAATTACTTCTAAAGCGTGGGTCACCCGTTATAGAAAATGTTGTTCTTAATGACATAAAGCTTGTTGCTATGTTTCGCAGACATCTAGGACTTTCAATGTTTAACAAATGTTGATTGTCTTAATGTCACTGTACTAGTTTAACGAAATCCTTTGTTATGCTGTGTCTTACGCTTCAGTAAAAGATGCTTTATATGTTTATGCTTCTGACATTCAGCCTGAGGTACAATCTTCTGTAGCAAAATATATCAGTCCTAGCTGTAGCCTCCCAAATTCTTTGATTAATATGTGTTGTGTTATTATTGCATGTATTCACCATGTGCCATGCTTATAAGCGTTGGCGGTCACGTCTCGCCATCTCACACGATCGTGGATCAGCTCGGTGTTCTTGTCTCGACCATTCCATGTGGCCAAGCCATTCAGATATTTACTTCATTGTTTAAAAATCTTGTTGCATATCCTCTAAAGGACGTGGCAGTCAATCCCAGCATTTGTTTGCTGTTTGTGATTTCTTGGCAGTTAACTTTCAGTAGTTTATCATTGCTTTCTGATAAAACGATATGCATACCTTTGTGTGAAAACCAACGCAAAGCAGTCTGCTGTCAAATCGTCCGCAGCTGTGTTTCGAACGCGGTATGCGGGATTGCGAATTGCACTCTTAACCTACTTCGCCAAAGAGCCTGTACTTTATTGTTTACGTGTCACATTATTCTAGAAGCATTCAATACTTTGTATCAACGTATGTCTTTCAATCTTTGATTCGCTGTTAGCGTCCATTCTTCTTTAATCCTTTTTTATTTTTTATTTGTTCTGCTTGGATCACAATAATTTGGTTTTAAAAAGCCTGGAGGCAAGAACTTGTTATCAGTCTGTCCGACTTTAGAATAAGTGGTAGGCCTGAATGCACGAAGGAATAGGTGGTTTGTCTTTCATACGGGCCTGCGTGCCCAAGTTTTAACCTTGAAAATACAGTTCGTTTGTTTAAAAAAACAAAGCAGCGGAAGGCATGCGCGGGCGTCGAACCCTCCTTCAATAGATCCCAAGACAATATCAGCGTAACCTGCTAACGATTGAAATAACATACTCGCTTTAAATAAAAACAAAAAAACTCAGACCTACATGCATTTTGTTTTCAGTTAACATATCGGTCTTAGCATTTGTTTAGTGCTTTTGTCCCCTGCTTAATCTGGTCAATTGCCGCATCATCTTGTATCCAGGCCATCAGTACTGGACGTCCTCTGACGTAGATATTCTCCAAGAATGCCTTAGGCTTCGTTACTTGCGGACTGAAAGACATCCATACAAAGCTAGTTGGGAGTCTGAAAGAGTTTTCAAATCTAGCAACATCCATCCAAAACAAACCCGTAGATTGTTTGTAAACATTAATAGAACACAACAGAAGAAGAACAAAGAAAAAGACGAGCGCAGAGAGGTGGGAAGAGGGCGAAGAGGAAGTAGAAGACAAGAAGAACAGGAATAAAAAGAAAATAAGAAAGAGGAGGAGGAGAAGAACAGGAATGAGGAGGAGGAGGAGGAGGAGGAGGAGGAGGAGGAGGAGGAGGAGGAGGAGAACACCAACAAAATGGGAGTAGTGAGAAGAAGAAGAAGAAGAAGAAGAAGAAGAAGAAGAAGAAGAAGATTAAGGGGAGGAGAAGGAGGAGGAGGAGGAGTAGAAGAAGGAGGAGGAGGAGAGGAGAAGGATCAGAAGAAACCATATTAAAATTCCACAGAAACCAGTAGTAGATCTATTTGTTGTGTGCAATTTAAAATCTAAAGCTTACAACTGCCACTTCTGACTTCTGACTTACAAGCCAGCACGTCGTCTTGTACATTTCTCCAATGATAACTTGCTAAATTGAAACCCCCCCCCCCCACCCTCTCTCTCTCTCTCTCTCTCTCTCTCTCTCTCTCTCTCTCTCTCTCTCTCTCTCTCTCTCTCTCTCTCACTCTATCTCTCTCTCTCTCTACAATGTATATGTACAATTTTTGCTCCACTTCTTGCAATTGCGAGAATTCTCACGACAATCGTCAGTGTCTCAATTGTGTGTAAAGTGTGGGAGTTTGTTCTTATTAGTTTCAGTGATCATGTGAGGCATCATGTATGTGTCTAGATGTGAGGATGTGTGTATGGGTGTGTATGTGAGGGATATATGTGTGTGTGGGAGGTGTGGGGAATGTATGTGTGGAGGGATTGTGTGTGGGAGAGGTGTATGGGTTAATGGGTGATGTGTGGATGTGTGAAGGGATGTGTAGTCGGTGGTGGATGTATGTTTGTGTGAGCGACATGTCTGTGTGTGTGTGGGGGGGGGGGGGATATTTGATAGGATAGTTGGAAGTATGTGGGTGTTGGTGGGTTGGGAGGGGGTGTGGGTAGAGAATGTGTGTTTGGGTGGGTGAATGGGTGTTTTGGAGATTGTGTGGGTTGGGGGATGGGTGTGTAATGGGTGTGGGAGGTGTCTGTTAATGGGATATGTCTGTGTGGGTGGGAGTGTGTGAGTGTGGATGGGGTAATGTGTGTGGGTGGAGGATGTATGTGTGGGTGGTGAGGATGTTTGTAGGTGGAGGATGTGTGAGTGGGTGGGGAGATGTGTGGGTGGGGGTGTGTATGGGGGATGTGTGTGTGGGAGGATGTGTTTATGGGTGGAGTTTTGTGTGGGAGGGGAGATTTGTGAGAGTTGGGGGAGGTGTGGGATGTGCAGGTGATTGAAGGATGTATGCGAGGATGGGGGGATGTGTGTTTGGCTGGGTGGTTGGGGTGTGTGTGGGTGGGAGGGTAGATGAGAGATGCATGTGTTGATGGGCGCGTGGGTGATGTGTGGGTCGGAGTGGTTGATGCATGAATACATGAGTGGGTGGATGTGTGTGAGAGATGAGTGTATGGGTGGGGGAGGTGTGTAGTTGTGAGAAGATGTGTGTGAGAGGCGGATGTGTGTGGGTGGGGTATATGTGGGTGGCGGAGTGTGTGTGGGTGGAAGGTGTGTGTTTTTGGATGGGGGATATGTGTGGGCAGGTGGGGAGATGTGTTTATGGCTGGGGATGTGTGTATAGGTGGGGATGTGTAGCTGAGAGGTGGCAAATATTGGGTGGGTGAGTGGGTGTAGGTTGGCTGATATGTGTGTGTGGGTGGGTGGGAAAAATTGTGAGAGTACGGGATATGTGTGTGGATAGGTGTGGGATGTGTGGGTTGGCGGGGGTATGTGTGCTTGGTTTCTTCTTCTTCTTCTTCTTCTTCTTCTTCTTCTTCTTCTTCTTCTTCTTCTTCTTCTTCTTCTTCTTCTTCTTCTTCTCCTCCTCCTCCTCCTCCTCCTCCTCCTCCTCCTCCTTCTTCTTCTTCTTCTTCTTCTTCTTCTTCTTCTTCTTCTTCTTCTTCTTCTTCTTCTTCTTCTTCTTCTTCTTCTTCTCCTTCTTCTTTCTTCTTCTTCTTCTTCCTTTTCTTCTTCTTCTTCTTCTTCTTCTTCTTCTTCTTCTTCTTCTTCTTCTTCTTCTTCTTCTTCTTCTTCTTCTTCTTCTTCTTCTTCTTCTTCTTCTTCTTCTTCTTCTTCTTCTTCTTCTTGGTGTGTGAGGATATGTGTGTGGGTGGGGAAATGTGTGTGGGTGAGTTATCATTGGGTGGGTGGCGGCATGTATGTTTGCCTGGTTCTGTGTGAGTGCGTGGAGGTATATGTGGGTGGGTGGGGGAGGTTTGCTGGGTGGGGGATGTGTTGGTGGCTGCGGGATATGAGGGTGGATGGGGGGTTGTGTCTCACAATATTGCAATATGTACTGTTTATGTTTACAACTTTCATTTGACAATGTTTTTGTTTTTCTCATGTGAATGTATCATGCGTAATATGCATTGTTTATGCTTACAAAATCCATTTGACAATGTTTTTTTCCCCCCTATGTTAATGTAACATGCACATTTGATGAATGAAAGATGAGTGATTGAAAGGGCCGAATGTAAGACGAATGTAATGTGCGTGCCCGATTTGTTACCCTTTTAAAATAAAGTGTGTTCGCTCGTTCGTTCGTTCTCTCTCTCTCTCTCTCTCTCTGCTCTCTCTCTCTCTCTCTCTCTCTCTCTCTCTCTCTCTCTCTCTCTCTCTTCCTTCCTCTCTCTGTCTCATCCACTCTCTTTTGTCTCTTTTTCTCCACCTCTCTCTTTCTGTCACACTCACTCTTTTTTCTTCCTCTCTCTCTCTCTCTCTCTCTCTTTCTCTCTCTCTCTCTCTCTCTCTCTCTCTCTCTCTCTCTCTCTCTCTGACACACACGTATATAAATACTGATACATACATACACTTAGAAAAGCATAAGATACGACACATTGTTGCACCTCAATGCTCTCTACTTAATCTGTCCTTGTTACGCTTTTAAATTATTTAAATATTCCTTCGGTTTTCCTGTTTCTTTTTGCATCTTCGTTGTTGATAATATTTCTTTTACTTTCTAAGTTCACTTGGCAATGGCTGTAATGCATGCAGCTTTCCTTCGGCCCTTCCTTGTGCTTCATTTGCAAATGTCTCCAGTTGTGACTGAAATAACAATGTGGGAAGTCTGCTGTTTTGAATTATATTCAATTACGAATTCGGCGAAATCCAAGGGAATTGTGTTGTGTCCTTGAAAAGAACGCACAAGACAAACATTTAAATATCGAGATTTGAGTTGCGTTGAGTTGAGTTGAGTTGAGTTGAGTTGAGCTAAGAACTGACATCACTGCACACACATTCCCATACGCCTCCGTCTCCTCGTTCACCAGCCAGCGAAGAGTCACACCACTAATCGTTCCTACCGCTATCTGATTGATCTCCTGGTCTTCCCTCTCAGTTATGG